>OY720346.1:33859786-34379616 GCA_963082975.1 Labia minor
ACTACTATTTATATGATCCATTAAAAAAAGAAATTTGTAAATATATTAGATAAAAATGTAAAAAAATATAATAAAAGTATAATTCATAAAAAGAAAATATTATTATTCTCCTAATTTTGTTTTGATATTATTCATTTCATTATTATTTATATTATAATGGTTATACATTTCTAGAAAAATTAAATAATAATAATAATAATATTATAATTAAATTTATTTTATTTTTGATTAATTTTAATTAGTCATAATCTGATAATAATAGTAAAAATTTTCAATTTCAAATTTTAATGTCATATAAAAAAATTGTTTAAATAATTGATTTAATATGAGAGTGAAGAAATATTATATATTTATTCTAATCATTTATTAAAATTATTATTTTAATAAATAAATGAAGTGGTATTTTAATCTAATATAAAAGAAGATAAAATAAATAAGAAATCTAATATGCATAGCTTATTAATTTAATTTTTTCTCTAAATTGTTTTAATTTCCAATAAATAAATACAGATATATGTTTTATTAATAATTATTTTAATATCATTTTGTTTATATGTATATAATAAATTAAATAAATAATTTAGAAATTAAAAAAATAGAAAATAGATTTTTATAATTTGAATATTATTATTATTATTATTTTTGAAAACTATTAATCATTTGTTTCAATATATTAATATTTTTACAATATACCAAGGAGATTTAATTATAACATAATATTTATTATATATATTATATACAATATATATATATATATGTATATATTAAATAATTAATTAATTTTGATTGTGATCTAAAAAATTTAAGTAAATTTTTTCTTAAATAAATGTATTTGTTTATTATTTATTCTATTGTTTTTTTTTTCTTAAATATAATTTCTATCATTTTTTTTTTATCTTAGTTTATTTTATATTTTGATAAAAATTATAGGTTATTTATTTATAAATGAAGAGAGCAATTTTTTTTTTTAATTTATGAAAAATAATAATTGTCTAATTGGTTTAAGCAGCAGTGACTGATTTTATTTTCTTAATATAAATGAATATCTATATATATATATAGGCGTCTTGGATTCATTTTATTGATTTTATTCTCTTTTTGAAATTATTTAATTGAGTCAGAAGGGACGTTATTTCATTCAATTATTAAAAATTATTAAATTTGATTAAATAAAATTTTGAATATTTATATTTGGGGTGATTATTAAAGTTAACGATTTTGAATCAACAGAAACTGATTTACCATATATAAAATATTTATTATATATTATTATTTATTTATAATGATTTTTAATTTCTTCTATATATTAAATTGTATTTAAAAGCTCAATATTTTATTATTAAATATTTTTTTTTTTTAATGGGAAAATCGTTAGTTTCTATTTATTCTAATTATATTCAAAATATTTTGGAATATGGAGATTCAAATAGAAAAGATTGGAGCTCTTGGTTGGCCTTTACTTTCAAGATAGTATAACTATTCAGGAATTTAGCATCAAATTTAATTAAGCAATTAGTAGAAAATGAATGTATTTTTATAAATATATAAGTGAATATTTGTTATCAAGCCTATACGTAATAACAAATTGCATATATATTTATACCAGGTGATTTTTTTTTTATTTCCCAATAAAATATTCTAATTATTTTTACCATAAAGAAATTATAAATCACAAATTCTAAACAAAACCATTATTTAATTTTAATTATCAATTTACACAAATGAAATATTATTTAAAATAATATATCACTTGAAAAATATTTATCAGACAGATTTTTAGCTTTTTCTTTAGAAATATTGATTTATTGAAATCTAAATTGATTATTAAATGTTAATAATGTAAAATTCGATAAATTAATTTTAACGATTTTTAATAATTATTATTTTTATTATCTTCTTTTGAAGTTGGAATAAATTTTGAAATTTCATTTACAAGCAAGTATTCATGGATGGGAAGGCCGCCGTAGGCGGGATGATCAACATGTAGTAGAAATAAATGATTTATTGAACCCCAAATCACTCAGCACTTATCGGATAATTTTAAATTTTACTAATATATTAGTATTTTTTTGAACCTCCTACATCTACTCCGCCTTGTGATTTATTAACAAAAATTATTCTAATAGTGATTCTATAAAATATTTGATAATAAATAAAGCTTTAAATCGGATGCTTTTCTCAATTATTTAATTTATAATTTCTGGGTTGTAGATCACATGGACCCATTTCGGTTAAGATCAGTTATTAAATATAAGAAATTTCGATATACATATTAATTTCAAATATTTCAATAAAGTATAATTTATAAGACTTTAAATAACAAAATCTACACAATTTTTAATATCTAAATATTATAAAAAATCAATTTAAATAAAATGATTCAATTGTTCCTCATTTTTCACAGTTAATAAATAAAAATTCGTAAAATATTGTACAAAATTTTAAATTAGAATATATTATCTAATAAATTTGATAAAATTTATATACAAAGAGGGAATGAGAGAGAGCGAGAGAGAGATGGTGACATTTTCAAGAGGGGAAAACAAAGTAACCTCTTGATTTTCTCAATACATATTAGACTTTTTTAATATTTTTCAATTAGATATTAAATTCAGCTTTTTTTGAGGTTTATCCTATTTACATAAGTGTATTTACCTACAATATTATATTAAAGAGAATCACAGAATTAATTCTATATATTCTCTTTACTTATTAATAAAATCATTCAAAATAGTGAAATATTATGTTCTCATTCCAAATGCCCCTATATTTTTCTATCTCATATGAACGATTAATTTGATTGAGATCTAATTAGAACACTAACAGAGTGCGTTGACAAAATTTTTAAATACTCTAAATTGAATTTTATCAAATTTATACTTGATATAATTTTTCAAGTGGGTGTAAATATATTTTTAATATTATTTATTTATCAAATTCATTTTATATTGTAATATACTTATTTACTAAATATATGGATTTTTAAATATCGATTACTTTAATTGAAATCATGTAAATGTAATTTCTAAATATATTTAATTATTTAGATACTACTCTATATATATATATATATATATATATATATATATATATTTAGTTCTAATGAATTTTTAATTATAATTTTTGTAAATTCAATTCAATTCATTTGATCCGGATGATTTTTTTTTTTTGTTTTTGTCTGTTGGTTTGCTGCCGCCTAATAATGGAAGATGGTTTGGTGGTGATAATTAATGATTCTAGCCCCCGGGATTGTTGTTGTTGTTGTTTTGGGTTAATTTATCCCATTTAATTAAATTACAACCCCGGCGGGCGGCCTGCTTGTTGAGCTAGATTGGGTGAGGGAGATTTTTTTTTAATCATTATCATTCTCCTCCTACAATCTATATAATATATATTATTATATAACAGGTATTTATTTATTTAATTAAAATCATTATATATTTTTTTTTATTTATTTTGGATATATTTTAATCTATTCTTATTTTCAATGAGATTTTTAATAATAATTTTGTTTTATGTAAAAATATAAATATTTATAATGGTTAAATAAAATTAAATTAACAAGAGAAATTTATTAAATTTAATTCTACTATCATTTAATAGATTTCTTTTAATTCTAATTCTTAAGTTTCGAAACAAATAATTTTCATATTTCTCCTTTATTTAAATTGATTTGAATAGAAAAAGAATATATTCTTATAAAGAGAATAAAAAACAAACTGTAGAATAAGATCTGATAATAATAGTAAATATTTAAAAATTACTAGAAAGGTTATTTCATTTTGTTAATACAATTCGACATATTATATCAAAATAAATTTTAATAACTATAAGTAGCTAAAAAGTAAAGATTTTTTTCATTAATCACTAAAATTATTATATAATATTATCTAGAGTAAATAATATATCAATATACATATATACCTATATATAACAATATCGATAAACTATTAAAATGATTCCTTAATATAATAACTAAAAGTAATTTATACTTTTTAATTATTTATTATAACTCTTTAAAAATCGTTTATTAAAGTTTTAACCTATTTTATATATATACACACTATCAATAATATATATATATATATATATATAATTATATATGTAGTTTTTATATATATCTAATTATTCTTATTTTAGATTTATTAATTTTGTGATTTTTTCTATTGATATTTTAAATTTAAATATTTTCTAAGAAAAAAGTAGAAAAAAATTTAATTAAATAAAAAGCTATAATTATGTCTTACCTACAGATAATGATTGACATTACAAATTAGAACGTTAAGATTTATTTATTTATTTCAAGATATATATTTTTATTTAAAATAAATATTTTTTTTTTGTTTTAATTTGTCTTCTGTCTATTATTTGAAAATAACAACGTACATTTATTCATTTTTTTCATTTTGTTATTTTTTCTAGTTAAGAAAAAAAAAATACTTATACTTTTTATAAAATTAAAATAATTTGTATTTTAATCAAATTACTAGTATTTCTAAATCAAGTTTAAAATTGATTAATAAATTTGAAATTCCCAAATAATATTTAATTTTAATAAAATATATTAATTTTAAATTGTTTTTATTAAGAAACATTTTTATTAAATTTGATTTAATAAGATTTCAGCATATAATTTAAATTTTCTTTGAATGATAATTTAGAATATTAATAATTTTTTATTTTATATATTCATTAAAATAAATTGATATTATTATATTATCGCTATTTTATTTTTCTACTTTTTATAAAATATTTTATTCTTTTAATTATGGAATTTGAAAAAAAAAAGAATTTTCTTGATCACTAATGGGATATAAATATAATGTTTATATTTTCTAGTAGGGGTATGATAATATAAATTAATTGTGATTTTTTATAAAAATAAATAAAATATTTTTAATCTAATTTTCCAATATATAAATATAAATATATATATAGATACCTATATATTTATATAATGAATAAGTGAAAGTAATAGAAGTAGTAATCTAAGAGATATTTAGTATGTAATAAAATCAGACAAGCTTAATACAATTTATTACTTTTTTATATTTATATTTTATTTTTAAACTTTGATTGATAAAAATTAATGGAGGGTATAACTTCACTATAACAATATCTATATTAGACTAATACGCTAATACCCAATATCTTTAGTCGATTCTTTGATATATAACCACCGTGACTTTCGAGTTTATTGTGGCTCAATTAAAAAATTTAAAGTCATGACACAAAAAAAGGTAACATTTTCGATTTTGCAATATGTCTCTAAAAAAAAAAGTAAAATTTTTTTTCCGATTTGGCTCTTAAACATTTTCGATTTTTCAATATGGCTCTAAGTATCACCAAAAGTGGCCACCCCTGATATATAATAATAATTGATTTTTCATTGAAATAGAAATATTTGATTTTGATATTAATGAATAATAATATATGTATGTATATTTCAATCTATAATATCTGAATGTGGATAGAGTATGCAAGTTGGTTGTTAAATTTGCATGAGTCTGGAAGTTGATTAACTGAGCCCTGGGTTTAGTTTAAACGAGAATTGCGCAAAATGAATTCATACCCAAAGACAGAGAGAGAGAGAGAGGAGAGGGGTGAAGAGGAGAGAGTTGGTGGAATAAACTCGTATATTCCCAAAACCCGGAGAGAGTTTAAGGGATGTAATTGCAGTTTACGAAACAAGGAGGGCTTAAGCTAACAGGGACCACCACCACCACCACGGAGCGTCAATTAAGCATGCGGTCAGCACTGAGACAAAAGGGCCCAAGGGGTAGTAGAAGGCGAGACACACACAGAAATCAATATGAAAATCATCCCTCATCCACACACACACATATACAAACTTATCTCTCTTTCTCTCTCTCTCTTCTTGATCCCTTTTGGCTAAGGGATTGTTGAGGTGGGATGAGGTTTGGGGGGAGGGGGAGATAAAGGGGAAGCAATAGAGGAGTAACTGAGAGAGAGAGAGAGAAAATCAAATTTGCCCTCTGGCCCTTATATACAAATCACATACACAAAGAAGAAAGAGAAAAGAATTGACAAATTGGATTGTTTTACTAGTATAGACATAGAAACTGAATCAGTCGTATGATTTGCTTGCTCTTTGATTTGAATTCATCTCATAAAGTTTTTTTTTATTTATTTGCTCTTTCACAGCAAAAAAAAAAAAAAATTGAAATAATATTCTTTGAAACATGTCTCTATACTCTATAACCCCTACACAAGTTTAAATTGTCCATATTTTTATTTTTTATATTGTAAAAATAATTTTATGTATGGTATAATTTAGGATGATATACACACACATACCTAAATTTGTACATTATACATATTTCAGTAAATTACAATATAAAATGATAATTATTATTTTGATTATTAGTGTAAATATTAGATGTGTTTTCATGACTTACTGTTAATATCTATTAATAAATAATAAAACTAAATAAACAAATTTAATTTATTTTTCAAATGGCTGAATAAAATTATTTTTACAATATAAAAAATAAAAATATGGACAATTTAAACTTGTGTAGGGGTTATAGAGTATAGGGACTGTGAAAGAGCAAATAAATAAAAAAAAAAAATGGAAATAATATTCTTCGAAACATGTCTCTATACTCTATAACCCCTACACAAGTTTAAATTGTCCATATTTTTATTTTTTATATTGTAAAAATAATTTTATTCAGTCATTTGAAAAATAAATTAAATTTGTTTATTTAGTTTTATTATTTATTAATAGATATTAACAGTAAGTCATGAAAACACATCTAATAATTATCATTTAATATTATAATTTACTGAAATATGTATAATGTACAAATTTAGGTATGTGTGTGTATATCATCCTATAAATTATACCATACATTTTATAAATTACTACTCAAATTTTTGTAGGTAATAATTTTGTTAAATTCAAATGAAAAATATTTTAGTATTTAGATATTTAGGGTAATTTAAGTAATTAAAATTAAGAAAAATACTTTTTGGAATATTATCTTATTCCTTTGTTTGGTTATAAGTTCCGACGGAGATCATAATTGCTTTACAAATGAAATATTTGTTATGATTTTCATAATTTTTTTTTTAAAATTATTAATAAATCATAAATTAAAATTAAACATTTGTTAACATTAAATTACTTATTTCTAATTTTGACAAATTTTATTTTATGGGTATTTCTAAATATAATTCCAGTTAAATTTTTCAGTTAATAAATAAATCCATATATTGAAGATCAAATCTAGTTAATTTCTACAGTTTATATTATTTGTAAAGTATATCCGTTAGAACTTTTTCTTAATGGTTTCAGCAAAATATTCCTGTATTTCACTTTCACCCTTCAAGTTAATCCTGTGCCTGCTATTTGAAAATAACCCTTGTCAATCCAGTTCAGTTAAAATTGTTTTTTTTTCCATTTTGTAAAAAAATACAAGACTAAACAAAAAAAAAATTAATATATATATATATATATATATATATATGTATATATAATTAAGTTTTTTTTTACCACACTTAATTAAAATTTCTTTTACCAATGTTACGTTTTTAAAATATTTTTTTAATACAATTTAAATAGGATTTTTAAAGGATTTTTAAAAAGTAGAGGTAAAAATTTATTTATTTGAAAATTTGGTAAATATTAGGCGTGAAAAAGATGAATCATTCAGGAGTTTGCACGCAAAGTTATTAATCTATTTCAGAAATAAAATGACTCGACGTGACGACAATTCAAACCCTCCTTACCCACTCGACCTCCCCATCACACATTTTCTCTATGTGTATAACATGCAAACATAGAATGATATTTGTTTGTTTTGTGGTACAATATATATATATATATTGTCTCATCTATCTTGATTGATTTTACAGAGAGATGGATAATGAATGAATGAGCAATGTCTGTGAATTCACTTCAATAACGTCCCTTTTCTCACGCAAATATACAATTGATCTAATTAAATTAATCGAGAGTGTATCTTATTGATTGGATGGTCCTAAATGAAGATTTATCATCATTTAGAGAAAAGTGAGAGGAATTATACTTTGGAGAAAAAATTAAAAGAACGATGATTTTTCTTAAAAATATTATTATTAATATTAATAGTTCAAGGTTTTTTTTTAAATTAATATATATAATTTTAAATTATGTTTGTCGGTATCTAATTTTATCAAATTTTGTCAAAAATGTCATTAAAAAGTAACTTCATCTTCATATCTTCAAATGACTTTGTGAATTTTATTATTGTTTTACAGTTGTCATATGTCACTACTTGGTCTTAACCTTGTTCACGTTTTTTTTTCTATCTCCATTCGTCAGGTTACTTTCCCTATTCAGGACTTCAATGTTCTATTTATTTAGTTGTAATTTGAGTTAAGTATTCCGTTCTCTCTCTTTTATAAGAGTATATTGAATCAATTAATAATAATACATTATATTGCTATATATATATTGTTTAAGTTACTCTCAAGGAGAACTCTCATGTGTAGTCTACTATTATTAATACATTTTATTTATAATCATGGTTCCATCAATATTAAATAACAAAAAATCATTTTTTTAATTTCATAATTCCAATAAATGACCAAATTTAAGACTTTTCTTAAATATATATGTACGAGAATTATTAGTGGGTATGTTAATCTATTAGTTTCTAATTAATTATTTATCCCATTATAAAACATTTGTACTATGTGCTTTGTTATTTTTTTTTAGCCCATTCAATTGATCCGTTTATGGAGTTTCTTTTTAGTTTAATTATATATATGACCATTATAGTATAAATATATATATATTTCCTAGACAATTTTAGGAAAATAGGATTTGCCTAGGCAAAATTTTTGTTGGGCAAATAGCTTTAACTATTACAGTAGCAAATTACAAAATTATTCAAAAATTTTTTATTCTTTCTTGTATTTTTATCTAACTTGAGCTTGCAATAACTTCAGTGCAATTTTTAAGTTCAAAATTAATGTAAATGTCAAAATAAAAATTCGTTTGATATAAATAAAATAAATAAATTATAAAAAAATAATATTAGATAGTAAGGCGATATTACAAGGGAGTAAATTTCGTTATTTAAGTGATGTTTCGATATTTTAATTAAAGAATTTTTATAATGCTTAAATTTCAGATTTTAAGGTTATCTTGTGAACCGTTGTTAATTTGTAAATAATTTTTTTAGCCTAGTATGAATGACAAGGATGAATTATATTTTTATTTAAAAGAAAAATATAAATACAAAAAGATTTTTTGAAAATAAATAATATTTGGGTATTTTTTCTGTTTCTTCCCTCCCACTTTTTTTCCAGTTTTGCTACATTTAAAACTATTTGCCCAACAAAGATTTAGCCAAATGTCTTTTGTCTAAGCAAAAGCTATTTTCCTAGTCAAATTGAAATGAAATAATAGTTGAAGCTATTTGGCCAGGCAAATGACTTGTGCCTAGGCAATTGATATTATCCTAAAATTACCATTTACTTACGACATATATATATATATTATAATCGAAATATCAATTTATCAACAAAGATTGTTTTTTTATAAACTTATAGCAACAACAAAAACGCAATCTTTTTATTTTTATTGGTTATATTTTGATTGGATCATCCCTTCAAATTCATTCTTCTTTCCATATGTATATATAAATCTGATATATAAGTATATATTTATATATATATATATAATAGATTTAGGGTATTTGGTCGCTGAATGGGAAATGTAATCGGTCCTGGTCTTTATATTTTCTTATAGAAGGATCAAAGCAAGCTTTTTGATTCAATTTTCGAATGATCCTATTTTCCATATGGCTAAAGGGCCTCAGCCTTTGGTCTTTTAGCTACCCTTCATACATTCAACCCTCTCTCTCTCTCATTTTATGACAATTATTTCAAAAAACAAAAAAATAAATGTATATCATCTAAAAAATTAGCTGGAGTGTCTCCACTCGACTATCTCGCAATTTGAATTGGATTAAATAACATAATATATTATATTTAAATTAAATTTAATTAATTATAAATTATAAATAATAAATAATAAATATTAAACCAGCGCATGTTTGGCTTTTTGTTGATGGCACCACGTCACGTGTTGACGCGTGAGATTTTCAGTGTTAAAAAATTAATTCTGGTAATTTCAGCGAATCAATCAAGCTGAAATTCTATATATAGCAGTTTTATATAATTATTAATCATGTGAAAAATTATCAAACATATATCTTTATTTTTACGGTCACTTTAGAGGAAAAAAAATCAAAACGTTGTAGGTAATGACCCTCTTCCGGTTGAGCTACATTTCTCAAAAGTTGATAGAAAACTATGAATTTTGAATAATGTCCATGTACCAAATTTCATCATTCTAGCTCAAACCGTTTTTGCGTAATCTTGCCTACATACATACACACACACATACACACATACACACACACATACACACACACATACACACACACAGACATTTTTCTCAACCTTAGTGAAAATGATTCAGGAACCTTCAAAACGTATAAAAACATCAAAATCTCAACATCGAAAATTTTCATGATCGCAATACTATCTCTGGCGAGATAGTAATAAATCATAAAATGATATTTTATAAGAAAAATTCCGTTCTAATTTTCAAATATATATTTTTCCAATTGTATGATAAATATACAATTATAAATTTGAGTGTCTATTATTTAGAGAGAAGAGTATTTTATTATTTTAAAATTACAAAAAAATCTAAAATTTAATTGAAAATAATTTGAATACTCTCTAATTAATATTTTATTAATCAAAACTGTTTGAATTAAATTAAAATCTTAAATAAAAACTAATTTTGATTTGATGATAATATTTTCTAAAAAAATATATTGAATTATTGAAAAAAATTAAATTAAATATGAAAATAACTTGTATTTTCTATGAAAGAACAGCGCCTGCCAAGTAGGTGTCGTTCAAGTGGAATAGATAAATCCTATGATCAGTACAAACTTTATCTTGATTCTCTTGATCGGGGGCTACTACTTTTTATAACTACTTTTTAAGTAGATTTACAATTTTTTTTTATTTCCATCCATGAAATATACTAATTAATATTTAATAAATTAAATAAACAAAGAAAAAAAAAATTAACTCGTACAAATACATGTATATTGACGCTATTATATATTCTCATATTTATGGAATATAAAAATTATATCCATTTATTTTTATTTCAATGAACAGGCAGAAAAATGAAACTATATATATTCATAATCAACCGTTGGTTGAAACGTTTTAAAAATAAAAACAAACAAAATAATAAAAACAAATATTGTTCCCCCGGGAAAGATAAACTTTAAATTAAAAAAAAAGAGTTCTGATGAGAACAGCATGATGATTGTAATAGGAAATGACACGCATTTTATATATATATATATATATATATATATATATATAATATATATTATAAAACATGAATCTTCCTCATTTCATTTTGAAAACAAAATGGATATTTATATAAATTATTTCTATTAAAATCAAATAAAGGTTATTTAATAAAATTTATTATTAGAGCTGAGAATGCTTCTCTAATTGTGAAATTCACCCAAAAGTTTACATGCTCGATATCTTCAAAGAGGGTTAAAGTTGAACGGAAAATTATAACTAAATAGTTTGAAAAAAACTATTTTGCAATAAACTATCAAGACAGAAAGAATAATTAATGCTGATATCAATTACTTATTATTCATTATTAATTAATTAGATAATTAATCAACTAAATATAATATATGTATTCTTTTAAACAAGTTTAATAAATAAATATATAAAATTAAAATAATTATAAAAATAACATGAAAATGTAACTTTCTTAATTAACAATTTTAATTTCATAAAGATTAGAAATTAATGTAGTAATATGTGGAATATAATATTATATTATTATATTATAAATAAATCGAAAATGCATATAATTACAGAGATTCAATAAAAAAAATATTGACAATTGAAGGCAGTGGCACTCATCTCTCGTGATGTTAATACTAGTAAAAGCGATCAGAGAGGTTCTTTACACTTTAAAACTATATATGTTTTATTAGATTTCCATGAAAGTTTTGCTTATGAGAAGTTAAACATTTAATTATGTAAGTTCAACTTAAACAGTCGATTTCAAATAGTTATTATTTGATTTATGCGTATTTCCCCACAACTAATTTATTTAAAGGTAATATACGTGTCTTCTATCAACTTTAAAGAAACTTTTGAATTTGTTACAGATCCAAAAATACAATCATATCACAATGAAAATTTCAATTTATACACTACTAAATTCTAGATAAAATACTTTTTAACAAATTTTAATTACAATTATAAATATAACTATTGTATTGTATTAATATTGGTAAAATGCCCATATAATATATTTATTGAATTTAAATTGTTTTCAATTTAAACTAAAATTATTATTATTATTGATCTCCAAAATACTATTCAGTTTACATTTGCTAAAATAATAAATATTCATTTGTAAATTGAAATAGTTTTAATTTATAAATTTAATATTATTTTTGCCAACATAAAATTACAAAGCAAATTAACATATATTTAATAAAAACTTAACAATAAATTTATTCATCTTAAATAAATTTGTTTAAAAAATTATATTTTAATTTACATATTAATAGGTTTTAAAATAAAATAAAAAAATAAACAAAGACAAAGTTTTTAGTTTTACAAAATTCCGAAAAGTCAATTAATTTCTAAGTAAATTTAAATTGACATTGATTAAATCTAAAGCTTATGTTCAAATCAATACAAATAAGAATTCTATGGAGTAATTTCATAATAATGGGCGCAGCCATTTTCAAGTCTATAGATTTGCAATTACCCGGACAGACAGACAGATAGAAGTTCAGATAGACAGACAGACATGTAAAAAATTCTAAAGATAAATTTTGATTCTCTAGAACAGAGGTGGCCAAACATGATCTTGCGGGCCAATTAGGAAATGCATCATAACTTCGCGTCCCGCATATAAAATTATACATTCCCATATTAGATTTAGACCCATTATAGATATTGTTTGGTGTGACAAATTGAAAAATAATGAATTTTTATTATGTTTACTATTATTTTTACATATAAACATATATAATATAATAATAATGATACTGAATGCACATTGTAAAAAATATATAATACTAAAAATAAAAAAAGAAACAACGAAATAAAAAAAAAATGAAATCATATTTATTTCACTGGTGCGATATTTGTTTCATGAGGGCGCAGAATATAAAAGTGTTTACGGCGGGCCGCGTGTTGGCCACCCCTGCTCTAGAACATCAAATGTATATATATGTAAAAAAAATTTAAATTTCTAAATAATATGTAGACAAAACTTTATATCTAATTACATCTGTAGAAATAGAGAGATTTTAAAAAAGATTATATATATATATATATATATATATATATATATTATACATTTTTCTTACTTTATAATTATCTATCTAATTAATAAATAATAATTTTATTTATATTATAATATATAATATTTTTATATTTAATTCAATATTAAGATTAATTATTTTAAATCGAATACAGATATTAAAAAAAAGAAGGGTGTTGTGTTGTTATTCTGATGAAGAATGAAAAATCAGTGAGTTAATATGAATCATCAGGAGAGAAATGAGATTGTTAGTTGTTTGGTTGTATATCTGTCACTCTGTCTTTGGGATAGGTGGGGAGAGGGAAGAAGGGTGTTGTGCAGAGCACAATACAAATGCTTTTCTCGAAGTGAGACTAACTGAGTGACAGGACAAGCAGACGGACAGACACTCACTGATCTTAATCTCGGGTTCTGATATTAATGCCCTCCGGTTGCAGATAACGGACTCATTAGGACAAAAACAGGATAGGAAGGGAGGGAGGGAGGGAATTTTGTTGAGATCACAAATGATAACAGATCACGCCTCGGGCTGTTTGCAATACGACACTCAGCGAGGGTGGTGGTAGTGGAGGTGGCCAGAGGGTGGCAGAGCACAAGAGATCAACACACACACACTGAATGGGGTCACCTCACACATTCCATCTCTTCCTTTTGTATTTTTCTTACACGAATGACCAACATTAATAATCCATATTAATTACTCATTTCAAATTAATCGATAAGAATTTGTTGAAATTAATTTATTCAATTATTTTTATTTTTGCATAATATATATTTATATATATATGATATAATTAAGTTTCATTTGATATATTATAGTTATTATAATTATAAAGTAAATATATTTTTACTATCTCGTAAGAGTATTGCGATCACGAAAATTTTCGATGTTGAGATTTTGATGTTTTTATACGTTTTGAGGGTTCCTGAATCATTTTCACTAAGGTTGAGAAAAATGTCTCTGTGTGTGTGTGTATGTAACCAAGATTACGCAAAAACGGTTTGAGCTAGAATGATGAAATTTGGTACATGAGCATTATTCAAAATTCGTAGTTTTCTATCAACTTTTGAAAAATGTAGCTCAACCGGAAGAGAGTCATTACAACGTTTTGATTTTTTTCCTCTAAAGTGACCGTAAAAATAAAGATATATGTTTGATAATTTTTCACATAATTAATAATTGTATAAAACTGCTATATATAGAATTTCAGCTTGATTGATTCGCTGGAATTACCAGAATTAATTTTTTAACACTGCAAATCTCACGCGCCAACACGTGACGTGGTGCCACCAACAAAAAGCCAAACATGCGCTGGTTTAATATTTATTATTTATAATTTATAATTAATTAAATTTAATTTAAATATAATATATTATGTTATTTAATCCAATTCAAATTGCGAGATAGTTGAGTGGAGACACTCCAGCTTATTTTATTAATCAATGTTTGTAATCTATTTGAGATTATATTATATATTATATTATATTGTGTTGTATTATTATTATATATTATATAATAATATATATCAAGAATAGTATCAATCATTCATATAAATTTCACGTATAAGATTACCTGTATTAGTCCCTTAAATCTTCTCTATGTGTACTTCTAAATCATTTCAGATTCTAAATTGATTGAAAACATTTAGATTAAACACGTTTCCCCTTCTTGAAAATGTAAAATAAAATAATAAATATATTTCCTCACTAATTTCTGCCCTCTCTCAAACTTCTTCTTGTATTCATCAGATATTTTGCTGGACCCATTATGTGTATTTTATATTTTATAAAATAGAAGAATATAAGCACATAGTGAAAATACATCTATATAAATATATATATATATATATATATATATATATATATCGAAGCGTCACAGAAATAGTTAGAAATATTTAATAAGGCCGAACAGAAAGAAAGGGTGGCGACAAATTATTATAGTTTAAATGGTTAAATTATTTAAATGAGACAGTCTTTTTATCTAGAGACTACATAACGAGGAATTGCATGACCTCTATGCATCTCCAGATATAGTCAGAATTATAAAATCAAGAAGGCTGCGGTGGGTAGGGCATGTGGCTAGAATGGGGGGAAAGAATGGCAAAAAATATATTTGTGGGAAGACTGATGGACTAAGGGCGCTGTGGGTGGACAATGTAGGAAGAAACGTGAGAGAGATTGGAGAGGGTAGGAGTTGGATGGTTCTGACTTAGAATAGTGACACTTGGAGAAATGTGGTTGCTACAGCCAGGAAAAAAAAAATTTATTTTTATGTTTCCAAAGCTATTCAATCTTACACATAATTGATTTTTTTCTTTTTTTTATTATTAATGAATGGATGTTGTAGGGTTTAACTAAAAGGTTCACTTCTTCTTTTTCATACTTATGATATAGTTTCTAATCAAAGAATTAATACTAAAAGGGAAAATGTTGTTAAACAAATAAAAGGTATCGGTTTCTTTTAAATAAAAAAAACATTTACCTCTTGTATTGTCAAATTCTTTTAGAAAAGACAACTTATTTTAGTTATAAAGCCCATTATTGATGTACCGTAAATACCTTTTGCTTGTTTATCCTTTCGAATGCCGCAAAAGAGTATTACATAGCATATTTTTATTTATTTTTAAAAATTTTTGAAACTGATATTCATTTTTGAATAATTTTAAATGATTTTTTTAATTAAAAAATTTATTTATAGAATTTAAAAAATATAATACATATATTATATTATCATTGAATTTATATTAAAAATAATTATTTATGTCCTTTGAAATATAATTAATAAATTAATTTAAAAAAAAATTTCATGCAAATAATCAGTAGACATCAAAAAATATTATTTAAATTATTTATCTGTTTTTTAATATAAAAATAATTAAACCGAATTTTTAATTATTTTTTTAAATTTACATTTAAATATATATATTGTAATGATTTTTTTATAAGGGAGTGTTATTGAAGGGGGAAAATTTTAAGAAAAATAAAGTTTGTGGTCACAAATGTGTATTGGGCAAAGGTTGGACTTTGAATCGGCGTGAACTGACCCGGAGGTCTGGACTAAAAAAAAAGAGAAAAAATTAAGAATTAAACATTTATTATAAGATTTATTATATTTAATTTTTAAATATAAACTTTTAAAACCGTTAGATTTAAATATAAACTTTTAATTCTAGTTTTATATATAAAACATTTATTTAATATTTATTTATAAATAAAAAAATCCGTTATATAAAAATTAAAGAGACACCAATATTTGTTGTGAATTAAAAAAAATTTTCTTTTAATTCTTTGATTAAAATAATAATAATAAAAAAAAATTCCTTCTTGAAAACAATATTTCTTGTTAACGATGTAGCCGGAACTCATCTAAGCGATAATCAGTAGACGGCTGAATGGTGGTCCTTTTTTTTTTAATAAAGTTTTTATTTACCATGGAAAAGAATACGAACGATTAAGTGATTTTTTAATTCGTACATTAAATGATTTACCAAATGCAGAATTAATGAATACACTAACACCACCGAAAGATGAAATCAAAGAATCAATGCAACAATATGTTCAAAAATCAATAAGGTAGAAAACTGTTAATCTTGTAGCCGGTCCTTATATAAGCGATAATCCGTGGACTGGCGAATGGTGGTCCTTTTTTTCTCCAATCAAGTCCGGCCTGGACGCTAGCTACCGAACGAATGCATCTGACCTTTTCAACAATTAATCCTTCAGGGGAAACGCATTACAATCATAATCCTTTCCACAAATAAATTTATTTTTAAATAAATAAATTTTATCTTTTTTATTTTAAGGATTAATGATATTTTTAAAATATCATTACATCCCCTGTTTCCGATTAAAAAAATTTATTTGGGGACATGAAAGGACCCAAAAAAAATTTTTTATTTTGTTGAGGAACCGGGTAGTTACCACACATCACTTAACATTCACTAACACTTTAGTTTGTGGATGGTAGTTACCACACATCACTTCAAATTCACTAGCACTTTAGTGTTTGTGGATATTATATACACAAAATATTTACATTTATATATTTACAAATAGGTTTACAGTTTTTTTTTTAAATATTTACACTTACAAACTAATTATAAAAAAATTCTCATTTATTTTTTTTTATTTTATTATTATTATTTTTTTTTTAATTATTTGGAAAATTGTATTTATTTTTTTTTACAAAATATAAAATAAAAAATTTAGTTAATTTCAATTTTGACAATTAAACATTTTTTCGTTTTTTTTTTTAAATTTGATTTTATTTAAATTTTTAAACAAAAAATAAATTTTCTATGCAATTTGCATTTAGATCATTTAACATTTAATCACAAATTTTATTTTTTTTTTAAATTCAAAAATTTTCTCTCCCTTAACAATCCATCTTTTTCTTTTAACAATGAAACACCTTGACACCACTCGACTCAATTAAAAAAATGAATCTACTATAAAAAATAAACTTTTGGCTCTATTAATATAAACAAACAATGAGATTATTAATGATTTGAATTGTTTAATTATTTCATTATGAACAACAACAGCATATTAACCGATACTCACTTCAAACGAATCGAGACTCACCACAACCCTTTCAATGATTTGCCTACACATGACCACTCTCTGTAACCTCTTACATTTTGCTATACGAATCAAAATTTAAAAAAGCAATCTCGCTACTTCAATATATTAAAAAAATTTCCTTTAACCCTAAATCTTATTACTTTATCAATATAATAACCAATTTCATATTTCATAATTCATAACACAATATTTATCACTCAATTAACCATTATTTTTCTTAACTTATCACTTAAATAATTAAACCCAAAAACTTTTTATATATCCTTTTTCGATCAAGATCGACCCTCTATCTTCAAATTCTGTATAGCTCCATATTTTAAAATCACAAAAACACCAATCGCAGACAAACTTCCTGAAATAATTGAAGAATAATAAAAATCTCGCAACTAATCAAAGGAGTATAAAAGTAAAAAAATAAAAAAACTACAATTCATTAAATTAACTATCATTAATAACCTTAAAAAAAGTTTATATAATTTTAATTGATGTGCCAATTGTACCATTTAAATGCAAGCCAAATTTGAATTTTAAATGGAATTTAAAATAGGGTAAAAGACTTGTTAAAAAAAAATTACTATCTTCTGGATGAATGGGATTAAAATAAAAAATTGCCATTTCCTTCATATTCTTCTTCTTAAGGTGCCGTCTCCGTTTCGGAGTTTGGCTATCATCATGACTAGGATAGCCTTAGAAGCCGCCCAGCCATGGTAATTTTTCTTGGGAATGTAAATGTGGTTTTCCGTTGCCTTCCGCATGTATAGAACCAGGAACTGACAGTTCCTGGAGCCGGAGGCAGCTGATGTTAAATTGAATTTTATTAGAAAAATTTGTTCTTAGTTGGAATCGAACGCCGACTTCTTGTGTAGAAAATTGTTATGCTACACGCTCGGCTAGCTGCCTCCTTTCCTTCATATTAGTGTTTCAAATTCCAAATAGCCATAATATCAACTGTGGCAAAGGAAACTTTAATTTTGCGGCGAAAATACCATCCCCTTTGAATTATGACCTTAAATTTAAATCGGAAATACCATCTTTTTACTTTAGCTAGTAGGGAAGGCGAACAATCCTTAAGAGATGTTGGATCATTGGGACAAGGAAGATAACAATGACTGTTAGTTTTTGAATTAGTTGGAGATTGGAATTGATTATGTGGATTAGTAGGAAATACCCTATACTTAACTTTTTTAATATTAGTATGGTTAACCAAATAGGAACAAAAGGGAGTGTTAATTGCATTTCTAATATTAGTCACAGAGCGTAAATTGTTAACAGTAGTAGTGGGGAGGGTCTTCGATATAGAATCATTTCGCTTATATAGAGAGTTATCACAATTTTGAGGCTTGATGGTGGATTTACTCAGTTTATTAAAAGTATTTGCATATGAGATTTCTAGGGGTGTAAACGAAGTGGGTGGATCCTTAATAATGATTTTTGACGAGACAGACAAATTTGTATTTTTTAAGTTTAATTTAGGAGTACTATTATAAATGAGGGTGTATTTGGCAGGGGAAAATTTTAAGAAAAAAAGGGTAGGTCACAAATGTATTGGACAAAGGTTGGACTTTGAATCGGCGTGAACTGACCCGGAGATCTGGACTAAAAAAAGGGAAAAAAATTAAATCCAAAATTAAGAATTAAAAATTTATTATAAGATTTATTATATTTAATGTTTAAATATAAACTTTTAAAACCGTTAGATTTAAATATATAAATCTTTTAATTATAATTTTATATACAAACAAAATTTATTTTTATATTTTTTATAAAAAAAGAAAAAAAGACAAACAGATCAACACCCTCGTGCTTACTTCAAATAACTGGAATCGTTTTATTTATTTATCTGTTTATTATTTAATTATTGGGTATTACCTGTCATTGCGCATTTTTCGTTATTTGTTCGGGTGTTTATTTAAATTGTTTTTGAGCGCGAGAGGACTCCCCCTGAAAACATGAACCTGGATTTTTTACAGTATCTTCGATTCTGATATGCAAATGGTGGGCACAAATGCACCACTTTCTACAGGCGGTGGGAGGGTAGTTACTAGTGGAGTTACTAGTCAAGTGCAGAGGTTGCCAAAGTGGTGGTCCGCGAGAAAATTTCGCTGGTCCGCAGAAAAATGAGGAATATACTTACTCATCATGTAAAGTTATGTTTTAAGATGCATTAAAACATGATTCAATTCATAACTATACGTGATAAGTTATAAAAACTCAATGTTTATGTATTCTTTGATCACAATTTTTATTTATAAATATATTTAACACTTAAAAAATCCTATTAGTGGTCCGCGGGATTTAAATTATGAATTAACTGGTCCGTGAGGTCAAAAAGTTTGGCGACCGCTGGTCAAGTGCCCATCAGTTAACATTGTGCCATTTGTGGTGATAGAGCGAAAGGAAAACATTATGGAGCTGCCAGTTGTGATGGCTGTAAAGGGTTCTTCAGGAGGAGTGTCCGAAAAATCATTTCTATTCTTGCAGATTCAGCAGAAATTGTGTTGTAGATAAGGATAAAAGAAATCAATGTCGTTATTGTCGCTTACGAAAATGTTTCAAGGCTGGAATGAAAAAAGAAGCCGTCCAAAATAAACGGGATCGAATTAGTTGCTACGAGGAACAGGTGACCAGCAATGGCCTCTCCGTTAGCTCTTCCAGACAAGTAGGAGCAGCGCTAGAATTGGGAGCGTCGAATAGTCACGGGACAAATGGGTTCGGATCACCAATATTATATATCTGAAATATCAAAAATTCTTATTTAGAAAAAATGATAATAAAATTAATGAATATATTTTGGAAATATACTAACCTTAGAAAAATTTAACCAATTTTTTATAACTTTTGCTATTTCAAATAGTGTAATGTTTAGGTCAGATAATAAAATTAATGAATCCATTTGAATATCATCCAGGTTATCACAATCTATAATAGAAATTTTATTAAATTGTTTTAAAATAAGATTTTGAAAGTATTTTATCAATTGACTATTATATATATACTAGCTGCTTCGAGCGCCTTCGGCGCTCTCCACACCTAGACGGGGGCTCCGCCCCCTGTACCCCCCGAGTGTCCCTATTCTGAGCTATAACCATCTAACTCCTACCCTGTCCCATCTCTCTCACGTTCCTTCCTACATTGTCCGCCCTGTTCACAATTGGTCTTCCAAACGGACGTTTTCCAATCGAACTCCCCACCAATATATTATTCCTCTCCCATTCTAGCCATGTGCCCTGCCGTTCCCAGCCTTCTCGCTTTTATAACCCTAACTATATCTAGAGATGCATAAAGGTCATGCAATTCCTTGTTATGCAGTCTCCGCCATTCCCCGATGTCCTCATCTTTCTTTGGCCCATAAATGCTGGGAAGAATCCTATTCTCAAATACTCTGAATCTACTCTCATCTCCCAGGGTTATAGACCATGCCTCCCACCCATATAATACAATTAATAATTTAATGATTTTGATCCCCTTTGATAATAATTTCCAGATTGCAACCTCGATTTAAATTCTTTGCAAATATTATTCTCTCTGATACTAATTATTTTGTCTTATCACTATTAATTTCAAACCCCATCAATTTTCCTGCATCGATTAATTTTTTTATGCTACTTTAAATGTTATTAATTTATTTAAAAAAAAATCAGAGTAAACAAAATAAAAATAAAATATAAAATTAGCATAACACTAAACTACTATAAAAATAATATTAAAAAATATATTATATATTAAAATCTTACGTGAAAATCCAATTATGAGATCAAATTTTCTTAATTAAAATAATTTACTCACATAATCTTAAAAATTAATAGTATTAAATTATAGCCGTAATGTGAATGTTTTCAAAGTTTAAAAGGCCAATAAGATCAATTGAGATATTGTAAATATCAATAAATATATAAAAAGATTTTTATCTGCACATTGCTCAGAATTTAAATTACCGCTAAATTATCGCCACCAGCGCCTCTATGATCTAGTATGGTAACTAAACTATTTTTAATTAATTATTCTTTATAATTTTTTTAAAATTTTTCTAATTAAAAAATCGAAAATCGGGCTTCGAGGTCTGGTGGCCAGCCCCTTTGTGCTTCCGTGTAAAAAATTCCATGTCCCTGCATGCGATAGATTTGGCTGGAGAGCTCGGTCAGACAGACAGACAGACAAACAGACACACACATTACACTTGCTTTTATTATTATAGATTTGTATATTTGAATTTCACATATCACCATTTATAATGGTTTTTCTGCTTAATAAAATTTAATATATTACATTAGATAAATAAGAATAAATTGATTTATTTGCTAAAAGATTTTGATTATTATTTTTAAACGTTTTTAAAATGTGTTAAATTAATATTACAAATCTACACATAAATATAATTAATCTTTTTACCATTATTTTTATTATCATTTTCATTCTCTTGATTCATTTCTATTTCATTGGTTAATTCTGCCTAAATTAAAAGATAATTTACATCTATATTAAAAAAATTTAAAAATTTTTCAATTATTTTAAAGTTAATAAAAATTTTTTTTTCTTTTCTTGGAAAATCAAAATATATATAAAAAATAGTTTAAATTTCAATGATATTTACTAACCTTTTAAATTATTATTATTATCCATTTCATATATTTTAATTTTTCCTTGTTGTTCTATAAAAAGTAAAGTATTAAAAATTTTATTTAAAATTGTATTATATATTAGATGAGGATAGAATATGTAAAAATAATATATATATATTAAAATTAAAATAGGTATAGTGATGGTCTGTGATATTAAGCAAATCAAATTAAATTTGATGTTTAATGCACAGACCATCTGCTTTAACCAAGTTTTTCATCAAGTTACCTTGTTACGTGCCCATGCTGGCAACGAAATGAATCTGACTTTCCAACAACTAATCCTTCAGGGGAAACGCATTACAATCATAATCCTTTCCACAAATAAATTTATTTTTAAATAAATAAATTTTATGTTTTTTATTTTATTTTAAGGATTAATGATATTTTTAAAATATCATTACAATATATATATTCGTTTATTATTTAGATGTGTATTATTTTGTTATTTATAAATATATAAGTTAATGTGAAATAATAGATTTTTTTTTCGTACATGTGTTCATAAATATTTAGATTAGCTTTGGCAAATGATTATAAATACACTAACAAAAAACACAAATTATAGTATATAAGAGAGAAGCTTTTTTTAATTGACATTTTCAATGTGGGCGAATTTTTTCTTCTAATCTCCAAATAGAATAAATAATATATTCTAAATTGATAGGAAATATCGAAAATAGGGGGGAGAGAGAAAGAGAACGTCGTTAGTAGGTATATAAAAAATAAATCCATTGATTTAAATGTATATATTTTTTTTATAAGTTTATTTCATTTAATTGAAATATTTTTATATTTAATTAATTTCTATAAATAACTAATTATCTAAAAGAAAATGTCTTTATACTAGTTAAAATAAAAGATCAACTCTTGCTATCATATTTTACATTATCTTATATTCACAACAAAAATGATTAATCTAATGAATATATTATTTTAAATTAAAAAGAATAAATAATTATATGCATTACTAATTTACACACATATTTTTCATGTTTTTCTTAAAGATTTTGGAATTTTTTTTTTCTGTGCTACAAAAATGTCTAACAAATCTCAAGTTCTCCTCACAATCTTGATATGTGGGACTTGTACCCACTAAAAAACGTCCCTTATGGTTGAAAACAACATCCACCCTGGTACCACTTTCGTATTCCTTCAGGGTGGTATTCAGGTGTTGACCTACGTTTAGACTCCGCATTTTGATTATTTACTTTATTTATATATTTTTAGAACTTATTGAGGTAAATATAAATATATTATATTTAAATTGATAGTCTTAAAAATAAATAAATAATATCCCTAATTTGAATTAATTAAAAAAATAATAATTATTTATATATTTATTAGCTCAAAAAATCTTTCTTAGTGGATTACACTTTTTTTTTAAATTTTATTAAAAAAGACTTGTTTTTGTTTTTTGTTTTTACTTGCGATCACGAAAATTTTCGATGTCGGGATTTTGATGTTTTTATACGTTTTGAAGGTTCCTGATTCATTTTCACTAAGTTGAGAAAAATGTCTCTCTGTGTGTGTGTGTATGTGTGTATGTAGACAAGATTACGCAAACACGGTTTGAGCTAGAATCATGAAATTTGGTACATGGGCATTATTCAAAATTCGTAGTTTTCTATCAACTTTTGAGAAATGTAGCTCAACCGGAAGAGGGTCATTACTTACAACGTTTTGATTTTTTACCTCTAAAGTGACCGTAAAAATAAAGATATATGTTTGATAGTTTTTCACATGATTAAAAATTGTATAAAAGTGCTATATATAGAATTTCAGCTTGATTGAATCGCTGAAAGTTCCATAATTAATTTTTTAACACTTCAAACATCACGCGGCAACACGTGACGTGGTGACATCAACAAAGAGCCAAACATGCGCTGGTTTAATAAATATTATTTATTAATTTTAATTTATAATTTATAATTAATTAAATTTAATTTAAATATAATATATGTTATATAATTCAATTCAAATTGCGAGAATGTCGAATGGAGACACTCCAGCTTATTTTAATTAACTTTCTTAAGTTGATATTGGAGAATAATATTTTCCAGTATTTTCTAAATATTATATTTAATTTTTAATTATTTTCTATAATCCTTATCGAGAATTAGTTCGTTGTGTATGTAAGTATTTATAAAAAAAATAAACTATTTATCTATGTACAATACTTATTTACAATTACATGAATGTAAGTATAAATAGTTATTACAAGTTTTCAGAAAAAATTTTTGAATAAAGATACATAAATTTAAATTCAGTCTAATTAACATTAACAAAAAAAAAATTCTAATAGTAAATATGAAATATTTCAAAAAGTTTTGTTATATTTTCCAATAAGATAATTTAATTTTTGAAAGATTGTTTATTTTTGAACATTTACCGGTTATCGGGAGAGAGGAATATTTTCTTTTTGAAGAAGTCACGTTTTCTAAATGAAATATTTAAAAAAAATTGTTTTTAAAAATTTTATAAGTAGATACGTGATTTGAACAATGATTCTTTTTTTCCAGTTAATAATAATCTTAAGTGTTGTTAGAAAATTTTTGAGAAGTTTGCATTTCTTTTTACACGCTTTTATTTAGCTTATACCCGTTTCCGTGTCGTCAAATCTTGCAACGTTAATTTGAACCACTTCCCAATGTTCGAATGAGCTGAAATTTCACATACATATGTAACTCCAATGCCAATGCAATATTGTGATTCATCTTAGGACATAGGTAACCTAGGAGGTATTATATTTATCAATTAGTAATTACATATTGCATAATATTGAAAAATTATTATATCTATCTATCTATCTATCTATATATATATATATATATATTAATAAAAGATAATTTAATTTTTTTATCCAAAACCTGGGTTTCATTCAAAAAGTCACGGACTTATTTACCTGCCCTCGCAACCCATTTTAATTAAATCATGTTTAAATCATGTTTAATAATTTTGTAAAAATAAGATACGTTATTTTTTTTAATTTAAATGAATATCAAATACAGTAATAATGTGTGATATTGTTTTTGAAAAGATATACCAATAATATAATAATAATAATAATCAGTAACCTTTACCACCGATTTTTGATATATCGACCTGAATTAGATTCTCTCAACATTCAATCTATAACCTGAAATCATAAACTGGGCGAAGTCAAAACTAAAAATGAGGAAATAAAAAAATATAAAAAAACTTTTTAAAAACACGCTTTTATTTAAAATCACTAAAAAGGAGAAAATAATTTCTCCACACACACCACTATTTCCTTATAATTATTCATATCTAAAAAATGAAAGCGTGGGCGCCAAACATGCAAGGAAAAACGTAAATTCTACTTCAAATAGACATAGTTATCAAGAATAGTGGAAAAGGAAAAAAACAGAAAGGTTTCTGGATATACAATGAAATGTCCTTCGTATTCTTTTCCTTTCTCTGCATGTTTGGGGTCAACGCTTTCATTTTTACCGACCGACGATAGTAAGGGAGGTATTGTTTAGATATAATTAATTATAAGGAAATATTGGTGTGTGTGGAGAAATTATTTTTTCCTTTTTAGTACACTTAAATAAAAGCGTGTTTTTAAAAAGTTTTTTTTATATTTTTTATTACTGACAGACGATAGTAAGGGAGGTATTGCTTTCTTGTTATTTTGAATGAATGACTTTCATTAACATTATTATTGTTTAATATTGAATATTGTTGTTTATTGTATAAAATTATTATTAAAAAATCATTTATATGTATAACAACTTTAAAATATCAAGGAAAAAAATAAAAGTCTATAAACAATTCTCTATACGTTTACAATATTGTAAAGTTTAGGAAAAAAAAAGGTAATTGATTACAAAACGGGAAGCTTCAGGGATTTAGATGAAACTTTACCTGTGGGTTCCTTGTTTAATTCCAAAGAACCTTTTCTTATAAAGTTTTTCTCGGTCTCTTCTAATTTACGAGATAAACATTATTAAAATATGCATATAAATTCATTGATATTCTATTTAACTACCAAGTTTTATTCATTTGACTAGCAGAGTACTCCACTAAAATTAATTAATTGAATAATTTTCCTATATTCAAACCGAATCGAAAAAACCGAAAATTAGTGAATATATGAACAATTAGTGAATTAGTCAATAAAACATTATTAAATGGCTGCTCATTCATAACTAGTTTATCTATCAAACTTTAATAATTTTTATCTTGTAAACTAGAAGAGACTGAGAAATATTGAATAAGAAGTTTCATTGGAATTAGAGAAGGAATTCACTGGAAAAGTTTCATCCAAATCCCTGAAGCTTCCCGTTTTGTAAACAACTACAAAAAAAAACACTTAAAACAAAGAAAATGTTAAAAATTTGCTCAAATTAACTCCTCGATGTGTTAATTAATTACTAAGAAAATAAATTAATAGGATCGTTTAAATATTGCACATGTTCTTATCGTTTATATCGTTTATATCGCGTAGGTAATTTTACATTTTTTAATGAAAAATATGCTAGTAAATATACACGTAGTTCGGGGCAGCATGGCTAAGTGGGTAGAGTACTAGATTTCTACACAGAAAGCCTGAGTTCGAATCCCAGCATAGAACTCAAGATTATATATTTATTTAATTTAATTAATAATTAATAATTAATAAATAAATATAAATCTAATTCAAACAAATTTAACATCGGCTGCCCCACCGAAGAAGGCAAGGGGAAACCACTTCGGTCAAATTTTCCCATGAACACCCTATGACTCCTGTGGAGTTATTAGGGCCACGACACTTCCGCTAGGAAGTTATCGACAACGAAGAAGAAGATACACGTAGTTATTAAATAGGTATATGTACAATCAATGAATATGTACAAAATATATATACTTAAAATATTTTTTTTTATTATGCCACAGATATTATTTTATTTATTTAAATATTAGAAACTTATATATATATATATATATATATATTATTCTATAATCTATTATCCTAAAAAAAATTCTCCAGTTATCAATTAAGGTTATTGCATTCTATGAAAAAAATTTTCAGTCATCATTCTCTCCACTAATCTAAATTAGAAATAAAATATAATTAATTTTTAATTCATGACTAATACAATCACTTTTACAATAATAACTATTAGAATAAAGTAAATAACAAAAAAAACATACCTTTGGGAATTAAAATAATAATTAAAAAAAAAAACAATCAGGTCATTATCTAAAATAATAATAAGTATATAAATAATAAACAACAAATGATGAATTATAAGTGTTTACTTGTCATTGTTGTTTTTATAATAATTAAATTAAAATTAAAGATATATATATATATATAAGTATATAATTTATATAAATAAAGAAAGAGGGAGTTTTTTTTTCTTTATAAGAATGAAATTTATTTTATTTTTTTCGAAAAAATATATTTTTTATGTGAATTTGAAGGAAATGAACGTGGGATAATTTTTCTTTTTTTGTTTTTACTATTTTGAAAGAGAAGTGATTGCAGTTAGTTAAGGTAGGATGGGATAGGAGAGGGGTGGGGGATAGCTCTTAATGCACGTGTCACGCCAGGATATGATTTATGACCACCCACATCCACCCATCCATCCATCCAACATACCCCACTTTCCATTCTCATTTACTCTCACTACATCAAACTCCCTTTCCCCCATCACATCTCTCTTCTCCTCTTTCTCTCTATTACTCTCAGACTCATTTGCTAATATTTTTTAAAGGTAAAAAAACATGAAAAATATATCTATATATCTATATATATAAAGGTTTATGTCTGCAAATAGCTCATAATTTAATAATTTTTGCATATCTTCGCGTCTCATGACCTCTAGAATCCAAAAGTGATTTTAAAATTTGTCATGTCTGTCTGTCTGTCTGTTTGTATGTCTGTCCGGAAAATAACTATTTTATACACTCAAAATTGGCTGAACCGATTTCTATGAAATTACATCACAATATTTTTATATACCTGTATAGTAACATAGGCTATAAATTTTATTAATATCTAATCAATAACCGCAGAAATTAATTTTTTAAAGTTTTTATATAATGCTCCGTGTTGTTCATTCAAGATCCTCTCGCGGTTCACTGGCCCTAGCGGAATCATTTTCAGAATGAATATAAATTATTATGGCAATTCCCAAACAAAGAATTAATATAATATTTTATTTTAAATTCTAATATTCAAATATCAATTCAATTAAATAATTTATTCTAAAAGTTCTCATTTCAATTAATTTAATAAAATATTTAGATCATATTTTTATCTTCTACTATTTTGTATTTATTCTTTATTTATTTGAATATTTCTTTTTTTCTATTTTCTATAATATATAATAATTTATAAATTTTATCAATGTCTAATAAAAAAAAAAATATTATTTAGTATTTTATGAAGTCAAAATAATTTTTAAAAAAGCCTAAATTATATTACCTTTGTTACTATCTCGTAAGAGATAGTATTGCGATCACGAAAATTTTCGATGTTGAGATTTTGATGTTTTTATACGTTTTGAAGGTTCCTGAATCATTTTCACTAAGGTTGAGAAAAATGTCTGTGTCTGTGTGTATGTATGTAGACAAGATTACGCAAAAACGGTTTGAGCTAGAATGATGAAATTTGGTACATGAGCATTATTCAAAATTCGTAGTTTTCTATCAACTTTTGAGAAATGTAGCTCAACCGGAAGAGGGTCATTACCTACAACGTTTTGATTTTTTTTCCTCTAAAGTGACCGTAAAAATAAAAATATATGTTTGATAATTTTTCACATGATTAATAATTGTATAAAACTGCTATATATAGAATTTCAGCTTGATTGAATTGCTGAAAGTACCAGAATTAATTTTTTAACACTGCAAATCTCACGCGCCAACACGTGCCATGGTGCCATCAATAAAAAGCCAAACATGCGCTGGTTTAATATTTATTATTTATAATTTATAATTAATTAAATTTAATTTAAATATAATATATTATGTTATTTAATCCAATTCAAATTGCGAGATAGTTGAGTGGAGACACTCCAGCTTATTTTTGATTTTAATTTAATTCAATGTTCTGCGTCCAACCTAATTCTTGTTTTTAGTTCCTATATTTTGTGATTCTTTATGTTCAAAATTGTGTTGATTTTGATATCATTATATAGCATTTTTCGTCATCTGCATCTTTAAACAATTCATTTATTGATTGGATTGCACGTTGGGCATTAATGGATAAGAATTGTTTCCCCCAGTGGACAATTTTTTTTTTTTTTTTCATTTTATATTTGCTTTGAGCTGGAAGAGGAGGCAATTTATAATTTTCTTCTAATTCAGTATAATAAAAATATATTTAAAATGGTTGAATTCTAAATATTATTATAAATTATAATTGAATGCCATAAATAATCGATTTAGTTGATAATAAATTGAAATCATGATAGGATGAAATAATTTTTGTAAGGGGATTAATTTAATTTAAAAAAAATAAAAATAAATTATAATAGTAAAAAGTAATTCCTTTAATAGTCAAAATAAGATTATGCATATTCACTTTTTTTCTATTTCTATCTATTTATCTCTGTGTCCCTATCCTGAGCCATATCCATCCAACTCTTATCCTCTCCCATCTCGCTCACGTGCCCTACATTCTCCTTGGTCTTCCAAGCGGACGTTTCCCAATCGGTCTCCCCACCAATATATTTTTCGCCATTCTTTCCTCTCCCATTCTAACCACATACCTTGCCCATCGCAGCCTTCTCGATTTTATAACCCTAACTATGTCTGGAGATGTATAGAGGTCATGCAATCCCTCATTTCCTATTTAAATATTATTACCGACCGACGATAGTATGGGAGGTATTGTTTTCACTCCAAATTTCACATGTGGAGATTTTTACATATCTCCACGAATCCTGCATTTTCTTAACAGAAAAAAGTATTTTTAGCTTGATCGGCTAAACGGATTTTGATGAAATTTGGTATATTTACTTAATGCATCAGTATGATGCTTTGATCAACTTTTGATGTATATCAGGAAACCGGAAGTGGTAGTATTAGCGATCGACGATGTTGAGATTTTGATGTTTTTATGCGTTTTGAAGGTTCCTGAATCATTTTCACTAAGGCTGAGAAAAATGTCTGTGTATATATGTATGTGTGTATGTGTGTGTGTGTATGTATGTAGACAAGATTTCTAAATTAATCAAGTGACTTATTAAAGTCCCAAATATAAATTTCTTTACTTTTATATTTGAATTCACATTTTAATAATACCTTAAAATAATATAAGTAATAAAAAAACTTGGAAATAAATTTAAAACAGTTTCAAAAAATAATACAAAATTATATTATTAACATTATTATGTAAATTATACAGACTATTTGCATTATTTCTTTTTCAATACTTTATTGAATTGATTGATGTTTATGTATCATATTCAGTTGGTTATTTTGTCCAATGTAAATTGATCTCAATGGTGATGTGCGGTAGGTACGTCGTCATCGTCATCGTTGTTGTATATTAAGTGAAGAAGAAGGAATCTGATAGCCACCGGCCTTAGTTTAAGGGTTCTTATCAGATGATATATATCATATATGATAGAGACGCAGAGAAATAAAAAAAAGAATGTGGTGGCAAATGCGAGTTAGTGAAGAGCAAAAGACACGGCACACTCTTGGAATACCTCTTCATCTTCTTCTGCGTCACTGATTCGAAAATATATCATTCTAAGGAAGGGAAAAGGTGAACTAGAGACAGAGAAAGAGATAGGGAAAGTGGTTAACTCCTTGTTTTCATATTCTTCGATTTTTTACCGACCGACGATAGTAAGGGAGGTATTGTTTTCACACCAAATTTTACATGTAGAGATTTTTACATATCTCCACGAATCATGCATTTTCTTAACAGAAAAAAGTATTTTTAGCATGATGTCTGTCCGTCCGTCTGTCCGTCCGTATAGATGTGTACAGCCTGAACGGCTTAACGGATTTTGATGAAATTTGGTATATTTACTTAATGCATCAGTGGGATGAATTGATCAACTTTTGGTGCAAATCCGGAAACCGGAAGTGGTAGTATTAGCGATCGACGATAAGAAGGGAAGGGTTATTTTCGCACCAAATTTCACATAAGGAGATTTTTTTACATATCACCACGAATGTATTGGTTTTATCCTCGGGAAAAATCATCTTCATTATGTTTTTCTTAATTTAAAATTATATGACGTCACCCAGCCCTTCATGACGTCACAGCCTCGGGTAACGCCGGCTACTTCAGCTATATATTATAAATAAAATAAAATTAAAAATATTTATGTTATATGCCTATCTGTTTTTTATTACATTAATAGATATATTAAAATTATTTGAAATTGTTTCTGTAGCTGGAAATTAATTTATTTAAAACCGTCGGTCGGTTCGGACCTGGCCACAGGTCAACTTATTTAAAATAGTCTTAGCCTATAAAAATTTATTATTATAGATATTTTTTTCTTTACATTCTTTACCTTAATTTATATAAAGTAAATAATAAATTTTATAGTTGAATATAAATATATTAATTTTATATGAATTAAGTAGAATTATACGGGTTAGATTTTTTAAAGATATGATCTACGTAAGAGAGTAGCGTTTACATATTCACATTTATTATTTTTTTATATCATTTTTCATTGAATTTCATTTCAGTTTCTTATTATTTTCTTTTTAATTTTTTATTCTAATTCCACCATCCTGCACATCTTTTTTTTATTGATTTTTTACTTGATTCTTGAATCATTACAATTCTTTATTATTATTTTTATAATTTTTTTAATAATATAATTCTCATTTTCAAATCTAAATCTTAATAGTTCTTAATATCGATGCATAATATATCATTTTTACCGACCGACGATAGTAAGGGAGGTATTGTTTTCACACCAAATTTCACATGTGGAGATTTTTACATATCTCCACGAATCATGGATTTTCTTAACAGAAAAAAGTATTTTTAGCATGATGTCTGTCCGTCCGTCTGTCCGTATAGATGTGTACAGACTGAACAGCTCAACCGATTTTGATGAAATTTGGTATATTTACTTAATGCATCAGTGGGATGAATTGATCAACTTTTGGTGCAAATCCGGAAACCGGAAGTGGTAGTATTAGCGATCGACGATAGGAAGGGAAGGGTTATTTTCACACCAAATTTCACATGAGGAGATTTTTTTACATATCACCACGAATGTATTGGTTTTATACTCGGGAAAAATCATCTTCATTATGTTTTTCTTAATTTAAAATTATATGACGTCACCCAACCCTTCATGACAGCCTCGGGTAACGCCGGGCAACGCCGGCTACTTCAGCTATATATTATAAATAAAATAAAATTAAAAATATTTATGTTCTATGCCTATCTGTTTTTTATTACATTAATAGATATATTAAAATTATTTAATATTGTTTCTGTTGCTGGAAATTAATTTATTTCAAACCGTGGGTCGGTTCGGACCTGGCCACAGGTCAACTTATTTAATTTTTAGATTAAATGGGATTTTCAATTAGCCATTTTTTCTATAATAATATTAAAATATTAATTATTGACTCTTTAACATTAGATTATAATTATAAATTCAATCAAGATAAAAAAAATATTTATGGTATTTTAATAAATTGTCAAGGGAGAATGAATAAATGAATTATTTAGGGATGAAAACACACACACAGAAACATATATATATATAGAAAAACAATTTCTATTAAACCATGACGCTATTAAACTGGATCATTAACAAAAAAAAAATAGTTCATTTAATTATTTATTTCGATAATATTTTATTTAATGGTTGAATGATTTGATATATATATTGGCGGTAGGTGCCCCGACCCTTCGTTCGGTCAATTCGTCTCGGATATCGCTCAGCCAGCCCGACCGGTGGTCGAAACAACCTGGGACACTTGGCACGCGATGTTATTAGAAAGAATGAGAATCTGGATGGATATAGGGAGATTGAATGATGAGGGGGTGGGAGAGGGAGAGATGAAGAAAGAGAGAGAGAGAGAGTGCGGTCTTTTCAATCATCCGCTTCCCAGTTTGAATTCACAACAGAACAGTTGGTCCATGGATGGACGACGTCTGGATATCAGATCTCAATCGATCTTTGCGTTTGTTCTTCCCTCTCCTATCAACCATCATATATATATATATATATCTCAAAAAAAAGAAATATATAAAACGTTCATCCGCTTCTACAGCGGCATCTTTTTAACTTGATCTTGAAATTTTTCTAAAAGACTAGATTACATCAGATAGATTCGAAAGAAGAGGGGGGTGGGTGCTTTGTCACAAAGTTTCATCCCTCTCTCTCTCTCTTTCTCTCTATTTACATTCCAGAGATGGAATATTAATTTAGCGATATTATACTCAGATGCCTTAAATAACTTAATCAATAAATAATATAATATATATATATATATATATATATAATGTTCATCTTAATTTATACATCAATGTAAACTATTCTAAAATTCACAGATTTAGTAATAATATAATTGTCAAAAAACTAAATTAATAAATTAACAAAAAACTGATACGCTTCTTATCTCAAGTGTATAAATATAAAAAAAAATTTATAAAATAACGTTTTTCCAATGGACTAAAAAGAATAAAATAATTTTTCTATAAGTCTGACAAAGTTTATGGTCGAATAGCTTCATATTCAACGAAAAACGTTAAGCGCATTTAGTTTTATTTATTTATATGAAACACATCAAGTCAAATTTTTGTAATCATAAAGATTTTTATCAAACATAAACTGGCAATATTTTTTATTATGCAATAAAATTGATAGATTAAGAGCTAAGAAATTAATCTGTTATTATTTTTCACTGTAATATACTATCAAAGTATGTAACAAATTTTAAAAGAATTATTATTTTCTTAAATTTACATATTATCTATCAAATTTAAAACAGTTGATTATATTAGAAGAAATAGTGATACTTTTTCAAATATATTTATTATAATTATTATATTAATTAAAAATTTCTCTTTTAATGTTATAAATTAATTTGAATTTTTTCAAAATGAAAACCAACTCAATATTTATCCGTCAGATGGCTTGAATAAAAGTTCAAATATTATAGAAAATAATCATAAATAACATTACAATTAATTAATTATAATTCGATTAGATTTCTTCCATACCTTCTAGGGATCCATTGAAATATCCATAAAAATTTTCAAAAGTTATCTCAATTTAAAGTTGATGAAAAATCGTTTTCTATTTGTCAAAAGAGCGAACAGACAGACAGACAGACATGAAGCGAAGTTGTTAAAAAACGTTATAATATAATAATTATAAAAATAATGGAACTAATCCGTTTATTTTAAATGACAACATAAATTTTTTTATTGTCTGAATCAATAGAGATATTTTTCTAATTTCAATGATATAACATGTTTATACCTTTATTTAACGGTTTTTTTAAATAAAAACAAATTAAATATTTAATATTTTTATTTAATGTCTCCATAATGGGAAAACAAACAATTTTATTTATAAATTATTTAGAAATTATTAATCTTGACATTAAACATAACATTATAGGAAAAAGTAGTTTTATCAGTCAACATAATTTTTTATAAAGATTATCTACAACTTCATTCATAAATAAATAACAAAATTTTTAACATTAGGTTGCAAATGTTTATTTGAACTATTTACGATATTAAACAAATAACCAGGAGTTGTGTGGAATAATAATAATTGTTTCAACAATGCTAATAGGAACAATTTTGTAATTTGTTTGCATTTTTCGTGATAACTACGGTGACCATATTTTTCGGAGAAAATAAAGGACACTTGTAACGTGACATGAGGGGGGGTTATGGTAATTTAAATTCGTGCTCAATAATTTTGTGTTAGGGGTGGGGGTTTGTGCGTTCGTGTGACTTCACAAATGTTAATTTGGGGTCTTCCAAGGTGTGACAAATTGTGACATGGGGATTGGGAATGGGCAGGGTCAAAATTATCACAAATATTGCGATCATTTATGGGTGCTCCGATCTAGAGTTGCAGAAAAACAATTTGAGAAATTTGATTTTGCGACAATTTCTCAAAATAAAGGACAATATGCTTATTTCAGGAAATCAATAAAGTTAGAGGACAGAGCCTTCAAATAAAGGACTGTTCTCTGAAATAAAGGACGTCTGGTCACCGTAGTGATAACCAATGTTCTCCAAAATTTAAATAATATATATTTATTTTGAAAATAAGGTATGAACAAATAAAGGTATAACATAACAATAAAAATATAGGATGCAATTTTAAATAAAAGGTTTAACTATATATTTTGAGAACCAGAGCGTTGAAAATTTTTTTTTAATTCATTAAAATGTTTCAAAATCTTCCAATGATTATATCAATTAACTCACTTAAATTATTATTACATTTATATATTATGTAAATTAAATAATATATATGTATATATTAATATAGGAGAGAATTATATTACATCCTGTATTTTTTGTTAATGTAAATCGCAGGATGTTGACAAAGGAACGTTATGATGCTTCTCAAAATTTGAACTGATTATAAAATTTTTAAGACTCAATTAAACTGAAATTCGATAAAAAAACATAAACTAATCACTTTTCACAATCATGGGCTACAAAATTGGTAACCCTGCTGGTTTCTTACCCACCAGTGATGTTAGCATGTTCTCACTTATAATCTAGATTTCATAAAAAATTTCTAAATTTTATATACTAAACAAGGTTGTATCTACTAAATCGGATGAAAGTTTTAGTCACTATTATGTTTACATATACACGTTTACAAACTATTAACTTTAATTAAGATCTTAGGCATTAAAGTTTCAAAAACTTTCTTCTCTTTATAATAATCTCATGTTTTGGCAAAACATCTTAAAGGACTGAGAGAGAAATAAGTTTATAATAACACACCTAACAATTAATAATCAGCCCTTCATGTGGTTTTCCTAAATATATGTAATATTAATAAATTATGTTTATATCCTTACAAATTAAGAAAATAAGAAGAATGATTTTCAAACGAATATATTTTTCATCTGTCCATTAATAAGATAAACTTATAAATAATATTATCTATAAACAATCATGATTTAGAGGGATAAAAAGTTTAGAAATGGAAAAGAAGAAAGGAAAAGAATCGATTAGGGGGTGGGCAGAAGAGAAAAATAAGAACGACAAGGATTTGTTTGTATAAGATTATATATAATAAAATTAGTTTTCAGGTTTTTTTTCTAAGTCTTTCCTGAATAAATATAACATATTATTTAATTAGCTCTAAAATAAATATTTTAAATTAATTTAGGAATTCAAATGAAAAACAATGTAATAATTTTATTTTTAAATACATTTTATTGTAATATCTTACAATTAGTTTTACAAGGAATGTGCTTTATTCCACAATGTTGTTATAATTTGTACATATTATTAATTTGTATATCCTACATGGATAATCATCTTTGTATAAATATACATTGTAAAAATTTTGGCTAATAAACACATTAAAAAAAATGTATAAGAACATTAAAATATCATGGTAATGCCCATGGACAATTTATTCGTTAGTAACTCATCTGACTGAAGTCTTTTAAAAAAAATTATTTTCTTAGATATTGTTCACTCTAACCTGAATAACTTTATCTATAATATTTTAATCACATAATTTATAAATCTCAGATAAAAAATTATTAACCATTTCATTGTTCATGCAATAATCAGAACAACAAATGCTTTTTTCTTATAACAAAAACTTAGTATAATAAAACACACACATTTCTATATCATTTGACAATTAATATATGTATACCTTTATTTTAACAATCGCGGTAGGAAAAAAGGTGGGGTTTGAAATTAATAGTGATAAGTCAAAATATTTAGTAATAGAGAGGGATAGTACTAACCCACAAAGTCTTAACATACAAAATGTAGAATTCGAAAATGCAGAAAAATTTAAATACTTAGGTTCTGTAATCACGAAGGATAATAATATTTGAGAAGAATTTAAATCGAGGTTGCAATCAGGTAATGCCTGTTAACATGCAATAAAGGGGCTTATTTTGTCAAAATTATTATCAAAGGGGATAAGAATTAAAATATATAAAACAATTATTTTGCCGGTTGTATTATATGTGAGGCATGGTCTATGAAACTGGGGGACGAGAATAGATTTAAAGTATTTAAAAAAAGGATTCGTCGCAGCATTTATGGACCAAAATGAGGTCACCTGCATAATGAGGAATTATGTATGACAACTCCAGACATTTAGAATCATAAAATCGAAAACACTACGATGGGAAGGACACGAGACTAAAATGGGAGAGGAAAGAATGGCTAAAAATATGTTGGTAATGAGACCGATTGGAAAAGTATAGTATTAACACACAAAATCTCAAAATACATACAAAACATAGAATTTGAAAATGTAGAAAAATTTAATTAGCTTCTCTAATCATGAGAAGAATTTAAATCATTCGGGTAACGCTTATTATCATGCAGTAAAGGGCTTATTTCGTCAAAATTATTATCAAAGAATATCAAAATTAAAATATATAAAACAATTATTTTGCCGGTTGTATTATATGGGTGCGAGACGTGGTCTATGACCATGGGAAACGGGAAATTGCATGATCTCTATGCATCTCCAGGCATAGTTAGAGTAATCAAATCAAGAATGTTGCGATGGGTAGGACACTTACCCAGAATGGGTGATAATAGACTAGGGAAAAAATATTGTATTTGTTGGGAGACCGATTGGAAAACGTCCGCTTAGAAGACCAAGGAGACGCAGTGGGTGGATAATGTAGAAAGGAACATGTGAGAGACGGGAAATGGTAGGAGTTGAACGGTTGTGGCTCAGTATAGGGGCACTTGGAGAAATGGATGCTGCGGCCAAGAACTTTCGAGTTCCGTATAGCCACAGATTTAATTTTAATATATATAAATAATTAAAATGAAATATATAGCCCACATTATTTATTATAAAATGATTACTAAGAAAGTCAAGAACAATTTTTACTTTCTGTTATGTAACTCTATTTTATCGTTTTGTTCTTATGGTATTTATTAAGAAAAAAAATAATAATGGAAGCAAATGAATGAAGTATGTTCTTGTTCAATTGTTTGACGCAACCACAACAAAGTGTTTAACAATAACAACTTGCCACTTTGAAATAAAAAAATATATTGCGTGTTAGGTGTATTTTCTCATCAGCAGAGAAGAAGAAGATTTATACCAAATTGAAGATGTCATGGATGGGCAACCGCATTCATAATCATCATCTGCCAATTGGATAATTTATACACATATTAAATGAAAATTGCATTACGTGTAGGTAGATATATAAATAGAGAAAACGAGTGAGATTATATACCGAAAGAATCAAATAAAATGAGATCGGTGCTTTATTATTATTATTATTATTATTATTTCTTTTTAAGCCATTAAGAGTCATTATTTTTCTTAAATCGTTCGCAAATAGAAATATTATTTTTGTGCAAACTCACTATCAAATAAACACAACAGACATTAGAGATAATAATAATAATAATGTGAGAATCCCTATTCTTCAGAACTACATTAAAATAAATAAAAAGATATGCATCAATCATTATACATTTTGTAAAAGAAAATCTTGTGTTACTTATGGGGGAAATTATTTTTATTAGCATAACTTCAGTTAAATCAGATTCTCAATTGAATTATTATTTTTATCAATAATATTTTATTTTTAAATTAATTGATAGATGTAAAATATTATAGGATACAATAATTATTATATCTATTTGAGAATTCAACCAAAAATTTTTAAACAATTTCAATTTATTAAATAAACTAAAGAAAAAAAAAATGAAAATAAAAAATACAATCATTAGGGGGGTAGAGAGAAAGTTATTAAAAAACACTTGGTTTTAAGTTTCAATATAAATTTTATTGAACTCTATACATAACTGTCGAAATGATCCTAAATAGTTTACTAAAATTTATATTGAAACCTAAAACCAAGTGTTTTTTAATTACTTTCTCTTTACCCCCTAATGATTTTATTATTTATTTTCATTTTTTTTTCTTTGGTTTATTTAATAAATTGAAAATTGTTAAAACAATTTAGATTGAATTTCCATATACAATACAATTGTATCATAAAAAATAGTTACAATGTAATGTCTACAATTTTAATTATAAATTATTAATTAATTCAATTATAATAAAAATTTAATAAAAATTAAAAAATAAATAAATAATAAAAGAATGTGTTTCATTTCTCTCACGATTCGCGTTGTCTGTTCCCTTCGTCTTCCTTCTGCTGATTACTATATTAAATTCGTCTCGGGTTTGTCTCCGACATAATGGCTCATGTCGTGAGTCCGATTCGAAATGCTTCGTTTGCATTTGAGGCTCCGTATCTGTTACACTGATCAAAAAACAACACATGATGAATCACTTGTTGTCTGCTTTTTTTAATATAATATACATATATAGATAATATCTTCCTCTCTCTCTCTTTCAAACTGTGCGACACATTTACATTCATTTGGATAGGGATATAATTTTTTTTTGTTCTATCACACTAACACATGCATGGAAAGAATATGATATACTCTCAAATACTCTTATACAGGGTGTTTTAAAATAATACTCTATTATAATATTAAATAAAATTATCTAACAAAAATTTATTAATAAAAATTTAATATTTAATTATTAAATTCATCATTTGATTATTTTTTAGGAAATAATTTATAATAAATAAAATAAAGGTAATTATATTCAAGTAAACGCACTTTCGCGGTTTTGAATAATACTTTACCAGTGGATTCCTTTTGCAATTCCAAATAAACTTTTCTTATGAAATTTTTTCGGCCCTCTTCTAGTTTACGAGATAAAAATTATTAAAATTTGCATATAAATCCATTGATATTCTTTTAGCTAGCATGTTTTATCTATTTGACTACTAGAGGGCGCACTAATTTTCGGTTTTTATGAGTTCGGTTTGGATTTATGAAAATTAAAAAATTAATTAAATAATTTTCCTATATTCAAATCGAACTTATAAAAACCGAAAATTAGTGAATAAGTGAATAATTAATGAATTAGTCAATAAAACATAATACTTAATGGCACATTTCGACGTTCATAACTAATCTGTCAAAATTAAAAAATCTTTATTTTAATAATTTTTTTTCTGCAAAAGGAACCCACTGGTATAGTATTATTAAAAACCACCAAAGTGCGTTGAAAATAAATCATTTTTAATAATAATTAATATTTTATTGAAATTATTAATAGTACTTATAGACAAATATATCAGTCTATTAATTATATTTTATTTTTATATTTGCAAAGTTTAATATTTTTTGATATTAAATATATTATTTAAAATTTTTAAATACCTATTATAAAATCATAAATATTTTTAAACATCCTATATATAAATTACATATTAATGATGGTTATAATTATGGAAAAAAATATGATTAATCCTTATAACTAGTAGTATCATTGGTAGATCTTGCAGGTGTCATGTTCTGTCCCGGATCCTTGATTTGATTGATGAGAAATAATTTTCGACTAATTCAAATGCATCATGTAATTTAAAAAAAGAATGAGAAAGAAAGGGAAAGGAGATGGAGGGGGATACAGAAAAAGTGATATGAAATAAAGAAGTTGTGAATTTAAAAGTTCATGTAGAAGTAACATTTAATTAAAATAAAAATGCATATTTAAATTTATTTCTAAAGTGACCCTTTTGCTTTTGCTTTAATTCTTGTCGCAAAAAATAATTTAAATAACATTCATTATTAAAATTTCTAATCAATCTAAAAAAATTAATTTCATTTGAACAGAAAAATTACAAAATTTTTTTCTTAAATTTTTTTTTAATAATCATTCGGGGAAAAAATATGTTGTGAATGAATTTAATATTATTATATATACACATATATTTATTAGTTCAGATTTCTGTACAGCTATAAAATTTATAAAAAAATTTAAATTATTTCTCTTAAACCGGCTCCACACATGCGGTGTTTGTCAAATACCGAATATTTAGCAAATACCGAGCACCAAGTTTAGGTGCTTGTATTGAATATTCGTCTTGTTAATATTATTAATATATAATATATAACCTCCTTAATTTGGTTTATTGAATTTAATTGAATAATTTAATTAATTGAATTCAATTAATCATAATAATTGTAATGTAATACTTTATAAATAAATTATTTAATTGAATTTGTTAATTTATTAAAAATAATAAATAATTTATTAAAAAAATAAAAAAATAATAAATAATTTATTAAAAAAATAAAAAATGAATTGCAAGAGAAACAATATTATATATTTAAATTGTGGATATAAATTTTCTCAAATATTCGTATTGTGCTCGCTATATAGCAAACGAGCGAGCACGCGAATGTTTGTGCTCGGCATATCCCAAGCGCAGGATAACCAACCCATCCACACATGCGGTGTTTTCCAAATGTTTTGCTTGATATTTGGCAAACACCGCATCTGTGGAGCCGGCTTTAGATAAACATCTAATAAAGGGATTTTTTTTTATTTCTCTTTTTAGTCAATTTTAATTTTGTGATTTTAAAAATCACAAAAAATTCAGGAATTATTTTTTATTTTTAATATATTCAGAAAATAAAAGAATTTTATTATTAAATACTATAAGTAAGTAAATACTACACTCATAAAGCAATGCCTCTCATGATGCCTCGAAATTCATCATATATAAAATTTTTACCGACCGACGATAGTAAGGGAGGTATTGTTTTCACACCAAATTTCACATTTGGAGATTTTTACATATCTCCACGAATCATGCATTTTCTTAACAGAAAAAAGTATTTTTAGCATGATGTCTGTCCGTCCGTCCGTCCGTCCGTCTGTCCGTCCGTCCGTCCGTCCGTCCGTCCGTCCGTATAGATGTGTACAGCCTGAACGGCTCAACCGATTTTGATGAAATTTGGTAGATTTACTTAAGGCATCAGTGGGATGAATTGATCAACTTTTGGAGCAAATCCGGAAACCGGAAGTGGTAGTATTAGCGATCGACGATAGGAAGGGAAGGGTTATTTTCACACCAAATTTCGCATGAGGAGATTTTTTTATATATCACCACGAATCATGCATTTTCTTAACAGAAAAAAGTATTTTTAGCATGATGTCTGACCGTCCGTCCGTCTGTCCGTCTGTCCGTCCGTATAGATGTGTACAGCCTGAACGGCTCAACGGATTTTGATGAAATTTGGTATATTTACTTAATGCATCAGTGGGATGAATTGATCAACTTTTGGTGCAAATCCGGAAACCGGAAGTGGTAGTATTAGCGATCGATGATAGGAAGGGAAGGGTTATTTTCACAGCAAATTTCACATGAGGAGATTTTTTTACATATCACCACGAATGTATTGGTTTTATCCTCGGGAAAAATCATCTTCATTATGTTTTTCTTAATTTAAAATTATATGACGTCACACAGTCCTTCATGACGTCACAGCCTCGGGTAACGCCGGCTATTTCAGCTATATATTATAAATAAAATAAAATTAAAAATATTTATGTTATATTTATATCTGTTTTTTATTACATTAATAGATATATTAAAATTATTTGAAATTGTTTCTGTAGCTGGAAATTAATTTATTTCAAACCGTCGGTCGGTTCGGACCTGGCCACAGGTCAACTTATTTTTTTATGTTAAATGAGGCAATAGTTTTAAAAAACGATTGGTAAAAAGTCTACAATACCTGCATATTCTTAGATTTGCATGAAAAATGGTGTACAATTACAGGGTGTTCAATAATGATTAGAATGACGGTTGAAAATTTGAAATTTCAGTTGGTAACAAAAATGCTCTAGATAGAAATAAGTTGACCTGTGGCCAGGTCCGAACCGACCGACGGTTTGAAATAAATTAATTTCCAGCTACAGAAACAATTTCAAATAATTTTCATATATCTATTAATGTAATAAAAAACAGATATGGATACATAAATAATAAATATAAACATTTTTAATTTTATTTTATTTATAATATATATGCAAGACCAGGCTGTGTCGTCATACATGGCTGGATGACGTCATATAATTTTAAATCAAGAAAAAACTAATAAATATGATTTTTTTCGAGGATAAAACCAATACAAAATGATTCGTGGTGATATATAAAAAAATCTCCTTTGGTGTGAAAATAACCCTTTCCTTCCTATCGTCGATCGCTAATACTACCACTTCCGGTTTCCGGAATTGCACCAAAAGTTGATCAATTCATCCCACTGATGCATTAAGTAAATATACCAAATTTTATCAAAATCGGTTGAGCCGTTCAGGCTGTACACATCTATACGGACGGACAGACGGACGGACGGACAGACGGACGGACAGACGGACAGACATCATGCTAAAAATACTTTTTTCTGTTTAGAAAATGCATGATTCGTGGAGATATGTAAAAATCTCCACATGTGAAATTTGGTGTGAAAACAATACCTCCCTTACTATCGTCGGTCGGTAAAAATGGATTTTCCGTACATTTTAAATTTGGTTTATTATTATATTTGAAATACATTCAAATGAACAATTTTTATTGATGTATAATTATTAATTATTTTGAAAGCACTCCAGATATACCCCACAAAGATCAATTAGCTATTGTTTGGAGATTTTTTGACAAAATAGAGATATAAAACAACGGTTTTTAGGCTTTATTTATATTGAAACTCATAACTCTGATTATTTAGAACAAATACTTATAGAAATTTTGAAAGATTGATAAATAAATATAAAAAATTGTAGGGGTAAACCTACAATAGTGCAGCAAATATAGCTAGCAATTACGACAGATTGCAAGCAAGAATAAAACAACATATTAATACAGCAATCTATGTATCATACACCTGTTATACCTTAAATATAATAGGAAATTGTGCTGAGGAATCATGTTCAGGCGCATTCAATTTCTTTGATTTTGTTCCAAGATTGTATGTATATTTCACGTCGACTACTGGGTGATGGAATATGCTTATAAATAGTATGACAACTTAGTCTGCACATATAAAAAGAATAAGTAACACAAGGCATCAAAAGCAGACGCAGTTTCCACATTATAATGTAATTACAAAAATATTAAAAATGTGCTAATCTGATAGTAAAAATCTTATAAGCAAATTGAAAGCGAAAAAATTGGTAGAATGCTTAAAAAATTATGATACAGCATTGCTGCCTGTTTTTTATAGGGTAAAAAAGAATAAATATAGTACAAATAAATCACTACATGACACCCAATATACTGGGTTATTAGAGAGGAATAAATTTGCTTAAATCGCTTTTCAATTTTATAATGACTGACAGGAACAACATTGAAGATATTGAGAACGGTGCCAACTTGTTGTCGTAAAACCGTAATTATAGTTTGGTGAAATGAAACTTTTGTCATAAACGTACATGTACATAACGTTATTTGTGATGTACTGATTTCAGAATGAACACAGAGACAATGAAGGTTTTAAAGGATTTTGAATTTTTCCCTCATTTTAAAATGCCTGGTGTTCAATTTAATGATTTTGTAGAAAATATAAGGACAAAATATCAAAATGATATTCACATTATAAATTTTAAAAATGAGCTTGTTCAGATTATTGTCTTGGTAAAAAAAAATTAACAAGTCCGGATGTCATATATATACAAATTAATAATTGAAGGTTTACAATCTAAATTTTCCTAATGTAGAAACAATTTTAAAAAAAATTTTAAAAATTTAAATTTGCTTTGGAACGTGAACGTACTTTTTAAGTTAGAGTTAAAAATTATTTAAGAAATTTTTTATCACATCATTTAATTGTAAGAGATCTCTCCATGATATTTATTGAGAATGAGCTGTTAGATTATAAAAGTATGATTGATCAATTTAGTAATGTAAAGCGAAAAAATTTTGATATAAGTTTTGTTGTAATATTTCAAATTATCAGTTTGTTATTGATGTCATTACATTAATAAATTTTGTTTAATTTTTACCAACCTACAATAGGAAGGGAAGGTAAAGGTTTTCTCATCAAATTTCACATGCGGAGATTTTTACATATCTCCACGAATCATGTATTTTGTTAATGGTATATTTACTCAGTTGCATGAATTTATCAACTTTTGATGTATATCCTGAAACCGGAAGTGGTAGTTTACAAAGTATTAATTTTATATTCATTGTCGGAAATTTTTCACTTAAAATATAGTAGTAATTAATAATTGAGTAATTAAACTAAAAATAAAGACCAAGATAATATAATTTTGTCATTTTAATTCAAGTTTTAAAACTATTTTTTTTATATACTTTATATATAAGATGTTTTATATAATGTTATTTAGAAATTAATTTACTTCAAATCGTCGGTCGGCTCTGTGCCTGGTCACAGCTCATTATTTTATATTCATGTGTTATTTTTTTTAAGTTTTACCTAGCTTTTGTTGAAACTCTTGTACTGATAAGTTTCAATTTTCATAATTAATACAACCTGAATATCAGCAACTTTTTATTACAACTTCTAGGTCTAGGCAAAAATATTTAGAGGGAGGTCTCAAAATTGAATTGGATCCTGTGATAAATCGGCCATGTATTTTATTTCAAGAAAAATTGTTATCATCATCCTACAATTAAGATAATTTACAATTTAAATTTTTTTAAAATAACAAGAAATGCAAAAAGTTTTTGACTAAACACAATATTTATCCAAAGTTATTATATAAATGAAAATAAAAGTATGTTAAAGTGGTCTCGCAGACCATCGCTTATGTCTAGACGCGGACCACAGTTTGAGATTCACGTCGTATATAATAAAAATATGAATATATATGAATTAGTTATTAAAATTAATTTGTGAATTCCAAAAATTCTTTTATAAATTTCAATATATTATCATTTCTCTCTCTATTTTTTGAATAAATGATTTATTATTTAATTTAATTTAACATATTTTGTTGTTATACTCTTAAAGTGATATTGATTTTTTCATGAATAATAAATATAGATTCTAAAACTTTATCAAATATTATTACAATCCTATTGATATCCATATATTAATTAACAATTATTTTATTCGAAAATATAATGTATATTTTTTGTTTTTAACTTCATATTCATTTTTTTACCGACCGACGATAGTAAGGGAGGTATTGTTTTCACACCAAATTTCACATGTGGAGATTTTTACATATCTCCACGAATCATGCATTTTCTTAACAGAAAAAAGTATTTTTAGCATGATGTCTGTCCGTCCGTCTGTCCGTCTGTCCGTCCGTATAGATGTGTACAGCCTGAACGGCTTAACGGATTTTGATGAAATTTGGTATATTTACTTAATGCATCAGTGGGATGAATTGATCAACTTTTGGTGCAAATCCGGAAACCGGAAGTGGTAGTATTAGCGATCGACGATAAGAAGGGAAGGGTTATTTTCGCACCAAATTTCACATAAGGAGATTTTTTTACATATCACCACGAATGTATTGGTTTTATCCTCGGGAAAAATCATCTTCATTATGTTTTTCTTAATTTAAAATTATATGACGTCACCCAGCCCTTCATGACGTCACAGCCTCGGGTAACGCCGGCAACGCCGGCTACTTCAGCTATATATTATAAATAAAATAAAATTAAAAATATTTATGTTATATGCCTATCTGTTTTTTATTACATTAATAGATATATTAAAATTATTTGAAATTGTTTCTGTAGCTGGAAATTAATTTATTTCAAACCGTCGGTCGGTTCGGACCTGGCCACAGGTCAACTTATTATTTTAAATTTTGGTCTATTAACTTTAAATTTTAATTTCAAGATATAAAAGATAATAAAAAAATCTTAAAAAATATAATACTATTATTCAAATAAATCCAAAAACTTGTTACATATCCAAAAGTAATTTTGAAAATAAATCATTTATTTAAAATTTTTAATTATAATTAAATTCTTATACATACATATGGACATCTTATTTTGTTCCATTTCATTCTTAAGATCCTCGATACTCTGCTTTTATAAAATTAATTCAAATGTTTTCGTTTCTTAGAAATCAATTAAAGGTGTCAAAGGAGTTTCAAAATTGGGATTATTTTTGTCATATGTAGATTAAGAATCTTTTATATGTGAATGTAGTATATATATAAAATCATATCTAATAGCTTGTTCAATAAGTTCGCTGAACATAAATGAAGAAATCAATTTTTATTTGTAAAAATGACTTTAATTTTCATTGTAGTTTCCCTCAACTTCAATACACTTATTTCAAGTTATAGGTTCCTTGACTGTAGTGGTTTTCCGGCAGCTCTGCAAAATATCACTCCACAACAGCTATTACCTCTTCGTTTAACGAAAATTGTTTTCCACGGTGATATTGTTTGAGGTGTGGAAAGAGCCAGAAGTCCGAGAGAGCTAAATCTGGCGAATAGACTGGATGTTGCAACAATTCGTACTTCAATATAGTTATTTAAACAATGGTTTTTGCGGCACCCATTTTGCACATAGTTTTTTGAAACCCAAATTAACAGTCACAATATTGCTCACCGTGCACAATGAAATGCCTCTCTGTTAAATCTCTTTCAGTCAATCGACGGTCTTCCAATACCATATCTTGTATTTTTCCGGTGATATTGACGAATAGATGGCGCCACGCGAACTTATTGAACAACTTAGTATTCTTCTACTTTTCTATAGAGCCGTTTTCTGAAAATTTATATAAATATCTACCGAATTATTTTTAAAAAAAAAGAAAGTTAATAAGTGAACTTTTTACGATAACTATTGATTGGTCATTCATTAAAATATTTTTCATTTTACAATTGCCAGAGTTTCTTTTGTTTTTTTTTTATAGATAGCTATCTATGTATAGATTGATAGATATACCAATTGTATATATATATACCAATTTCTTCATAAATTTAAACTGATCCGGATCGATTTCAACAAGCAATTGATTAGCTCTTGACTAACCTCTATATATGTGTGTATGTTTTTGTGTATGTGTATCCAATGATGAAGCTGTCAGGCACAAAACCGACACACTGACAGACAGATATTCTTTATATATATATATATATATATATATATATATATATACATCAGATATTCAACAACCCGAACCAAATTATTGTTTAATTCTTGCAAGTCATTCATATTCAATTTATAATTTTATTTATAATGTTTTGGGCCTCTCTATTCACCCTTTCAAACCACTCCTTCCAAAGGACACCTTCTCCACTCTCTCCCTCCTTCTCTTTTACCTAAGCGTTATGTTTCGGCTAGTTGAATATTTTTCTATTTGGACTATACTATATATATATATATATATATATATAAAAAATCCAAGAGAGGAAATTGTCAGTACAAACATTTCAAAACGGCTGACACGTTGAAATTGAATTCCAGATCGCTTATCGTCTGGACTTGGCGAGCCGCACTTGGGAAACAACTCAATTCCTCTCTCTCTCTCTCTCGTTATCTCTCTATCAATCCGTGTAAGTGAGAGAGAGAGAGAAAACAGATAGGAGAGAGGATGAGAAAACAAACATATAAGCAACAACTGATTGATGGCTCAATTTGTTCTATAAAAATAAAACAACTGATTCAATACTGTTTGGGCCATTTTTATTTTAAAAAAAATAAACTATATTTGTCATTAAAATATTTGTTATTTATTTGTTATACTTCTGCTTCCATGTTGATTATTTATATCAGTTTTTTGTGAAAATATTTTTAAAAATTTTTAAAAGTTTAAAAGATAATATCTCAGTTCCAAAAAAGCATAATATGTATACTTACATTAAATCGATATTTTTGTGTATTCCTCGTATGTTGTTTTCTTCTTGATTAAAAATGTAATTACATGTCGACTCAATTGAAATATACTGAATGTAATTTCATCTTTATATGATTTTTGAAATATCAGTCTTTTGTACCCCACCCCCAAATCTAATCAAATTTTAAGAAATAAATATTTATTTATTTTTATAAAAAAAATAATAAACTTTAATTATAAATATTTTTGAAGTTTAAATAAATAATAATCAAATTAATAATATGAATTTATGAAAAAATAAGTTTAATTTTTTTTTATATTATTAAGGTATAAATTAAATTTGGTTATCTGATTGATTGATTTTAAAATGTAATTTTATTGGGAATTGATGTATTTTTTGTGATGTTGGCTACTCTTCAAATGTTGAGGGTTGTTTCTGACATCCATGAGTGCATATGACTTTTATTCGCCTGATTTCTCACCAAATATTTTTCTTTTCTTTTTCTCTCTCTCTCCCTCTCTTTCCTGCTTTTTACACTATCCTTCTCTTCTACTTTTTTTATATATATTTTATATCCGCATCTCGTTGTATTGATTGAGTTTTATTTGGATTTTGTCGTTGATATATATATATATATATATACACATTTAAGAAAAAGAAAAAGAAGAAGGAATTTGAATACGAAAAGTAAGGGTGGAGGGAGCAGGGAAAATAAGTAAAAGGGGAAAAAACATTCTCACCCCTTACTTTTCTTTTTTTCTTCTATCCATAGAGTTTTTCAAAAGGTATTGAGCTGCTATCGATTGCTGGTCGTCCAATCAGAGCAAGTCACACCCTCAATTCAATTGGCTGCTTTCTTTCTTTCTTTCTCTTTCCTTTACACTCCTCCACCCCATTCCACCCCTTTTCAAACTTCACCCTTCTTTCATGTCTTTTCAGTTACTTAATGTTACATTACTATTATTAAAAAGAGGCGACCAGGAATGGTGTTAGTGCTTGGACTGTGAAATTGGAATGAGAAGGGTGGAGTTTATATAAAGGAGAAATTCTATTGATTTATACTCTCATAGAAAAAATAAATATTACAAATAAAATTTTATATAAATTTAAAATTTAATTAAAAAAGATAATGTATTTTATATGTAGTTAAATCAATTGTAATATATTTTTTATTTAGAATTAAATTCAATTAAAATAGACTTTATTTAAATTAAATTATATTTAGATTTATTATAAATATAATCACATTTTTTTTATATTGGCTAAATTTTTTTAATGTTAGATTAATTCGACTTCAAGACGTTTTTTTTATCATTTTATAAATTAAATGGTTTTAAATACTTTCGATGTATTAATATCTCTTGAGCCATTCAATTGGAAATCATCTAAGGGCTGGGCTCTCTTAATAAGTCAGGGTGTTTGTGTGCCCTGAAGGTGGGACCTCCCTCTACTCTTCATTGTGATATAAATGACGTTATTAAGCCCCTGGGTCGGGGCCCATTGTTTCCATGGCGGCCCCCGCGGCTCTGCGGGGGGCCCCCACTACATAGAATAGAGGGGCCGTGCGTGTTGATGAGGCCCCTCCAGGGTCAGCACACGTTCATTTGTCAATCATCTTGATGGGCCCTTTTTGTTTGTGCCGCAAAAAGATATAAAAAAAGAGAAAAAGGAAAGTAGGGGTGAAGTGGTAAGGCGGCAACATCAATTACATGCAAAAACTAAACACTGAAAATTATATTCTTAGAAAATGATATGGATTTTTGTTTCTTAATACATATTTACTCACTTAGAAGTTTAAATTCAAATCTATATTTTCTATTAGTTAAATTGATTTGTGTGCAAAAACAAAATATTTTTGAAATTTAAATGAAAGAAATAACAATACAAATATAATCACAATTTTTTTTTTTATCAAATTCATATATCAAAAATAAATTATTATTATTATTATTATTATTATTATTTGCGAATAGACCCTGAGGATCACGCAGAGCTTTAAAGAGAAATTATTAATTATTATATTTCCCTAGGCCCGAATTCGAGTCTTCAGTGTGGTAGACTGTCTTGCTAACCACTAAACCTCTGAAGAGTCATCAAAAAAAATATGTATATGAAAATTTCAAGAAATTAATTTAAAAAAAAAATTAAGTTTAATTTTGATTACTTTTTAAAATTCATTTTTATTAACTATTTATCAACTAATCAAACCAAATAGTATTAATAAATTAGTAATTTTCAATTTTCTTATGATGAGATGAAAGAAAAGCAGAAAAATTTGTGAAATATTTTACTTATTCTTCTTCATATTATTATTATTATTATTAATATTTATTCTGTGCTTTCTCACATTTTTTATTCAATTCAAAATAAATTATTTATAACACCGGGACTAATAACTAAGTATAATTACATTTAATTGAAGCAAACAAAAAATATATATATTATTTTATCGTAAATGCCGGAAATCATATTTAAATCATACACAGTAAAGATTTATTATTACTATTGGATTAAATTAACTAGGGAGACAAAAATTATAAATGAAAATAAATATAATTGAGTTCATAAAAAGAAGAAATAAATGTGAACAATGATTGTAGATTGATGGCAACGATTAGTTGCACCTCGCAAGCCAACAGCCATGTGACATGAACCGTTTTTTTGGCCACCTTTGACGACAGTCAAAGAGTCTTATCGCTAGAAAAAGCCCGGATTTTTTTTATAACTGAAACCACACTCTTTCAATCAAATTTTAATTACTATCAAATGTAATGATAAAAAAAATAAATATAACTTCAAAGAGAGAATTACTGAAACAAAACTTTCACAAATTGAATTTTCATAATAAAGATGATTTTGATAAAATCACTTAACCGGAAATGCTATTTTATCTTGTATTTATATATATATATATACTATAATCACATTTTGATTAATTTATGTTGTTATTAGAGAAAAATAATTTAATAAATTTTTTAATTTAATTAAATGAAATATAATAATCACAAGAAAATATAAATAAATATATTAATAATTTATTTGTTGAAAATAAATATAAAAATATTTAATTATTTTTTTTTACTTAAAATATTATATCAATAAAAAACTTCAAATTATCAGGACTAATTCTACATTTTTACCAAATAAATAAATTTTTTATTTCTTATTTAGATTTTTAATTTAATAATTTTAACGATAATAAAAGAGAAATATAAATTTATTATATTAACATCTAAATAAATAATTAAGAAAAAACAAATTATATTTTTTTATGGATGGATTAGAATTTCTTCTTTTTTTTTGCCTATTTGGTCGAATTTGATAAGTGTCCATGTCTAATCCTATCAAATGGAGCATGCAAACATGTGGTGTGTTAGTGGTTAAGTTTCGTAGCAGCGTGACAAATGGTTTCAAAGGCAGCACTTGCTCTTCCCCCTCTCCTCCCCCATATCTTCCACTATTTCATTTCTCCCCCTTTGGATACCTATTTACTATATGTTGTGATTTATTTTAAACGAGTCATTTGTCTAGTGCAATAAAAAGATCCTCCCCTTTTTAGTATAACTTCTCTTTCACTTTTCTTCCCTACAAACCCTTTTCAATTGCTGCAATTAACTCATTAACTACTTGACAGTATGAAGCCCTTCCTATTCACTTTTCAACACTTGAACCATTGATAAAATGAACAACCAAAATGAAATTCAATCAACTCTCCATGTTTAAGCTCAAATAAAATCTTAATTATTTAAAGAGTAAAGCGATATTCGTTTCTTGAACTATATTAACCTATATAAATTTTATAAATATTATAAATAAATTTTATATTAAAAATCATATCTATTAGTCAAATCAAAATGTAAATTCAAGACTAAAAATAAGATATCATTGCATTATATTTATTATTTAACTTATATGAACATTACATTTTTGTATGAATATATATATATATATATAATAGGTTGGGGAAAAAGAAATCCATTATTTTTTCGGTAGATGGCTGTAGTGATCGATATCTCGTAAATTATCGATCAAACAATTTCAAATTTATGCTCGTTGTCAAGGTAACAGTTCGCACTAAAAGAATTCGTTTGCAGTTTTTTGTTTTGTCCATTCAGTTCTGAGTTACACGCCGTTAAAGATGGAAGTCAACAAAGAGAAAATTCGGTACATTTTACAGTTTGTCTTTGATAGGGCGAAAATGCAAGTCAGGCGACTGAAAATGTGAATAGTGTTTATGGTCCCGATACTGTAACAGCTAATTACGCGCAATTTTGGTTTCGTCGATTCCGTTCGGGTATTTTTGACGTTAAGGATGCCCCTCGCACAGGCAGGCCCGTCGTCGAAAATGTCGACAAAGTCACTGAAATCATCGAAGTGGACCGGCATGTTAGTAGTCGTAGCATCGCCCAGGAGTTAAAGATCGACCACAAAACAGTTTTAAACCATTTGCACAAAGCTGGGTTTAAAAAAAAAGCTTGATGTTTGGGTGCCACACCAATTAACACCAAAAAACATGATGGATCGAATTTCCATCTGCGAAGCCTTGGCCAAACTTAATGAAATCAACCCATTTCTTAAACGGATGGTGACTGGGGATGAGAAATGGGTCACATACGACAACATTATGCGAAAGCGATCGTGGTCAAAGCGCGGTGAAGCAGCTCAGACGGTGGCCAAACCGGGACTAACGGCCAGGAAGGTTCTGCTTTGCGTTTGGTGGGATTGGAAAGGAATCATTTATTACGAGTTGCTTCCATATGGCCAAACATTAAATTCAGACATCTATTGTCAACAACTGGACCGTCTGAAGCTAGCAATTGACCAGAAACGGCCAGAATTGGCCAACAGAAGAGGTGTCGTGTTCCATCAGGACAACGCCAGGCCACACACTTCTATAGTGACTCGTCAGAAACTCCGGGAGCTTGGTTGGGAAGTTTTGATGCATCCACCATACAGTCCGGACCTCGCACCAAGCGATTACCATCTTTTTCTTGCATTGCAAAACTTTTTTAGTGATAAGAAATTGGCATCAAGGGAAGAGTGTGAAAATCAATTGCTGGAGTTTTTCGCTAATAAGGACCAAGACTTTTATGAGAGAGGCATAATGAAGCTACCATTAAAATGACAACAAATTATAGAACAAAATGGTGCATATTTGACCTAAATCGGACAATGCAAAACATGTTAAATAAAGTCTTGAAGTTCACGTAAAAATAATGGATTTCTTTTTCCCCAACCTAATATATATATTTAGGCTACAAGGTTTGTTCAAAAGAAAAGGTAAGTATATTTCGAATTATTTCGAAAGTATTTATTTATTCATCATTATCTATTTTTTGTCCCCTTCAAAGTAATTCCCCTCAGATTCAGTGCTCTTATGCCAGCGCTTCTTCCAATCGTCAAAGTAACTTCTGAAATGCGCTTTTCGGTATGACCATCAGCTCATTCTTCGATTCCGACTTTATTTCATCAATCGTGGCAAAACGCTTTCCTTTCATTGGTCTCTTCAGTTTTAGGGAATAGGAAAAAGTCGAAGGGAGCCAAATCTTCTGACTTGTTGGCAAGTACTCATGATGCACCACGTCATTGTAATCGAAGAAAACAGTGAGCAAAACCTTAACATTTGATCGAAATTTTTAAAGCACTTGTACTACTTATAAACATTTTTTGAGACAAAGTAGACTCGCTGAATGTAACAGTCAACATTATACTCTATCCCATTTTTAACGAAAAATTAAAAAAAAAAATTCTTTAAAACATCAAAAACGTGACTAACTTTTTCAGTTTTCTAAAACAAACTACTAACCCAAAATGGCTGATAATGTCAACATATGAGAAATATACGAGGTGTGTCTAAAAAGTTCGGTGAATGGTATGATAAAAACATAAAAAGAGAATGTTAATTGTAAATACCTTTTTTGACCTTCTTCACTTGCCACAACACACTTCTGACAACGTTCGTATAACGCTTGAAAATTGTTGAAGAAGTCTTGATGTGGAATTGTTTTCAGAATAGCCGTCACAACGTTCAGGCCGGCAATCCACAAGCAGGACACCAGAAAACACTGAACGTGTACGAGAGATACTAACAAAAGTCCGGCGATTGACTCTGCGACTAATAGCCGAAGAATTGGGTATTATCAAAGACACAGTAAGTAGTGTTTTCTGGTGTCCTGCTTGTGGATTGCCGGCCTGAACGTTGTGACGGCTATTCTGAAAACAATTCCACATCAAGACTTCTTCAACAATTTTCAAGCGTTATACAAACGTTGTCAGAAGTGTGTTGTGGCAAGTGGAGAGTATTTTGAAGGTCAATAAAGGTATTCACAATTAACATTCTCTTTTTATGTTTTTATCATATCATTCACCGAACTTTTTAGACACACCTCGTATGTGTTCCAACATAACAAAAAAAATTTCGATAATCGAATGTACACAGCCCGCGAAAATTCAAAATTCACACTTTCTTTTGAACATACCTCGTCGTATATTATATATTATATTATATATAATTATTTAGAGAAGAATAGTTTATTATCAATTCAAAAAAATTTTATTAAAAATTTAAATAGATATTTTAATAGAATTTTTATATTTTTTAAAATATTTTTTATAATTTTTTAATTAATTATAAAGAACGAAATAATCTGATATCTAATAGAAACAATAATCACTTTATTTATTTATTTATTCTTTAATCATATCATAAAATTGTTAAATTATTAAAACAAGAGAAGGTTGGGAACTCTAATTATTAGAAAACCTATTAAAAAAATACAAGTACTAAATAGAAAGATACAGATTTAAAAATATTAATTGATCAGAGTAGTTAAATATATTTAATTTAATTTCAAATATACAAGGGATTTAGAAATTTGATAATCTCTCCTGTTGAAACAAATTGGGATTTAGTTCGTATTTCAGTTTGGTCTGTTGCTTTTCTTCAGGATAGATTTCCCATGGGATATTCCTCTTCTTTCTCTCTCCCACCCTTCACATACAACCACCCTTGTTAATTTATCTCTTTCTATTTCATTCCTTTCCAACCAAAAACTTACCTATCTCTTTCTCTCTCTCTCTTACCTCGCACAATACTTGCAATTAAAGCCAACAAATTGCAAATTAATTATTTATAAAGGAATTGTAGAGCAAGAAGAACGAGCCAAAGGGAAAGAGAGAGAGATAGAAGGGGAAAACTTTTTTTTTCATGTTTAATCAATTGAAGAATCTTATTTGTTTTTCTTCAGAGTAGATTTAGAGAAATTCTAATCAAACAGGAGAATTTCTTTCCTAAATCTGATAAATAATTTAAAAAATAAACTTAATAGAGCATAAGTATATGCTTAGGTTTATTAAAATTTGTTTTTGAATAAAAACATAATACCTTTGTTATATAATGTATAAATATAATATATTTTTTTAACTCAATCGAACAAACGGTGTGAATAATAAAGAGTGAATAAACCTGGAAAAATATCAAAATAGATTTTATATATATTAAAGAAGACATATTTATATTGGAAGCCAATAGTACAATTTTGATCATAACCACTTTCAAAGTACTCATTAAGCTTGAAAGAGTGCACATTCATTTTTCGAAAATTTTGCAGTTAGTTTTGTATTCTACCCACAATGGGTTTGCTTAGAAACTCTTTTTTATTTCATTTTAATCTCTCTATTGTCTCTAAACTCTTTGAGAGAATTCTCAGAGACAGGATCCTGCCTGGCCTGGTTGACGGTAATGTCATTCCTGCCCACCAGTTTGGGTTCAGAGCTGGGCATGGAACTGTTGAGCAGGTCCATAGGGTGATACGGGTGATTTCATGCGCGCTGGAAGGTTATTGTTCCGCGGCTTTTCTGGACGTATCCCAAGCATTTGATAGAGTTTGGCATCAGGGCCTCCTCGTGAATCCTACTGAATAGATCCTCAGGGCAGTGTACTAGGGCCCCTCTTATATCTCTTATTCACACCTGTAAGGCAACTGTAAACAACATAATATATATCGACAAAAAAAAACTCAACTCTCGCTTAGACTTCGCCAGCTTCGCTGGCTGCTTAGACGGGAATCACACATATTACTTGACAACAAAATCCTTATTTACAATACCATCATCAAGCCGATATGGTCCTATGGATGCCAATTGTGGTGTACCTCTAAAATTTCCAATATTAACATCATTCAGAGGTTCCAAAATGCTGTTCCTAGGACGCTCCCCGTTATATCCCATCAAAACTTCATGAAGAATTTAATATCCTCCATATCACCGAAGTCATAAATCATTTAAGTACTAACTATCATAAAAGACTTACCTGTCACCAAAACCTAGCACCAAGACAACTTACCCCAACCGACCATTTAACTAGAAGACTTAAAAGACTTCAGCCACAGAACTTACTTACGTACAGACCCTAGCCACTTCTCCATCGTCGCTAGCTCGCTGTCCTTTCCCTTCATCTCGCCTAAATCCACTACCCATTTCTTCTCTGCTCCTCCATGTTACCTCCCTTATTACCTCTAATGTCCTTCTCCTTCCCCTGTTATATTCTCTTTATCTCCTAATCAGTACACGTGTAAATATGTTAATTTTTTTGTAAATACTGTAGATATTTTATTATTGCCAAAAGAATGGGCAGATGTAAAAATTTATTTGGAAAAGAAAAAAAAAAGAAAAAAAAAATTAATTTTATAAAATAATTGGATCTTCAAAAAAATTCCACATAAAATTTATTAAAATTTCTAAATTTTTAAATATAGATATTAATTTATTTAATTTTTTTTTTAATTTCAAACTCATACACAGACACAAACGAACAACTCCCAACTCAACTTGGACTCTCTTTGGAACATTTCGAACATTTTTTGATCATAAATTCTTTTGTGCCTCACATTAGCGATATAATTACTGCGGAAATTAATCACACGCCTGTAAAATAATAAATTTAGTCAAAAATATAATTATAAACGTAATTTGCAACTATTTCAAAAAATGGGAATAAACTTATTATTTATAATCTTGGATAAAATAAATTGGCATTTCTTATTAATTTTTCTAAATAATACATTATCTATACCTTTATATATATATATATATATATATATACAATTACTATTAATTAGTTATTGTTTGTCATGTTAAATATTTATATAGATATGTATATTATAATGTAATAATTTAGGATAGTTAATGGAAATTATTATATATACTCCCTTAATAAGTATTTATATATATTTTATGAGTAAATATAATTAAATAAATAAATATAATTTTACATATATGTAAAAATAAAATAGATAAAATATCATATCTAGGCATTTAATAATAAATATTTAAGTGAAATTGTCATTTAATATTTATTTATAAATGATGGGTTTTTCCAAAAAGGATCAATAAGAGAAATTATTTTAATTTCAAGAACGGTTATTATATATAAATATGAAATTTCTATTCAAAATTAGTGAAACAAATATATACTATTTAAATTTATAAATAAAATTAACAATAATTATTATTAAAAAAAAAATCTAAATAAAATATATAATATAAAGTAAATAATAAAATTAGATTATATGATGAGTTTGACCATTAATATTATATTTCTTTATAATCTATTTAGAAATCTCAAATTTGCTGAAATAAAATGAAACAAAGAAGTGTTAATTGTAAATCGTGTTATTCACACACCGGTTGTTATAATTATTTTAATCGTTTCAATATCTTTATTGCGATCATGTGTTATAAATAAAGTTATTATTCTTTTTTTTTATCAACAAATAAATATATAATCAGATAGAAATGTTCTCAGTTGAAAATATTCTTATGTGTACAATCATAGAGGATATAATTATCACTGTCTTCTTAATATTTCACCCCGAAATGATCCATGGGGGAGAGAGGACTGATTTGATTATTATTTATTTATAAATAAGTAAAACAACAATGAACGGAAGTAGCAATGTCCGGTAGGAAAAATGGCTACCGCAGTCAGTCAGTCAGTTATTCAGTCGATTCTAGTGGCAATGAGCATTCATTTGTCTTCAGGTGACATCTCCGTTACAAATCCGTTACGGTTGGAAAACCAAACCACCACGGCAATACATTTTACAACTGCAAATGAATATTTTCTAATTATCTCAATCTATATGTGCAAATGGATTAAATAAAAAAAAAAGGCCAACGGAATAGATCATAAAAAGAAAATCTTACTGTAGTGGGAAAAATAACAAAACAATGGTTATTTGTTCAAGTAGGCAGTGAACTCGATTGAAAAACAAATTAATTTTTCTATACATAGAAATATAGAGAATATTTTCTAAATTATAATAATGATTAATTTATTTTTCAATCGAGTTCACTGCCTACTTGAACAAATAACTATAGCTATATTATATTATTACATATACATCACTTGTAAGTTAGATTAATTTAAATTAGAGAAATGAATTCTCTAATTAGAGACTACATAAGATATTTTCCTATGTTTTCATTGCAATTCTGTGATTTTTTAATTTAATTTTTTCTTGAAAAAGAGTAAACCTTACCAATAAGACATAAAAAATAATTTTCTCTGAATTTTAAAATTTGTTTTTATTTATTTTTCTATAATTTAAATTCTTATAAAAGAAAAATATTAAGAAATTTTAAATATTAGGATTCATGAAGTCTAAGTGGAAAGTAAAATGATTTAATTTTAAATAATACATATATTGGATTGTTTAAATTAATCAATTATTAAGTAAGTGAATGAAGGTGCCACAAGGTGGGAGTTAGCGTAGCTAGCTCAAATTCTCATGGTTCTGGGTTCAAGTCCCAGGCCTCGGAAGAGAGTTTCGTTTTGTGGTCTATGGGAAGGAGTCAACCCAGCCTCTGGGATCGACATGGAGAAGCTACTTGATAAAAAGTAGCGCCCCCGTTCAAGAAAATCAAGTTTGATAGGAGCCGTTCTACTGATCATAGGGCACCTAATTGGTATAACCGACTTGATAGTCGTTGTCTATTCGTAGGATGTTCAAAAGTCTGAGTTTTTTTTTAAGTAAGTTAAGAATCATTGAAATGTAGATATTACATTACAATGTCTCCTTAAATTATGCAACCAGAAATATAATAATTTCAATGGCTATGTAAATTTAGAAAAAATGAAATAAATATAAAAAATATTATTTATTCAAATAATAATTAAACTTTTTATTTTCTCTGAAATTCATCAAAAATTTTTTCCTTTAATTTAATTTGTGGTGCTAAATTTTTTTAATCATTATACAAATTTTCTAATTTTTAGTAAACTTTTCTCTTCCCCAAAATGATTCTATTAATTTTTGATAATAGTTTTGAAATTATCATGAATTCTAATCACTAATCAAAATTATTTTTAGCACTAATTAAATCATTAGCATAAATAATGACAAACCAAATGATACAACATTGATTATGGACATCTAACCAAATAATTAACATTTAGTTTATTTAGTTTTTATTAATAATTTTTGGGTACTTTTTTGCTGAGTTATTAGTATATTTATATTTTTTGGTTTTAGAATTATTTTTTTTTTTTTTGCTATTTTATTTTCTTGAGTGGTTATTTCTTTTAAAATTCGTACTAAAGATTCCCAATAGGGAATGTCAATAGAAACTTTGCTCCCTCACTGTGTATCGCTCTATCTTTCTTCTTGTGGCATTGATCGTCCCCCTAAAAGCGGGGGCGGATGCAATTTGTCGCACCCTATCCTGGAGGTTTAGTTCATTCACCCTCCTCCCTCACCGCCCATCCCCTTAAATCTCTCTCTCACTCTCATTTTCAGCTTCATACTAACATCCACTGCTAACGTCCAAACTGTCATTTCAAAACAAAGTTAGGACAATAGATAACATCCTCCATGGTTCAGCAATTGAGGTATATATAGAATTTCTCATCCATCTACTCTTTTATATACATCATAACACAAGTTTTCCCAATTTTGGTCTAAATCAATTTTCTAACTTACTATAGGCGTATGTTGTTGCTTCTTTGATTTGATATAATATGAAAAAAAGTTATAGAAAATATATATAAAGGAAATATCAAAACATTGATAACAATAAAATAAAAACGATCTAAATAAAAAGAAAAATTATCAGTTTGATTAAAAAAAAAAATTAAATTAAATTTGAACTTATTTTAAGTAATGAACAAATTACGTTAATAAAAATTAACAAATTAATTAAAATCGTAAATAAAATAATTAAAATTTGAAATAAAATAGTTTTAATTAATTAATTAATTAATTAATTAGAGTATATAAGGCAAATATGAAGAACTTTATTAATTTTTGTTAAAAATGAAATATGATCGTTCTTGTTGTTGTTATTAATGTCGATTAAAGATGACCGTTGTTGACCTAAATCTATTTTTAAATGAATATTTCAATTAGATTAATTAAATAGAATAAATTTTCATTTTTTTGGATGATGAGTTGAAGAATTGGAAAACGAAAGAAGGCCTGCCTATTTGATAGAATGAATGAATTGATGGTTATATAATCCAAATTAGACAAAAGAATAGAGAATTTATTTCTGGCTAATTTCAATCCAGCTTGGTTGGCTGGCTATTTGATCTCTCATCTCTCTCTTGGGAGGATGGATGGATCAAGATTGTCTTTTTTTTTTTGATTATTTTAAACGTCCATGGGTATCCATGTGGAAGAGAGGGCCGACATTTTCAGGGCGCCCCCATGAAGCAGAGGCACAATTGGACCCGTGTCGGGTTACCCCCCAGAAGCTCCGGTTACCGGAGACAAAAGAGAGCCAGAGTCTTCATCCGGAGGTGGAGGAAGGTGGGGGGTGGGGGGATTAATTGCCTCCATTGATTTCTCAATGTGCAGACCGAGTCTATCATTTGCACGCAAGAGAGACTACCTGGCCCTTGTATTTAGTCGTGTCTTATTAGAGAGAGGCCAGCAGCTCCTTTGCGCCTAATTAATCTTCCCTTTGTAATGTCGAACCGGCCGCTAATGGCCTATTAGGTAGCGAGGGTTGGTGACATTCGAGAGAAACAACAACACTAACCCCTTTATGAATAATCTCTCATCCCTTCAAAAAGATCAACCGAACGGAAAACAGGCAAAAATTATTAAATGCTAAATACAACCAAATATATATATATATATACAAAAATTAATTTTGAAAAAAAAAAGAAAATTAAACAAGAATTATACTTGTTATTAGTATTATAAATCAACATTTTTTTTTTAAAAAAGAGGTGAAGAAGGACATTAGATAAATATTAATATAATATAAAATCATGTTAATTGAAAAACGAATGAAAAGAAAAGTTTACTTTTCAGATTTCTTAACACACTATGAGCGGGGCGGGTATTTGTACCCGTTGCGGGGACTGCCACTTATAAGCGGGGCGGACGCTAGCCGCTCATAGTGTATATTTTCCCTTGTGTCACTTAAAATTATTTATTTTAAACGATAACTAATATATATCCCTCATATAAGTGGCAACGGGTATAAATACCCGCCCCGCTTATAAGTGGCAGTCCCCGCAACGGGTACAAATACCCGCCCCGCTCATAGTGTGTTAATTAGCTGTAGGGGAGGCCGTGGATACCCTGGACATTTTTTGTTTCTCAATTTTTTTCTAAGTACCCATAAGCATTAGAACATTTCTCAAGATGACATTAGGTAGACTGAATATTAAGATTTATCCGAGATTTTTTAAAAGCCCATTTATTGCCGATGTTAATTTTCATATCAAACGGGAAAATGTCGAACGTCTCTCCTACATGGGGAGGTCTTAGGATGAGGAGATTCTGGATATCGAACTAATGATTTTGGATATACACATTTTAAAGAAAATTTAGATTTATAGATCCCATAGATAACACCAGTTTAAACAGATTTTTAAATAGGCATGCATTTGAATTTATAGTTAATATATATAATTTATGAGTTAATAATTAGTTATTGAATAAGACACGAATGAATGTATAGTATTTATTAAAAGATAACAGTAATAAATAGGTATTCCTATATACCAGTGATTCTCAACCTTTTTTTTTACCCCGGCACACTTTTAACGATTTAAAAATTTGGCGGCACACAAACAAAAAGATAAATGTAAAAGTTATTTACTTACCTATAATAACTGTATAATAGTTTATGTTGATAATCAGGGGTCGGCAACCTTGTCCATTAGTCGGGCACATTTCTAAAATAAAATAACAGGGCTAGGCACACTTGGTGATACTTAGAGCCTTATTGAAAAATCGAAAATGTTTAAGAGCCTGATCACAAAAAAAAATTTACCTTTTTTTTACATACATATAAAATAAATAAGTACTTTTTCTTAATTTGAACTTTACATTTGTAAAATTTGGCAGCACATTTTGAAAATCTTGCGGCAGACAAAAGTGCCACCGAAGTGGTTGAGAATCACTGCCATATACTCTCCAACTTCTTTTTTAAGAGGAATTGAAATATATACATCAGAAGATGATAAAATTAGCATACCACTATGAGATTGACTCTTTTTCTTTTTTCCACTCTTTTTTCCCATTTTTTAATTTTATTTTTTAATAATTGAATTTGGTAGGGATCTTTTTCTGCATATTTCAGCGGCTCTATTTCTTTCTTTCCAGACTGCCTTTAGCGATCATGATACTTGGCTCGTCTGTGATTCTACACTAAAATATGAACATAAACTAAATTATTAATTAAAAATATGTAATATAGATAAAAATACTTAATTTGTCATACATTAAAGGCTCAAAGCGACAAGGGGAGACTTTGGACAAGTGTATAATCACACGTTGAATGGGTACCTACTGAAACACCGTTAAATACTAACTTAAACCAACATTGTACCGTAACTCTAGATGCAAAAAATAAATAAATAATACTTATTAATGTTTGCTTAGTATAAAGAAGAAAATATCAGTTTTTTGAATTTTCTTCAAAAGTTTTTAGAAAAATCTCGGTCATTTTCAATATTTGAATGCCCACATGACAAAAAAGGGTTGGAAAAATCGGGCTGTATATTGTCTCTCCTATATATCAAAATGTATAATTGATAAAATAAAAAGATCTATATTCGAAAGAAAAGTAACTGGTATTTTTAAAACTTTTTTTATTTTCTATTAACATTTTTAGCAAAAAAACTTGACTTATATATGCAAATTATTTATACGAAAAGTATAAAATTCATTTTTGTTTTATTTTATTAAATTAAATTGTAATTTACCAGATATAATTTAATTTTATTAAAAAACATTTCTTTAATAGGTATCCATAAATATAGTATTATATTAATAACCTTAAATATTTTAATCATTTAGTATTTTATATATATTAATAGGTAGGAAAAAACAATCTTTAGGTTTTAAACTATAAATTATTTCATGTTATGGAGTGCTGTCATTTTCATAAATACCCCTATCAATATCATAGACGAATTATTATGAAAAACTTTATAATTATTCTATTATTTATTTATATATTTATTTTTTTATTAAAGAAAAAAATTCCAATTTATATATATATATATATATATAATATTTAAAATATAAATTATTTATATAGAATTATATTTATATATATAAGTTTAAAAAAAAAAATTAAAATGTTGAAATTAGCATAGTAAAATACGGGTGCAATTTAGGAGCCTTGAATAGCGGCACGAAATCTATACCAGCATAGAAGAGATATTTAAACAAAACGAAATGTATATTTAGTGTATACGCTCTAATTTAAAAAAAATGAGTCTTTACGAGAAGCGAGAGATAATAAATATAAATAAATAATAAAAGAGTTGACAATATATTAATTAATTGGGGTGAAGAAAAACGAGGGAGAGAGAGGGAGATAGGAAAGTTTTAAAGCTCATTAAAATATTTTACCGGTTAAACCAGTTTTGCATTTCAAAATTTAATTTCTTTAGTGAAAAAGCTAAATGAGATGACATTCAATAGGACTATATATATCTATTTTATTATCAACATTTAGCTAGCTATTTTTCATGTCCGCATATAGGCTGATTAATTTCAGTAATAAATTAAATGATTCTTTTTAAAATACCATTATAATTTTAATTATTACTAATCATATAAAGTACAATAATTTTAAAGATAAATAAAATATTATTATTTATAATTATTCTTAAACAATTTAACACACTATGAGCGGGGCGGGTATTTATACCCGTTGCCACTTATATGAGCGATATATATTAGTTATCGTTTAAAATAAGTAATTTTAAGTGACACAAGGGAAAATATATATTATATAAGTGGCAACGGGTATAAATACCCGCCCCGCTTATAAGTGGCAGTCCCCGCAACGGGTACAAATACCCGCCCCGCTCATAGTGTGTTAATAATACTTTTACTAATTTTCATAATTATTTTATTTCAAATTTATTCATAATTAAACTTATCAGAAACTTATGGAATTTATTAGACCTATATGCTTTTAGTAGGCTACCCTTAATAAACTCAACTTTCTTTCTTTTTTCTTCTCCTTCTACTTTTCTTCCACTTCTGTTTGTGGCTGGTAATCCTTCTCGCTGATTTTCTCCCTAATTAGTTGGTCGGCCTGAACTGAAACGAACCAATTATTAAGCCTGAACGAAGTTTATTGGTGGAATTAATTAACTCTCCTGGTAGTGTTAGCAGGGAAAAGAGAGGGTGACTTTTGGGATCGAAGGATGGGGTAGAACTGGCGGTTATATAAGCAACAGAAGGAAGGCATTCGGAAGGTGTCAGAAACAGAGAAAGAGAAAGAGAGAAGAGAGATGACAGAAACATGATTGTAGCTTATAGGCCAAGTAAATTTCAAAAGATATATATACTCTTACCCCCTCCATCTCTGTATAATAATTCCTGTTGACAGAAAACAATTCTAATTAATTCAATTACTATATTTAAATTATATTTAATTAATAACACACAATATACAATACAATATAAATTGTAATGAATATGAAATAAACAATATTTATTTAATAATTATTTAATATTGAAGGATGAAATTTAAAAATTATCCTCTAAATTTTTCCAACGACTGCTTGGTACAAAAGATATTAGTAAAAATATTGAAAAACGTGTAAAATCTCTGATGTAAAGTGACATTTTAGTAAAAGAGTTGCTGTAAACGTTTCTTGGCATAAACATACTTTAAATATGGAATTACTTTTCCTATTTAAGTTATTCTGTTGACCCACTTACAAACACAGCCTTATTTGCCGGTTTCTGTTTTTTGGACTAAAACTTCTATTTCACTGAAGAACCAAATTTTAAATTTTTTACTATATTCAATATATATATAATATAATATAATATATTATTTTGGAAACTGAAAAGAATTGATTTATTTTTGATTATCTGGAATTTGTGAAGATATATATTTTTTTAATTTATTCTAATTTTTTTTACATTTTGTATTTTTAAGATATATAAATTTGCATTATTTTTTCCGTTTAATGAAATATAACTATAAAGTTATAAGAAAACATCTCTAAATAATAATAATAATACTCTTCAGTGGTTTAGTGGTTAGCACGACAGTCTACCACACTCAAGACTCGAGCATAAGGAAATTCAATAATTAATAACTTCTTTTTAAAAGCTCTGCGTGATCCGCAAATAATAATAATAATAATAATAATAAATAAAAGAAAAGTGCATTTGAACGTATAATAGAAATTTATGGCGAATGATTCATATGATCCTTTCATGATGTTTTCATATAAAACTCATAGCAACGATTTTTCAAATCGATTGAGTGTGATTGCTTTTGTTGAAAAATCAATATTGGAATGGATGTTGTGTAGATGAAAAATAAAAATAAATTGATGGACAAGACAGAAATGAGTGAATTGAAACGAATGCTTAAATGGGCAATACTTATGTTATTGGATCAAGATTTGTGATATGATGTTCAAATAAATGATACGATAACATGCTAGAGATTTCAAATCAAGCGATATGGATTTATTTTTGTCCTTATGAATTCAAATCATAAAAAATAATTAATTTTACAATTTATATTAAAAACAAATCGTCTATAAGATATTAATGATAAGAAATTATTAAATTAATTTAAATTTATATGTTAAATATCTCATTTAATTAATTTAAATTTATAAATAAATATGTATAACAAAAATTTAAAAAGAATAATTATTTAATTAACGATGACTCACGTTGATAAATAAATTATTAGAAGTATTTATTTGATTTTTAGAATAAATAAATAATAATAAATATTTTATTTATATTAATATTGTATTTGCATTACTTAATAGTTAATGAGATGAAATCTTTCTCATAGTTGAGCCTTGTTTGTAATTAGTGAATTTCTTCTTGTTAGTACTTTCTTCAATTCCCTGTGAGGGATGAAGAAATTATTTTAAGAAGACTGAGGTCTTCTTTTGAAAATATTATTTAATTTACCTTTCTTGTTTATATTGTATTTTTTTTAATAGATTCATAGATGATTAATATAATAAAATATAATTAGCTGGAGTGTCTCCACTCGACTATCTCGCAATTTGAATTTAATTAAATAACATATTATATTTAAATTAAATTTAATTAATTATAAATTAAAATTAATAAATAATATTTATTAAACCAGCGCGTGATTTGCAATGTTTAAAAATTAATTCCGGTACTTTCAGCGATTCAATCAAGCTGAAAATCTATATATAGCAGTTTTATACAATTTTTAATCATGTGAAAAACTATCAAACATATATCTTTATTTTTACGGTCACTTTAGAGGAAAAAATATCAAAACGTGGTAGGTAATGACGCTCTTCCGGTTGAGGTACATTTCTCAAAAGTTGATAGAAAACTACGAATTTTGAATAATGTCCATGTACCAAATTTCATTATTCTAGCTCAAACCGTTTTTGCGTAATCTTGTCTACATACACACAAACACACACACAGACATTTTTCTCAACCTTAGTGAAAATGATTAAGGAACCTTCAAAACGTATAAAAACATCAAAATCTCAAAATCGAAAATTTTCGTGATCGCAATGTTATCTCTTGCGAGATAGTAAAAATATAAAATATCAATTGTGTGTGTGAGGTATTTATTAATTGATTTCCCGATATTCTATAAACATTTAAGTATTTAACACGCAATTTTTTTATTTTATTTTTTTTTATATACACAAATAATTTTATATTAAATATATCTAGAGCATATATAGAACTTTTTTAACGATATTTTTTTGTGCTAATTGATTTAAAATATAAAGTTAAAAAAAATATAAAAATACTGATACGATAATAAGAAGGAAATGAATTTCAGAGTAATAAATAAAATGCATAATGGATATTCTCTCTGTGGTGGTACCTATAATAAAAAGTATTATAAACGAAGAAAAAAAAAACTAATTGCATATATATATAGAGAGAGAGAGAGAAAAAAAAATTGTCACAAATACTTCTAAATTTCTCATTGGTCAGGAATTAAGTCTCAACTGAAATAAATAGATATTACATATATATATATATACGAGTATATTACCCGCAGCCAAATGAATTTCAATTTTTTCCGAGGGGTAGAGAGAACGAGAAAAAAGGTGATTAGATCAATTTAACTAAACTTAAAATATTCAAAATAAATATTAAATTATTTAAATTCTTAATTCAATAAATAATATATTTATTTTGTGATGCTAAAATTAGGGGAAAGGAATCCATTAACTTTTAATTTATTCAAATTAAAAGTTTATTTACTGTATTTATACTGTATTTAATAAATATAAGGAAGAATGATGAAAATATAAAATTACGATAAGAAATTAAGATTTTATTTATTATTATAAGATAAAAATTTAATGTTTATAAACAATTGTGAGACTATTTAATCAATGATCCATCTATGATAAAATATATTGGTGGGGAGACCGATTGGGAAACGTTCGCTTGGAAGACCAAGGGTGGACAATGTAGGAAGGGACGTGAGAGAGAGAGGAGTGGGGAGTGGGTAAGGGTTGGATGGTTGTAGTATGGGACACTTGGAGAAATGTGGTTGCTGCGCTCAAGAACTTTCGAGTTCCGTAAAGCCACAGAGAGAGATCCATCTATGAGATAAAAATAAGGTTAATTTGTTTTGCAAATCATATTTTATTGTATAAGGATTTAAATTTAAAATTAAATTAATGACTCTAAAATTATTATACTTTTTAGAATATATATTTATATATTATATATATATAATATATATAAATATAAACACCAAAAAAGTCAATAATAGTTTGAAGATAAAATTTTTTGTAGTTTTTAGACCAAAAATTAATTAATACTCAGATAATTGACAAAGGATGAATTGTGGTATATAACCACGGTGGCCAAACCGTAGCTCGCGATCTACATGAGGCTCTTTTTGAGTTTATCGCGACTCAATTAAAAAATTCAAAAAATTTAAAAATGTCATGACACAAAAAAAACATAAAAAGGTAATTTTTTTCCGATTTAGCTCTTAAACATTTTCGATTTTTCGATTATTCAATATGGCTCCAAAGAAAAGGTAAAAAATTTTCCCGATTTGGCTCTTAAACATTTTCGATTTTTCAAAATGGGTCTAAGTAACACCAATGTGGCCTCCTCTGGTATATAACATAGCATTTTTATTTTTCTAATAGTCAGAATTATAAAATACTGAGGGTTTTGATGGACATAACATGTGGCACGAATAGGTAACGAAAAATTAGTGAAAAAATAATTTATAGAAAAATTGGGAACTGTAACCAGTGCTTAAAACAAGCACATACCTAGCTAACTTTAATAAAAAGGAGTTGAGTTAAGATAGGGAATTAGGCGGAAACAGCTCATACTTTAGAAATAAAGGAAAGTAATTATTACAAAGAAGAATGTTCCATTTCAGTAGATCATCATCCATTATTTATATTAATTATGAGAATTGATATCAAATATGTATAATTAAAAACAAATCATTATTATTGTATTATTATTTCTACATGTATTTATTATTTTAACAAAATCAATAGATTTATTTTATATAATTTAGTTTTATTAAATATTTTTCTAAGTCATGATATTATATCATTCAATATCTGGGTACTAACATACATCTATTCCATTTTGTTTATTTGGTTTAGATTTTTAAACTATTTGTGAAATACAAATGAGTTCACTCACTCTATAGAACAGAATCTCCTATCTATCTATGAGGTTTCTAAGACCGAAGGTTATGCCGCAACAACCTCATTCCTCCGAGCATCCCTACCCTGATAAATGAATACCTTGTAATTTAATTAATAAATAAGTAAGAATATTTTCATGAATTTTAGCAGAACTTTTAGATATAGATATAAAAATTAAATTTTATTAAATAAGGTTTATTTAAAAAAAAAAAAATAATTATAATATAAATATATAGGTATATGAATAATATTGTAAAACATGAAAAGAGGCAGGAAACTCTCGTTTCAAAACACACTCTTTCTTAAAAACTCTTATGAACTTGTCTCATGTCAAATAACTTCTTGATGGCCCTCATCGTTAACTAAAATATCTCCCTTTTAATTACTCATAAAATATTTTATTTTTTTGTTTGGTTTTTGTTTTATTCAACAACTTGATATGTACACAATGATTGTTTATTTGAAAGTAAAAAATAATAAAAAAAAAATGAAAAAAATGTCTAAAAGAAAAAAAAAAATTATCGAACATGAACGCATCCTTGAACCCTTATATCAAGTTCCGGTTTTATATAATTATACACCTATATAAATATATATATATATATATATATATATATATATAATATACGAAATAAAATTCCACTTAATTAATATTAATATAAATTATATAGATTATGAAACATAATTTTTGTTGTTTTTGTTGATTGAATAACGGAAATAGTAATAAGTAATTATTTTATTTTGTATCTCTCTTGCTTTTATATATCAAACGTTATTATTATTATATTAACATTTATAAGGAAGTATTCATCATTTCATTAATAAAATTATTATTTATATTATTATACTGATATTATTTTTTCATTCTTTCATTAACACCTAATAAGCGTATATCTCTATTTTTAACATAAATATTTCACTGAAATGTGACAGAAATATCAACATTTAAATTAATCAACCAAAAGTTCAATTTTACCTTTGAAATTTACGCAAATTGGATTCTAATGATAACAATTTACTTTATTTTTATATTTTAAAAATCTTTTGTAACTCTTTAAAATAATTAAATAATATTTTACTTATTATCATAACATAATGATAAACAAATAAAAATAATAATTAAATTTAAAAGAGAAGTATATAGATAACTTTTTAGTTAGAAATTATAATTAAAATACATTTTAATTAAAAAAAAATTCTCTCCTACTTTTTTCAATTATATCTCAAATTAAGAAAATGATTGACCACAAACAACCAGCTAGCCTTTATGAAAGGATACCATAAATTTACCCAATTTCTATTACCAAAAATTTTTATTAGGGTTTTAAGTTTCTCTCTAACGGGCTTGATTACAATTCAACCCCAAACATGCTGGACGTGAGATACGTTCTAAGGAAAAAAGCTCTACATTAAATTTAGATCTCTTTTCTCTTTTAAACAAAATTTGAAGCAAATAAGAAGAAAATTTAGATAAAAAATCTGGAGTGTTTCCACTCGACTATCTCGCAAATTTGAATTGAATAATCAAGCTTTTTGAAGGTCCCTGAGTCATTTGCACTAAGGTTGAGAAAAATGTCTGTGTGTGTATGTGTGTGTGTGTGTGTGTATGTGTGTATGTAGACAAGATTACGCAAAAACGGTTTGAGCTAGAATAATGAAATTTGATACACGGACATTATTCAAAATTCGTAGTTTTCTATCAACTTTTGAGAAATGTAGCTCAACCGGAAGTGGGTCATTACCTTCCACGTTTTGATATTTTTTCCTCTAAAGTGACCGTAAAAATAAAGATATATGTTTGATAATTTTTCACATGATTAAAAATTGTATAAAACTGCTATATATAGAATTTCAGCTTGAAAGTACCGGAGTTAATTTTTTACACTGCAAATCAAGCGGCATCACGTGCATAGTACCATCAACAAAGAGCCAAATACGCGCTGGTTTAATAAATTTTATTTATTGATTTTAATTTATAATTTAATTAATTAAATTTAATTTAAATATAATATATGTTATTTAATCCAATTCAAATTGCGGGATAGTCGAGTGGAGACACTCCAGCTACAGAAAATTAATTAAAAATTACTCTATCATATCATAGGATTTAAGGTTTTTAACATAATTTTCACTGGTAACATTTTATTGAAAAATAAGACTTTGATTTAATATTATATTTTTGTGCGTTGTGCAAATTTATGATCGTATTATTTTCAACTGCTTTTAGTTGCATTTAACTTTCATCATAGTTTTCATAAAAATTAAATAATTACATTACCAGGTACATTACCATGTACTCGACGGGGATCTAGCAATTGATGTACCCATTACATCTCTCATATTGGATGTTCAATGTGTATCCAATTACATATATTTATATGGATAGTGTAATTTGAATATATATTAAAAACAGGGATATTATTATAATCGTAAACACCAGCCCGTATTTGGCTCTTTGTTCGTCACTTGCTGGTGTGTGGACGTATTAAAAAATTTAAATGTTAAATTTAATTCAGGTACTTTCAGCAATTCAATCAAACTGAAATTCTATATATATAAAATTTTTATACAAAATTTAATCATGTGAAAAACTATCCAACATATATCTTTATCTATTCGTACAGTTTAGAGGAAAAAAAATCAAATCGTGGTAGGTAATGACCCTCTTCCGAAAGAGCTACATTTACAAACTACAAATTTTAAATAATGCCCCTGAACCAAATTTTCTTATTCTAACTCAAACCGTTTTTGCGTAATCTTGTCTACAAACACACACACATTCAGACATTTTTCTCAATCTTAGTGAAAATGACTCAGGGGTCTTCAAAACGTATAAATATATCAAAATCTCGACATCGAAAATTTTCGTAATCGCACAACTATCTCTGGCGAGATAGTAAAAAAGTGTATAATAGTGTAGAGATGGCAAAGTCCCAACTCCAAAAAAAATGAATAATTTTATACAATCTATTTATTATGATTAACTTGTTATTTCTTTAATTAATTTTATTATTTTTTTCCTTTACTTCTCTTTTTCTATTCATAAATTTATAACTAGCAACCTGATTTAGTAATAATACAATTAATCTTCATTAAAACATCTCAATTAATATTTTGTTTTTTTTGAATATTCATTTTCAAAGGTATATCTACTATACATATTCTTATGTATTATATAATTTATGTATTGTTTATGTTCGTATATAGGATATTTATAATGTACCAATTCTCATTTCTTCACCATTTGAATATTTTATATTTTTCATCCATCAAGTGACGGGTAATTATTTTTTAATCGTTTTCTCTTTCTTATACATTCGTCCATTTACTCTACTCCCTTTCAGAGTCAATCTGTACTGATCCCACTCCTATTTCCTTTCTTTTATAAACTCCTCTTTAAAATAAAAAAAAAAAAACAAAATAACAAAATGAGTAAGCGAGTGACTCGGTTTGCAGTCTTTAACGAGTTAATAACTTAGCTTGTTTGATCTTTTAATACTTGTTTCGTAACATTCGTTGGCCGATCAGCTTGCCCTTTCAGCACCCTAGTTCTTCTTTACACCACCCATTTCCACCTTCATCCCCTTATTTTAAATGTCTTAGTGTGTTCGGAAAACGTTTGAAGTTACAGAGAAGAGGAGTGAGTCTCGCTTAGCTTACCTCGGGAAATTACTTCCTTTCGAAAGACGGGCGGCTGCCTTAAACCAATCTACTCTCCTCCTACACTTCCACCTCTACCCTCTCCCTCCCTTGACACTGCCACACTTTGCCTTTTCACCTCCCTCTAGCCTCCCACTCCACCCTTCCCCTGTCTTTTCTCTTCAATATCGTTTCACACGATAGAAATTCATTTTACAAGATTTTACTTAAAAAAAAGACTTACTATTTTTAAAAAACAAGAATACCTGATTCGCGGATACCAAGAAACTAAACAATTTTGACTTTAAATAATTTATTGTTATTAATATTGTTATAAGAAAACATTTATTGAAATTAATAATAAAACATACATTGAAAATATTCTTCTATTGATTTAAATGAGTTTAAATGCAACTCAAAATGTATATAAAAGAAAAAAAAGAAAAAAAAAAATTGTATTGGAAATTAATATTAAAATAAAATGATTTCTTATCTACAGTATAAGTATATTAGATGTAATAATTAAATTACGATTTTATTATATTTTTAATAAAATTGATAGAAAAGTATTTAGGTCACAGACATGCATTGACATTAGTTTACATATTAATAGACATTTTGACACTTGTGCATTTAATGAAAATAATCTTTTTTACTATCTCGCCAGAGATAGTATTGCGATCACAAACATTTTGGATGTTGAGATTTTGATGATTTTATACGTTTTGAAGGTCCCTGAGTCATTTTCACTAAGGTTGAGAAAAATCTCTGAAAAATTATTTGTGTATATAAAAAAAATAAAATAAAAAAATTGCGTGTTAAATATTTAAATGTTTATAGAATATCGGGAAATCAATTAATAAATACCTCACAATTGATATTTTATATTTTTACTATCTCGCAAGAGATAACATTGCGATCACGAAAATTTTCGATTTTGAGATTTTGATGTTTTTATACGTTTTGAAGGTTCCTGAATCATTTTCACTAAGGTTGAGAAAAATGTCTGTCTCTGTGTGTTTGTATGTAGACAAGATTACGCAAAAACAGTTTAAGCTAGAATCATAAAATTTGGTATTCGGGCATTATTCAAAATTCGTAGTTTTCTATCAACTTTTGATATATGTAGCTCTTTCGGAAGAGGGTCATTACCTACCACGATTTGATTTTTTTTTCCTCTAAAGTGACCGTAAAAATAAAGATATATGTTTGATAGTTTTTCACATGATTAAAAATTGTATATAAAACTGCTATATATAGAATTTCAGCTTGATTGAATCGCTAAAAGTACCGGAATTAATTTTTTAACATGTTGACTGCCAATAACGCGCCAGCACGTGTTGTGGTGCCATCAACCAAGAGCCAAACACGCACTGGTTTAATAAATATTATTTATTAATTTTAATTTATAATTTAATTAATTAAATTTAATTTAAATATAATATATGTGTTAATCCAATTCAAATTTGCGAGATAGTCGAGTGGAGAGATTATTTTTATACACTGTTTCATATAATTACAATTATAAATTATAATAATTCAACGATTAAATATAATTTAATAATTACATATTAAAATTAAATTTTCAATATATTTTACTTTAAAATAGATTTATTTGAATATAATAAAATAATTCTAGAAATAGATTCTAGAGTCGTTCTCATATTCTTATACCAAATGAGTGACTATTTCTCCCAGCCATTGACACACTTTTGTTGTTAGTAATTAATTAACTTTTGTTGTTCTCTATGTGACAACTAACAAATATTATGAATAAAATTTATAATTCCTCGATTGTGTTTTTTGTAACAAACAAAAAAATTTATTAAAATTATTTTGTAATCTTAATTTCATTTCTTGATTGTTTTTTTTTTTTTTTGTATTTTTAAATAATTATTTCTTTGTAAATGTATTTTTTCTTACAATTTCATAATTATTTCTTTTTAAACTTAATTATCAATTTTTTTGTAATAATTTATCTGTTTCTTTCGATTTAAGTGTAGATAGGTATTTGTTATTATTAATGCTCTAAAAGTAAAAAGAGAAAAATAGACTTTGATTTAAATTGTCTAGGAAAGGCGTATAAAATAATTTTGAAGAGTTACGTTTTGGGATGTTAAAAAAAAGGGATAAAATGTAGAGTGGCATGAGACGGGGTGGGGAGGGGGAGGTAGAAAGCCCGGGCGGCTGATCTCCAATCAACCGGGATAGGATTTGCATTGGTTGTGCAAAGAACTTAAGGGTGAAGCGAATCAGGAATGAAAAAGCAACTTGCATAAGGGGAAAAGAGAGAGAGATGAGTGTGTGAATCACACAAACACATACACACACACACACACAAACTAAGGGCTTAAGCCCTTCAAGGCTTATATATCCTTTTCCTCCCTCCACCCTCTCTGATCTATCAGCTCAAACCCTTGACAAACTTTTTAAAGAATTAAGATTGTACAAACAACAGAATTCACCTTCCCCTTCATTTCCCTCCATTCTCCTTATCCTTCTTATCCATTCCCGTTTGCCTTTTCGACGACGACGACGACGACGAGGGTTACAATCAATTTGTACTAACTCGATAAATACTCTCTCTCTCTCTCTCTCTCTTTCTACTCCTTCCATTACATGACAACTACCACTTCTTCTTTTTCTTTTCTTCAATTTTTTTTTTTTTAATTTCTAAACAAATAAGGACTCGACAAGAGAAATCATTTTATATTCTCTTTCATTTGGAACTTGTTAGATGAGTTGTCATGGATGAATCTTTTAAAAAACAAACTTCAACAAGATCAATTGAAAAATCAACGCCTCTGTTTGTTTGCTTATTCAATGAGAGAAAGAAAGAAAGAAAGAGATAAAAAAGGGATGGGGAAATAGGATCGATGTAAAAAAATCACACTTATTTTTTAAATACATATAACAATGTGCATTATATATATATTTCCTATTTCGACAATTAATAATAAAATATATCTAAGCTGTCTAATATTATATTAAACTTCTTAAGTTGAAATTCTTGCATCCTGAGCTACCTTCATCTAATTTTACTAACATCAACCTTTTTTTTATCTAACAAAAAATGTATATAGGTATATTACGAGGTTAGGTCAATAAGTCCGTGACTTTTTGCATGAAACAGGTATTTGGATAAAAATTATTTTATTTTTCAACTCCTTTCAACTCTATACACTTCGTCCAAAGTTTCTCCAATTTGTTTCTCCGGTTTGTGTTTGTGAGATGATTTCATCTTTAGAGTCAAATCTCTTTCCGCCAAGCCATTTCTTCAAATTTATAAACAAGAAATAGTCACTCGGGGCTAAATCCGGAGTATAGGGTGGATGAGGGAGCAATTCCCAATTATTATTCCTGGAAAAAATACATAAGTATATTAATAAAATTACAGAAAAACCAATTTTTCTCAAATCATTAAAAAATCTCATTGAACCAGGTACTATTGTTTTATTTAGGTTCTTTTGGCAAAATATAACATTTCAATTATTTTTATTGAGAGTTTTTTAAAATGTATATATTATATACTATTAAATATATTTATTTCATCTATACCATATATATACGTACAACCCTAACATAGAATCATAAAGTCTTAGAGTTTAGTTACGCTGGACGGAACGCGTGCTTCGAATAAGTAAGGATAGATTGAGGAGAAGTTTGTTTAAAGGGAAACTAATTGAGAAACGACCGGTAGGTAAACCAAGAACGGAAGGACTCCCATTATAAAGCAAGGTATATAAGGAAATTGGAAGAAGATAGAAATTGGATAGAATTCAGTCGTCAGAGATGTTACTGTTAAATATACATATACATAATATAATAATATACATAACCATACATGTAAAGAAATTATAAATACATTACAACTTATTTTTAAATATTCTGAAAAAATTATTGTTACACAATACTTACATTAATATTACTTTTAATAAATAAGATCGGTAAAATAATAGTTTTAAATTTTATAAAATAATAAACTCTTTCATAATTTAATTAACAATTAATCACTAGAAACTCTCAATTTGATTGGTTATATGTGTGTTAAATGTTATAATAAATAAAATAGAATTAATTCATTTATTTAAATTCAAATGGTAACATTTTATATTTTTGTTATTTAAAACTGGTATTTACTCTGAAATTAATTAAAAACCAATTTTATTATTTTAAAAAGAGGAATTTATTAGATTTATATGTCAAAACAATTATATATACCAGATGTGTTAGTTGAAATTTGCCGGTTTGTTCGATAAAGAAAACACTTAATTTTCAGGGAATCTCAAAATTTCTTTATTCAAAATATTGACCATTGGACACTTCACCCATCTTTTAGGCAAATTATGAATACCATCCCAAAAAAAACGTTTTCTCTTTCGAGCCAAACCATTCGACTAGCCATTTTCGACTTCTTGAAAATTAGAGTAGCACTGCTCTGAAAGTGAGTGTCCCATTGATGCGAAAAGGTGATAGTCGAACGGAGCGAGGTCTGAAAAGCACGGCCTTTATGTGTTCTTCACTAGTCTATTGTGATTTCCTTAAAGATCAGCGAACGATCATTAGCCAATACTACTTAGAGATGCTAGAATACAAGGTAAGACTAGCTATCCTGGACTCTTGTCAAAAGTTGTCATTATTCAGCACATGGCCGCCTCGTGGTAAGCTTCAAAAATTGGGTTGGGTGGTCTTACCTTATCCTGCCTACAGTCCCGATCTAGCCCCATCTGAGTTTCACCTGTTTGGACCACTCAAAGTCGGAAAAAGATTTTCTAACAATGAGGAAGTTAAGGAAGCGGTGCAAAAGTGGCTTCGGGGTAGAAAAGAATTATTGGTCAAGAGAATTAGGAAGCTCTAAGAAAGATGGAACAAGTACATAACTGTGGGGGGGGGGAGGAGTTATGTTGAAAAATAGCAATTTTGTAAGAATCAAATAAACCGTTTTTTGAGCCAGTTTTCCATTTGTCTCTTTACTTATTGAATGACCCTCGTCTATATATATATATATATATATATATATATCTTCTTAATAACATAATTACTATTACTATTACTATTACTTGGAGAGTACCTGATATTCATTCTAGAGATATTTTCTATATTATTTATAATAACAATTTTTAAATAATCTTCTGTTTATAGAAATTTTTTACTTGTAATTTGTATTGATAAATTACATTAATTGAAATTATAATAATAAAATCCGGTGATATTCGGTTCAGTGGCTATTTCAAAAAAAAAAAATATTCTATAATTTGATTTTTATGTATTTTAAAATTAAAAAAAAATGTTAATCCGGCGCTCTGGGAAACTAGTGTGTGTATATAAGTATATAATTTTTATTTATATAAAAACCATATTAATAATACATGACATTTAAGTAAATAATTCTTAAGAATGTTAAATAAATAAATTTTAAATAAATTTGACAATTTTAATATTCTCTGTATCACTGGTTATTTTAAATATTAGCACGGTACTCAAAACTGCTAATTATTTTCAATAACAAATATAAACTTAAAATTTAAATATTCGTATGATATCATAAACAAAATTATTATAATTTATTTAATTTAGAAATTTCGATTGGAGCTAATAAAAGAAAAGAAAATATAAAAATAAATAAATAATAATAAAGACAAAAGCTTGCCTTGGTTGCCTATTTGTGTGCAGATCCGAACCACCTGCCCACTCTGCTCAGCTGTTCTTCAGGCTCAAGGCTGCTTTTGCTGCTCCTTTAGCTTCTTTCTCTCTCTCTCTCTTCTAAATATTCCTCAACACCGGTTCAGTTATGTTACCGTGTGCTTGTGTGTGAGAATGTGTGTTTTTTTATCACTGAAAAATTTATCAATGGTATTTGATCGGGCACCTAATGGTTCAGTCGATGAACAAAAATCTTGACACTTATGCCACTCGTAAATATCAAGATTATCACCTTCCCTATGACATTTTATAGCTGCTAATGGACATGCACCTAAAAGATTCCCTTATATTTTTCAAATCTTTCCCCTCTCCCCTTCACCTCACCGACTTCCAGACATAAATTAACATCTTTTTTCATTAGTCGCTAGTCTCACCCGGAAAACTTAATAAACATTCATAAATTATATAAAAATAAGATGAACGAAAAGAAATCACTTAATTAAAAAAATTATTTATTAAAAAGAAGAACAATTAAATTTAAAATTTATCTATATAATGTAATCACATAAAATAAATTAATTATTATATACCTACATATCTATATTTTTAAATTAATTATTTATTATTTTTTTATAATTAAATTATCATAAATTATATATTTCAATTAATTAGTTCTCACGTATGCTTATTTTTGAAAAATAATTAACATTCATATATTAATGCAATATTTAATTAATTAATTAGTTATAATATATAAAAAAATTATAATTTTTGTTTGTTATTATTAGCATATAGTTGAAGTAAATCATTATATATTTTATAAATGTTAAAAAAACAATTTTATACATTATGATTAATATTAATTTAATTGGTAGTTGTAGTAATAGTAGTAGAAATGAATGAATATGTATATATATGTTGGCATAGAGGTTATCTGTATGAGAATGTAAAAGGTCATTGGCCATTTAAATGTCAAGACAGTAATGGATAAGTCAGGTATTTCATTTGGTAGATACGAAACACAAGTTGACATTTTCAAACAACTAAAATCACAAGATACTCTTTTTAAGATTTCATTAGAAATCGTTACATGAAACAAAATACATACAACAAATATTTCAATGGATGAATATATAAATATATAGAGAAATTAACATTTATGTAATTATATTTCTGAGAATGAATTATATTTTACTTGTATATTATATAAAAACATTTTATTAATGAAAAATTAATGTTTAATATTGAATTTTATTTATATATCTACTAGCTGCTCAGACCTCCTTCGGACACCTAGACGTGGGTTCTGCCCCCTGTACCCCCGAGTGATACAAATTATTTAGTTGAAAGTGTGTATGTAAAAGGTTTTCATCCATTTTGTTTCAATCATTAGATTATATAAAACATTAATTTGTTTTTGTGTTCTTAATTAAAATATATTTTAATTTAATCAGTAAATTAATTATATATTATTATTGTATATGCTATATCTATATATTTATTTACCCTGGGTTCTGGCTCTACGTTACTCGAAAGTTCTTGGCCGCAACAACCACATTTCTCCATGTGACCCTATCCTGAGCTATAACTACCTAACTCCTACCCTGTCCTATCTCTCTCAAGTCCCTTCCTACATTATCCATCGACAGCGTCCTTGGTCTTCCTAGAGGATTTTTTCCAATTTTTCATGTATTATCATAGATTATAAATTTTATTAATATCTAATCAATAACCAGAGAAATTAATTTTTAAAATTTGATATGTTGTTATTCATCAGAGCAAAGAATACAATACAAAATACAAAGAATGTTTATAATATTTATATTTTTATTTTTCTAAATTCTAAAGTCACTTTTGAATTCTAAACATCATGAAACTCGAAGATATGCAAAATTTTAAAATTCTGAGCAATGTGCATACAAAAACCTTTTTTTATATATATAGATAAAGATAATAAATTGAGAAATTTATTTTAATCAAAAAATATATATATATAATTATAAAATTTTAAATATTCTCATTTATTTTATCAAATATACTATCAAAAATAAATAAATAAAAGTTTATAAATTAATTGATTAATGATTATTCTTTTCTATTTTATTTATACAAAGAAATATCTTTTTTAAATCGATTTAATCATTCCTTTGTGTTATATCGATGTATATCTAAATATTTATTGTTTTTAAATAAGTCATTGAATTTATAATTTATTATTGGTGTTTTTTTTATATTGATGGTACAATTAATACAACAGAACAAGATAAACGACAAGAACAGAATGATTGTTTGTGTCTTGATTTCCATCTTGGCACAATAAATAAATTCCTGATCGGGGTGGAGGTGGATGGATGGAGTGGGAAAGAGATATTTCGATCCTCAGGGGTCCCCCAAAAAGAACAGGTCATGATGTGGCAGAATCAAAAGAAGAGTGTATGGGGTGAGGAGAGGGGGGGGGGAGAATTAGAGGCGCCGTCTCATAGAAAATTGAATTGTTTTTTAAACCATGGAAAATAATGCAAAGTCATTCTGACAAGATAACAAACGATGATAATATATTAATGAAATATTAATTGATAATCATATTCAGACGAGTTGTGTTATTTTAATTATCAAACTATCAGGTAGTGAATGTCGATACGTAAACACAGAGGCTCAACCGATTGACTGGACAAATACCAAAAAGCAATTAATCATTTGAACATTAGTAATTATTATTATAATATATATATATATATATATATATATATATATATATTAATGAAATGATTTTTTTTGAATATTCATTCAATGATTAAAGTTATTAAAATATTATAAATAGAGAAGTTTGAGAAAGCTAGTATGGCTTTTAGAAAGAAATTGATTATTAATGAAAACATTAATTAATGAAAAACATTCTAAACCTATTATTATTAATATTTTTTGTTATTATTATTAGAATTTAAATCAATGTTGGCAATCTTTAACATTTAATTTCTAAATTATTTTTCATTCAATATAGATATATAAAATTCCTAAAATATTTCAAATTTATTTTCCTATACCTAAGAAAATTTATAATTTTTTAAAGGAATTTATTAAAGACAATTAAATAAAAATATTGATAAGAAAATTTAAAAATAATCCAAAATTAGTTTCGATTGAATTAGTAAAGATGTTTTTTGTTTTTCGAATGGCTTATAAAGAAAATTAGTTAAATCAAAAAAAATCAATTTAGAATTCAAAATAGAATTTTTATTCAATTTCAGTACTGCTATTGTAAAATAATATTTTACTATATTTAAACTTTTAAACAGATATCACATAAAATTTATAAAATAATTAAAATTTTAATTAATTTAAAATAAAAAAATAAAAAATAAATTTCAAAAGCGAATTTCATTTAAATAAAAGCTATTGTATTTGCAAAGATACAAAATTTATTATTTATTTAAATTTGATAGGATTTTATATGAGGGTAGATATTATTTTTTTTTTTATTTAAAATAATTATAATAATTTAAAATTAATACGTTAAGTTGATTTAAATTTTTCTAATAAACCTTTTTGATCATAAATTTAATTTTATATTAATATTCTCTAAAATTTATATTTGAAACTTATTATTTATTTATTTATTTATTTCATAAAGATAAAAATAATTTTTTATTCATTTGTAAATGCTGTTTCTTGCCTTTGTTAGTTTTATTTTGTTTGTTTGATTTGTTACATTCCACTCAATAATACTTCTTATGTATTTTGTATATTGGAATGTAAATTAATTAACGTGGGAAAAGTTTGTTCCATATAACCGTTTTTTTTTTCATGCTTTTGTTTCAAGATTTGTTCGGCCAATGATATTCTTAGAAAGTCGTTTTTTTTTATTATATATGTATAATATATTATTAAACACACTATCAAGAGAGCGATAGGGAAAAGAAAAGGAAAATTTGTTAGAAGGGGAAAGGGCCCTTTATGTTGAACACTTTTTCAAGGGCTATCGAGTCATCGACACGCAAAGGAATAGAATTATGTTAACTTTAAGTGAGTGAATTTGCTTTTTTTTCAATGATAAAAATACTTAAGAAATGAGAGGTGAAAAAAGAGCCAAAAGGATATACTTGTACAAGTGGAGGGAATTGACTTTACAGCGATTGTTTTGGATAACAAATCTGGTCAATGATTTTGAATAAAGCCGGAATGCCATTTTTCAAATTTTTACTATATATATATATAATATTTCTTGTGATCGTTTTCATAACGTTGAAAGTTACATTGTAACGCACTAAAGGAATGATTTTTGTGATAAAAAATAATTTAATTTACAATAATCAAATTACATATTAGTTTATAATATGCACCACCCTTTCTAATTAATTTTAAGCCTTCCCTATTCAAGTAAGTAAAAATTTAATATCAGTTTTATATATACATAACTCTCTATATGAATGTATAAATGTGTGAAGAACTTATTGAAGTTAATTTTCCGGTTGATTAACGTTAATCCAATTTTAAGTGTAGAAGCGAAATCCAATAACGAGCGGAGCAAAGGGAGTGTGCTTCTATACAAGGGCAGAGGTGGATGCCTAATGAAGAGTGTTGAATCACTCGCTGTCATTCTCCCCCTTTTATCTTTTCCTTTGCATGGCAATAGGGAAATAAGGGTGGGAGAGAGGACGAGCCTAAATGAATTAGTACCGTTACCCAATTTGCACTTATTAAAAACAATAACGAGAGAGAAAAAGAGACAATAAGAAAAGAATTTAATAAAAATATAAAATAAAAAATATTCCCCTTGGATATTTAGATACTCACACTGTCCCAGTCATAGCACTGACCTGCCTTTTACAATCATTATTTTAAACTAGATATTATTTCTAAATAAGAATAAAACATAATTTTTAATTTATAAAATATATATAAATTCAAATAATTAATGAATTTTCCAAGAACAGATCAATAAGTCAGAGACTTTTTGATTGATACCCAGGTTTTTGGATAAAAAATTATTTTATTTTTCAACGTATTTTCCTTTGAGCTCTATACACTTCGTACACAGTTTCTTCAATTGTCTAATCCCTTCCAAAATACAAGATTTGTCATAACATCAAAATGGATATTTTTTGTGAGATGATTTCATCGCTGGAGTCAACCACTTTGCGCCGAGCCATTTCTTCAGGTATGGAAACAAGAGATAGCCCCTCGGAACTAAATCCGGAGAGTAGGGCGGATGAGGGATCAATTTCAAATTTTCATGGAAATTCACTTTTTCCATTTTCTTCTCAAATCACGAGGTAGTATGCTATTAATGGATGACAAACACAAACTAAAAGACCCCACTGTTTCAAATTTCGGCAGAAGTCAGCTGATAGTTGCCTGCTGACAGGATCAGTGTTTCTATTTCATTTAAGAGTCGAGAAATTCAAAAAGTTATAGACTTATTGACTCGTATATTCGTTTTCTCATAATATAGAAATTCTATTTATTAACCAGCTTTTATTTACATTTTTTATTAGTTATAATTATTATAATTGATGTGGCGTATTAATCTTAATCTTAATGAATGAGTTTAATCCAAAATATTTTTTCAATTATTATTGATTTATATTTACTAAAATGAAAAGTAATTTATATGAAAATATTGTATTGACACAATAAATTAATATTTATATTTTGTTATAAATTTATTTGATTATATATATATATACTATAATGTTTAATAAAATAATACGTAATTATTGTATCTATCTATTTAAAACTGAATCATTTTATACGATATATAAATTAAATTTCCTTATCAATAAATTGTATTAACCTTGATTTATAAATTTATGTTTTGTTTTATATATACGATTACGTGTGTGTATATGTAAGTCAAGAATATATACGTATTAAAATACAAATTGATTAAGAATTTAAATATTGAGTTTGAGGAATGTATTTAAGGAAAGGAAAAGACATTGATATTATAATTACACATAATATTTTACGTGAAAATGAAAAATGTCAATAAGGACTAGATATTATTTTCTAAAAAACAAAAATAAATTAAAATTAGTAACTAATTAATTAAAGTATTTGACTTACATATTATATAATAAATGTAAATTATAAATATAATGTATTGCAATGAATATGTTTTGATGTTGATTTATTTTTTTGTTATACATAGATAAGTTAATCCTTGTATTAAATTTTATTTTCCTCTTATTTCTTAAACAAAATTTAATTTAATATCTTTCATTAAAAACAAAAACAAAACAAAAAAAAATAATACCTCCACCTTGTTTAGTTATGGTTTAATTAATTCAGTTAATTAACACCAGATGGACTTGACGATTAAATCGACTCCATAGAATACACACACACACATATATTCATAAATAGCTGACCGCGTTATTATTATGGAAATGAGTTCTTAAATTACAGTTAAAAAAAATACTGAGATGGATGGCCCTGGAAGGGCAATGAATTGCAATTTCTTTTTTCTAATGAATATTTTTTTAAGATAAAGGAAAAATAACTAAATAAACAAATAGAAAATAGATATAATAATACATAATTAATAATTATTTATTTAGGGGCAATTATACAAGATATAGGTCAATTTTAATGAATTAATTTCTTTCTGAAAATTCTAATTCAATTAATTGAATTAATTTTTTTTTAGGTTAAAATTGTAGTGAGTATTTAAATATAATTAAATATGAACAAATTTTATTTTAATTCAATTTAATATAAGGTGAAGTGAGGTAAGTGCGGACCAGTTTTTACAAAGTTTGACTTTGAATTAATAGAAATTTTATTTATTTTACAAATAATAATCTTGTTTTAGTATTATTGAATTGTTATGTTACTACTAACTAGTTTGTATTGATAGAAATATAGAATTATATTCAAAATTATGTTTAATATAACAAATTGTAACAAAAGGCAAGTAGTCCGCACTTTTCCTGTAAACGGGGCAAGTGAATACACGCATATTACGAGCGAATTTAATTTTTATATGATGAATTACGGAGGAGAATTTCACACATTTTTACCAAATACTGCTTTTTACAGAACTAAAATATGTTGATTAGTTTTAAAGTTGTGTCATTTAGAAACATTAGAAAATTAAAATTAGAAAATTAAAAAAAATAAGCATTATAATTTGAATATAAAACATAAAGTAAATAATAGGAATCATTTATATTTGAAACTTCTATTAATCGTATTCACATTCTTCACATTCGTATTGTTATTTCTTGATCCCTTATTGCACATACCCACCTCTTACAATCCAATCGTTATTTTGAGTATAATACTGGAAATCGCATTTACAGATACAGCATAAACATTCATTAGATTCTTCAAAACTGATTCGTTTTTTTTTTTTTGAAATTTTATCTTTTCCTTTCTTATCAGTTTTTTTTTCTTTAAAATCCTAAACATTACTTCTTCTGCTCCACATCCAACTTTCCTTGTTTTGTTTAAAGATTTAGGCGCATTGCTTTTAATAGAGCTCATTGTCATTAGAAGATCTTCAAAAATAATTTCTGTTTCTGGAGGAATAAATTTAGGAGTCTTCTATAAAAGGTTCTCTATTTCCTGAAGATTGTGCTAATATACTTTCCATAGAAATCAGAAAAATGTATTCCTAGTTAGTCTTTATTGAGAAATGCATTGGGATAGGAGACAAGCAAACTACAGCGCACTTGCCACACATAATAGTATGCACTTGCCCCATGATAGGATATGTAGAAGGGGTGAGATAAAAAGAGTATTTTTACTCATAAATTTAAAGATGTAGTGATAAAAATATATTCTATATAAAATATAATCAATATATTATCTATTTACCAAAAATCAAAATCCCTAAACACAAAATTTATTATAGCACTAAGATTTGTTATTGCAAGTCACAAAGTTACACGTGTTAATTTTTTCGGGTGATTTCAAAAGATTGATATATTAGACTGGAAACGCACTCTTAATAAGTGATATCTATCTGAAATGGGGTACATAATGATATAAAGTAGATAACTAAGTATTTTCCATACATTTTATTATCATGATGTGAGAAATATAACCGTTTTCGCACTTACCCCACTACACCTTAAATTAATTGAAATATGATTTCAAATTAAATTAGTTTAAAATTTATTTTATTATTTAGAATACAGATTATATGAATATTATACTATATATAATTTTTACCGACCGACGATAGTAAGGGAGGTATTGTTTTCACACCAAATTTCACATGTGGAGATTTTTACATATCTCCACGAATCATGCATTTTCTTAACAGAAAAAAGTATTTTTAGCATGATGTCTGTCCGTCCGTATAGATGTGTACAGCCTGAACGGCTCAACCGATTTTGATGAAATTTGGTATATTTACTTAATGCATTAGTGGGATGAATTGATCAACTTTTGGTGCAAATTCGGAAACCGGAAGTGGTAGTATTAGCGATCGACGATAGGAAGGGAAGGGTTATTTTCACACCAAATTTAACATGAGGAGATTTTTTTGTTTATCACCACGAATCATGCACTTTTTATTGGTTTTATCCTCGAGAAAAATCATATTTATTAGTTTTTTCTTGATTTAAAATTATATGACGTCATCCAGTCATTCATGACGTCACAGCCTGGTCTTGCATATATATTATAAATAAAATAAAATTAAAAATGTTTATATTTATTATTTATGTATCCATATCTGTTTTTTATTACATTAATAGATATATTTAAATTATTTGAAATTGTTTCTGTAGCTGGAAATTAATTTACTTCAAACCGTCGGTCGGTTCGGACCTGGCCACAGGTCAACTTATTTAATTAAATTAAAGAACGAAAACTTAATTTTTTTCAATTATTAATTTGTAATAAAGAAATTACAAAATTAATTCTTATTTAATTATTAATAGAATATTTAATTAAATTATACAATTTTTTTTTGATTTTTATTATTATATTTAACAGCGGATTTATATTATTTCATTTGGTCAATGAACAACAGTTTTTTAATCTCGATTCTATCAAAGATAGATTATCTGTTTATCATTAAATACCTCTCTTGCGTAGTTTAAACTAATAATCTATTCAGGAATCAATTTGCAAATCGATTTGTTGATCCATCTATTATAGAAGTGAGCGATCGAAGAACATAAACAGCCATCCATCCCATCCAGCAGGCAGCCCTTAAACAAACAGACTGTCCAGATGGAAATGGAATGACGTTTTGATTATAGATCTTGTTTCATAATAGAAAGCCTGGTTGGTTGAATAACAAGGATAACAAATCGTCCAAAGAGAGAGAAAGAGAGAGGGAAATGCAAATGAATTAATTACATTTCATAAATGAGCCAGGGAGATTCGGACAGTGAGATTACAACTTATTATTAAGAGTGTGAGTGAATGAGTGGGTGATTGTAGAGGGAGGTGAATTTGATTTGGAACAATGCAAAGGAATCACTTATCACTCAGTTAATAATAGGTCAAATAATTGAGATTCTCCTTACGATGATTAATTACAAAAGAAAAACAACTCATTTCGTTTTTATTCATTTATAATAGATATTCAGGAAGGAAAAACAGAAATGAGAAATATACTTCTTAAAAAAAAAATAAATAAGTAAATGATATACTTATGGCATGAATTTATAAACGAGATGTCATAACCTCAATCTATATACCATCTATCGTATATATATATGTATATTGTAATACATAGGTATTCATTATAAATATGTATTTCAACATTTTACATTTTTTTGATTAATTTTATTTATTAACTAGACGAACCCGTTGCAAACGGTGTTTGCAATTTAAATTTAAACTGAATTAGTAGCTAACTTCATAATGTTACTGACATCACATACGACGGAAATTAAGTAGTTTGATAAAAATATATTTATTTTCATTTATTATGTAAGATTTTAATAACATATAAATATTTTAATCAATTAATTTTTTTCTTTCATAATTGATTACAAAATAAAAATAAAAATTTAAAACTTTTAATTTAATTAAGTATATTTTTTCCTTTTTATTGTGCTAATTTATTATTATATTATGAGTTTGTAAATTGACATTTGTTTTCTTTTCTTATTTTTGCGGTTGTTTATTTATTTTACAAATTAGATAATTTATTCAATTAAAAATTTTCATTTTTGTTGCTCAAAGAAGAATTTAATAAATATTTGAAGGATATATTGAGATTTATTTATTTGTTTATTTTATATATTCCGTTTAGGTTAGTAAAGCGTTTGATTTTAACGAATTTATTTTTGTTTAAAAAACTGCGGTTTATATTTTGTATATTATTTTTTATTTGAATTTTATTTTATTTTCTTATTTAATTAATTATTATTAGTTATATTAAAATTTATTTATTTAAACTATGAATTTATTTTTTATTTATTTATTTTTTTTTTTTTTTATTTATTTAAATTTCAGGTCGTATTTTTTTCTTCTTTTTTGTTATATGTAGCGTTGTAATCGTTTACATTACTTCTCTTTCACCCACCCACACCCCACTTGGGAGGCTTTCTGGGCGTGGCAGCCAAGATGGCGGCGGTGTTTCTCTTTAAGCGCGAGTATCGTGATCCCCGCCTCTCATTTATTAAGGAAATTACATTTCATCTGTACCTGGCCTGGTTGGCAAACCCACCTGTTTCGTTACTTGAAAGGAGTGCGTCAACGGCTTGCAAATGTAATTAATTCCGCTGTGAAATGCCTACCAGCCAAGGATGGCAACCCAACAACACATCGAAATGAATGACAATCATTCCAAATGAACTTTTAAGTTCATGAAATTAAAAACATCATATTTTATTACACTAGCAAAAATTGACTATATATATTTGTATATTTTTGAGAGATTTATTCTGCTAAGGATTTTTTTTTATAAATTCAGATAATAGATAATTTAATAGATAATAATAAATAAAAACAGCCTCCTAAAATCATCTTTGTTAGTTTTTCAAAATAGTAATTCTAAATGTCGTTGGCAACGACATGAGCGCCTCTATATTAAAATTTGACTCCCGTCATATTCTTTTTTAATTAATATTGTATTAATCATTTTATATATATATATATTTAATATATTTTAATTTCGAAATAAAATTAAAAATATTTATTTTAATACTATCTTCGAATCAAATTACAAAATATATTTACGTAGCATTCCCCCTACAAAAATTAAATATTCATCAAGTTAGTAACATAATAATACATATGAACAATTATAAATGAAGATACTTAATATTATTCCTGTTATTTAAAGAGTCATTGAATGAACATTGAGGAGCTTTTAAAAAAAAATTTATAAAATGTTTTATACTAAAAATTTTATGGAGTTTTGAAGAAACAAATTGATATTTTCTATGTACAATTACGGCTTGGTAGTAATAATCTTAAATTAATTAAAATTTATCTTAATTAATTTGCCAAACATTATAAGTACCTACTATATAATCTTTCTGATTTTCTGATCTTGAAAATTTTATTTATTATATTTTATGATTTATTATTGATTATATTTTAAAAATGATTTCTTTCTTTAATTTGATATTTATTTAAAAAGATAATTAAAAAATATATTATCTCAAATAAATTGTTGAATAAATATGATATTATAATATTTAATTATATTATAGTAATTAAAATGAGGATTTTTAGTATAAATTATATTAAATAATTTAAATACATAATATTATTATGAAAAGAAAAAAATATACATTTGAATAAAATTTTGTTTGTCAATTAATATTAATAATTTTGTATTTATTTTGTCGAAAATGTTTGAATAAATGGTAGGTTTTTTGAACTGAGATAAGATAAGACTTGAATGTGATTTAATAATTATAAAATGTTTAATACCAAAATTACAAAAAAAGATTGATAATTTCAAGGTATAAAGAGACAGAAGTGAGATAATAAGATAAGAATACTAGAAATGATAATCTCCATTATAAAAGCCCCAACAAATTTATCAAAATTTCTAGTCAAATCCATAATAATCTTAAAAAAATATTTACAGTTCATAAGGGTAATTTTTTAAAGTACCGAGCCACGTACAATATATATATATATATGTACTGGTGGTAAACATATTTGTATATATATACATCATTAAATATATTTTATCCTTTGTGAAAGTTCTAATAAAAACAAATTTATTTAATTTAAATTCATATGTTTGTGTAATTAAAACAAAAATCAATTATACTAATATAAATAATGATAATAATCAGCATAATTACCATCATCATAATAACAATAGATAATTTACTTCTAAATAAATTTTACTTGTATTTATATTTTTTTAATTTCCGATCACTTAAGAGTAACATTAGATTTTTAATTTCACTATTAGTGGAGATAATTATTTTGTATTCCTACCCTCTATAAATTAAAAATATATATTTTTACGTTTAAAAAATATTTTTTCTAAATATTTCGGGTCTGTTGTCAATAAATTGATTGTATTATTATGAATATTCTCGATTTCGTCTTATAATATTCATATAAAGAGGTTCTTCAGTTGTTTAATGGTTATCACGACAACCACACTGAAGACTCGAGTTTGGGCCTAGTGATATTTAATAATTAATCATTCTGTTAGGTGTCCTATGATCAGTAAAACAGGTCCTATCATCCTTTACCTTGATTTTCTTGAACGGAGGCGCTAGATTTTATCAAGTAGCTTTCCAATTTTGATCCCAGAGGCTGGGTTGACCCTAGACTCATAGACCACAGCTAGAGAAATTCCCTTGCCAGGTCCCTGACTTGAACCAGCGTCTATGAAAATGTGAAGCAGCTTCGCTACTTCCCACCCTGTGGCGCCCTTACGCAAATAATAATAATAATAATAATAATATTCATATAATTTGAATATTTATTGACATCTGTTATTAATTACTTTAACTAAAATAAAATCAATTAAAAAGATTTTTCTCTAAATAATAATAAGTGATTCTCATAAAAATCCTGTGCACAGTTTTCAAGATCAGAAAGACAAATATACATATATGTATAAATAGAGTGATTTATTTTTACATTTTTAACTCTAATATAAACGAAAATTAAGAATGTACACTTTATACTTGTTTATTGAAAAAAATAAAATAAACTTTTTTGAAAATAGCAAAAATTTTATTTTATTTCTTATTATAGTATTAATTTTTATAAAATAGTATTTATTATTAATGATGATATGGATATCATTGAAAGTGTAAAACAGTAATACTTTAGTCTGTGTTATGGAAAGATAATTGAATTTGATGTGATGCAGATTGAAAATAGATATTGGATGGTTATGTCATTTCTCTCTCCCTCTCCCTCTCTCTCTCTCTCATCACCACGACATCATTAATGGCCAACAGCCAAGCAGAAGAAAAACTGCAACATTCTCTTTCTTCTATTGTATTGTATTCTATCTAATTGAGTAATGCTGCCTTTTTCTATCTTTCGCCCCCCCCCTCCCCCACCCCTCTTTCTTATGGATGATGATGATGAACACTCTCAACGCCTTTCTTTTTTTCTTAAGACCCCAGCCAGCCATTGTTCCAGCCATGATGATTATTTACCTAAGCTTTGTGGTAACACACAAAAAGATTTGCCCAACGGTAAACAATTCTCTACTATCTGCCAATTCTTTCTCCTCCTTCCCATCTTCCCCCGTTTTCCCCTTCTCTATTTTATCTCAACACAACATACATCCATAACCCATATAACCCTCTTTACACAACACTTAACTCATTTCGAAATGAAATCGAGCAATTTATATAGAAAATGAGCTTTCTATTCATTTCTACAACAACAATTCTTCTTTTCTAACTATATACTTACATTAATGTATATTTACATTTATTCTTATTAAAAAATACTATTATTTAAAGTTTTTATAAGCAAATTAATTTAACTAATTTAATATTTTTTAATTTTATTTAAATATATTTTATACAATATGCATTTCTTTTATATTCATTTTATTCGAATCAGTGACTTATTGAAGATCCCGCATATGAATACAAACACAACAATGATTATGTCAACAATAATAGACTATTTCAAAATTTTGAGCAATTTACGTCAGTTAGTTTGTGTTTGACAATTATTTAATCTATAAATATGAAATTTTTAATTAATGTTTATTTTTATATTATAAAATTATTTTACAAATAAAATAAAATGCTCTTTATTTTATAAATAACATTTAAATATAATCTCATTAAATAATGAATGATTGAATTAATTCATTATCACTAAATATTATTATATGTATAATTCTGAAATACGAGGGCAGGTCAATAAGTCGTGACTATTCTCCCTATTTTTCCGGATTTAGCCCCGAGTGACTATTTCTTGTTTCCATAGCTGAAGAAATGGTTCGGCTGAAAAATATTTGACTCCATCGATGAAATCATCTCACAAACAAATCTATTTTGACGTCCTCGACAAATCTTATTATTTTTTGAAAGAGATAAAAATAATTGGAGAAACCCTTATAAAGGTCAAAATATTTTGGATTAAACTCATACATTAAGATTAAGATTTAAGATTATAATAATTATAACTAATAAAAAATGTAAATAAAAGCTGGTTAATAAATAAATAGAATTTCTATATTACATTTTTATGAGAAGATGAATATATGAGGGTAGGTCAATAAGTCTATAACTTTTTGAATTTCTCGTTTCTCTGACTTCTGTTGAAATTTGAAACAGTGGGGTCTTTTAGTTTGTGTTTGACATCCATTAATAGCAGGTTACCTCGTGATTTGAGAAGAAAATGGAAAAAGTGAATTTCCATGAAAATTCATGAATTTGAAATTGATCCCTCATCCGCCCTACTCTCCGGGTTTAGTTCCGAGGGGGCTATTTCTTGTTTCCATACCTGAAGAAATGGCTCTGCACAAAGAGGTTGACTCCAGCGATGAAATCATCTCACAAAAAATACCCATTTTGATGTCCTCGACAAATTCTGGAAGAAATAAAAAAATTGAAGAAACTTTGGACGAAGTGTATAGAGCTCAAAGGAAACTACGTTGAAAAATCAAATAATTTTTTATCCAAAATCCTGTGTTTCATTCAAAAAGTCACCGACTTATTGACCTGCCCTCGTTTAAGATAAGATTTTTTTAAAAACATTTTCTCTTTAAAATAAACAATAATTTCTCTCTCTCTTTGCTTTTTAAGATATCCTAGTTTATGAAAATTTGATCCTTATAACAAAAGAATTCTTTTGATCCCGATCGATATAACGTCTATCTGTGAGATAAAAATAGAAAACTATTTCCCCCCTTTTCTTCATTCTCTCCAAAATATCATCCCCAGTGAATAAAAAATATTCTTATATCACAGAGAGACAAAATAAGCATTTTTTTATCCCCCTCTTTTTTCCTCTCATCTCTTCCCCTCCCCCTTTCTCCTTGTTGTAGATCAAATGACAACACACCTGTGCTCCTCGTATCCCTCTATCTCTTTCTCGCCACCACCCACCAGTGTATTTCACCCACCACCCTTGCAAAGCATCTATACCTTTATCCCCACTCCTTTTAATTCACCCACCTGTTGTTGTCTCTCATTTAAGGGGAGTGGAGTGGGGGTAAGGTAGCTTAAGTTTCTTCCTGTCAGCCCAATTGAGTCCATTCATTCACCGTCATTCGTTTACATTCAAAAAATCATCAGCCTTGTCTAAATGGAGTCATTGATTCGAAAACGAAGAACATATCGATTTCAAAACGATTTTCTATACGAACATTTTTACAATAGAATACAATTCATTTAACTAAAAAAATAAATAAAAAAAAAACAAAGCGATCCAAACAGCCGATAAGACAAAAAACAAGAATGACAAAAGATTATTAATATCATATGAAAAAGTCATTAATATATAATATATATGTAATCAATCATAAAGTATTAGATCATATCATAATATGTTTATAAAAAATAATAATACAATAGGGAACTTTATATCAATTTTATTTTAGATCGTATTTTAAATTATTATATATAAGTATATTAATATCACTAATTAATTATATTTCATAAGTTATTATATAATAAATTAATTTAACAACCGATAACAATATTTATAACATGAATATATACACATAAAAATTCACCCTTCAAAAAATTAAATAACAAATAGTAGATAGATTTATAGATTTAAGTTAATGGGAATGAACCATCAATTATTAAATACATTTTGTGAATTAAAACAAAAAAAATAAATTAACATAAAACTATAAAAACTAAACAATAATATTTTTCAATTTTTAATTAAAACACTTGATTAAATTGCAAAATATATTTGCATTATGCGCATTTTCTCAACCGCTTGATGGTTATGTTCCCAAAAAAAAGTTTTTATTATTGTTTTTATTGCTAATTTTAAAAGAAATTGTGTATATATTATTATTAATTTTAATTAAAACACTTGATTAATTTGCAAAATATATTTGCATGATGCGCATTTTCACAATCTCTTGATGGTTATGTTTCAATAAAAAGTTTTTATTATTGCTTTTGTTGCTGATTTTAGAAGAAAGTTTATAAATTATGTTGTGTTTTTTTTTGAGAGAGTATAATTGGACATGGTAGCACTTTTCATTGCCTTTTGATTCGTTGACGTGAACATCTCACAGCGAACGGAAGTGGATGGTGAATATAGTAGGATGGAGGGTTGTTGTTGTTGTTGTTCAAACAACCGGACGAGATTGGCTCATTCACTAAAATCATTAGAAGCGCCATTGTGGCGCCAGCTATAATGCAAACCTCAAAAAAAAACAAAAAAACAAAACAAATGAAGTCAAAAAGTATCAAATACTCAACATTGATTTTTTTAGTTGAAGTTTGTATGCGTTGGCTCTCGAAACGTTTTTCACTCGAGTTGTGTTGAATGTTTGTTTTCGTGTACGGCGTGGGAACCGAACCCTGAACCCTCACAGAACCTTTAAAAAATGAGACAGCTAATGTTTATATAATCAACGCAAGCCTGTTTAACAAACACAATGGATCGGGGGCGCATCATCTCCAATTTCAGTTTAATCAGGCAACAGAACGGACGACGATTTCAACGACGACGTCGGTGACGCCGATGGGATTCGATAGGCAGATATTGAATGGAATAAATATAGGGTGATCCAGAAACAAAACAATTTCGAATTAAAGTCATTCTATTTATTTATTTCTACCATTATCATTATGATAAATAAAATTGATTTTTGCTTCCATTCCTTGTCCTTTTAACCCTTAATTATTGTAGAATATTTTAACTGATTTTTATATTTATAATAATATACCAAGTAATATTTAACAGATCTTTATAAGTGAATGTACCAGTAGTTATAATATATTATATACTATAAGGACAACTTTATGAGAAAAATTTGATATCTTCTATTTTTTATCAGATATCAATTTGATTTTTGGCTGATATGATTTATTAATTAATAATGAATAATTTATCTGCAAACCAATGCAATTTTCTGTTTCTTTTATTTTTTATAATTTTTTTAACATTAGCATCTAAAAGCACCAGTAGTTGACATTTTTAAAATTAGGTAATATGGACATTCAATTAATAATATTTAATATTGATCTCAATTCTAAAAAACAAAAATAAAAATAAAAATTAGTGATTTGTCTCCTTAAGCATTCGAAGAAGAAAATTTTAAAATATCCATTTGTTCAATTCTATAAAAAGTAATTCCTCTGCCGTTTACTCACACGGTGACTCAAAACTTTTATATTTACACATCTTCAATAAAGAAGGAATTACTTTCGTATAACGCGCATTTAGAAATGTTTATTTAGACAGATAGAAGTCTTATTATCCGATATTAAATGTACAAGTCTCAACTACTGATACACTGTCAACTACTGGTACATTTACCCTAGAAAGTTATTTATAATATTTTTAATAGAAAATATATCATTGACATTCATGTCAGGGTTCATGATAAATTTACATAATTTATTCAAAGGAAATAGAAAAATTAGATAAATTTTGAAAGTTGACTTTATTAATATATCAAAATGAAAATTATAAATTTATCCAACTTTTAACTTTTTTCATTATTCTTAATTTTATTTCTCACTTTATAGAATTTTTTTGAAATTGTTTCTGTAGCTGGAAATTAATTTACTTCGAACCGTCGGTTGGTTCGGACCTGGCTTTATAAAGAATGTGTCTTTGCCTTGTTCTAATATAGTAGATAATTTGATTATGTTAATGCACTGTTACTTATAACAAATGGTTCAATAGACAAGAAAATATTTTATTTATTATTATATTTTATTTTGGAATAATTTATATTTTTTTATTTCACTAAATAAAATAGGAAATATAAAGTTATACGATCCATTATATAATGAGTTATACTATATTAATATATTACTATGTTTATATTTTAATTTTATTGTCATATTTTAATGTATTTTTAAACTTCTTAAAAAATTATCTTATATATACGATGTAAATCTTCTATCAAAATTAAATTAAAAGTTTTTATATTAATTTAACTTATCTGTTAATCATTTCAATTTATTTTTATATTTTTCTTGTCTAATAAAATGAAAGTTTTACTTATAATTTATTAAAATAATAATTCAATCTAAATTATTTAAATTAAATTAATTTTTTTTAAGATAATTAAATAAGTTATCTAATTTTAATGTCATTTTTTCGATTTTTTTCATAAACCAATTATTTATATTGAATTTATCTGTTTTTATTTTTATGCTTTTCATTTAATAAATTTGAAATTATATGTAATATTTTTGTGATCTTTTTTTAATAACTTAATGGATTATACAGACAAAGAAGAGAAGGGGGATTAATAGTTTTGAATCACCTTGTAATGTATTTACTGTCTATGAAAAAAGGGAAAAAAGGCAACTAGAGTTTCTCCCAGGGGGGATGATCGAGGGCCTGCTTCATTTGTAGCAATGGCGGGCAGCCGCCCCGTTCGGGACGTCATTAGCCAATTGAGTTGGTTAATAGCCAAATGACTCTTTTGGATGGTGTCGGGTAACCCATCGGCAAGAGCAAACTGAAAAGCAGAGCAGCCGGGGCATTTGTTCCAAGAACGGAAAGCAAATCACCGGAATTGATCTATTAATTGGACCACTGTGTGTGGGGGTATGGGGGAGGAGGATGAGTGAATGGAAGAGGGAGAATGAAATGAAATTCTAAAATTACTCTCCCTTGTTCTGAACAAAAACAGCCCTTGCAGATCAATTTAGTAATCAAACAAATACAAGAGCTTTACTACTTAAAAATTTTATCAATATTTTTTTTTCTCTCGATTCTTATTTAAAAAAAAATGATCTTCAATATTATTTAGTATCCAAATAATCGAATAAAAATCAATTTGCATTAAAATATCAATAATTTTCTCCAAAAATGGCCTTGAAACTGTTAATCAATATAATAAAAAACTAGAATAAAATTGTTTATTTTTTTATTATTTATTTTATTTATTCTATAAATACATATTAAGATTATTAATTAATAACTTAAAACTCAAAAAATATATATTTTATATAATTACTTCAAATGTGATTAAATAATTAAACCGAATTTAAATAACCGAAAAAGTGTTTAAATGACTTTAATATGAATACAACTATTTCTAAAATAAAATAAACCGAATTTAAAAAACCGAAAATGTGTTTAAATGACTTTAATATGAATAAACTTTACTAATTAAAATAAAAGAGATCATAAAAAAAAGTTGCATATGAAGTTGTTCAGAATCATTCAAAGAACCCCTCAAAGTAAGTTTCAACCACCCACCTTGTTGGGCCCGTCTGTAATATAATTACCAACTTTTTTCTTTAACTACATTATTCACTTTATTAGACAACGCTTTGAGTGTAATCACTAATAAATATATATTATATAAAGTGTTAAATTAAAAAAAGATTGAAATTCATTTCATTCCATTAATTTGTTTCATATATTAATAAGAACACACAAATTAATTAAAGTGAATTAATTATCATTTATTTAATAAATAATATCTAAATTTTAATAAAAGACTTGTTTATATGATATTGAAAATAAACTGGTCTGACTATCAATGTATCACATACACGTTTTATAATATAATCTTCTATAATTCTATAAATGACGTAAACGATTAATTTCAAATTAAAGTTTTAAAATTTGTCATTTGAGGCAGATGTAATCTATGAGATTAAATAACGGATGCTGTTATTTTGATAGTATAAAATAGTTCCTCTAAAAGGGGTGGATAGGAGAGGGTAAGGGATGAACTGTAAATAAGGTTGGTTTTAAACGAAATGAGAGCCTCCGTAACGTTAAGATTGTTTTTTTGTTAGTTTAGGGTGTGCTTCTCATATTGTTTTTACTCTCATTACCCCTCCTACCCAAAAACACACACACATATATAAACTGATTGATTTGGCTGTTTTCTTAGGCTGCCGCCTGGCGCCTGTGGTTACAATAACATACAAACATCCCCCACCCCCCTTACTAAAAGAGATCTTCTTCCTCTCCAGTTGGCACCAAGCAACCATTTCAACTTCCTTGTCAAATGAATTGAAGTTTGTTTTTTCTTCATTCTGAGCATCAGATCTCTCTACCAATTCAACTTCCGCTAAAAGATAATATTTCTATTAAGTTTCATGACTATCTATCACTCCACTCTACCAAATATTGAATAATAAAACTATAGAAAATCTAAGTATCTTATTCATTTTTATATTAAATTAAAATTTTATTTTGTTATAATATTTGTTATATCATAGACATGGATATACGAGGACAGGTCAATAATTCCGTGACTTTTTGAATTTCTTGTCTCTTAAATGAAATGGCAAAACTGACTCACACCTGAACCTGTTGAAATTTGAACCAGCTCTTAGTTTTTGTTTGACATCCATTAATAGCAAACTAGCTCGTGATTTATGAAGAAAATGGAAAAAAGTGAATTTACATGAAAATCCTTGAATTGGAATACGAATTGGTTTCTCATCCGCCCTATTCTCCGGATTTATCCCCGAGTGACTACTTCTTGTTTCCAAACCTAAAGAAATGGCTTGGCGGAAAGAGATTTGACTCCAACGATGAAATAATCTAACAAACAAATCTATTTTGACGTCCTCGACAGATCTTATTATTTTTTGAAAGAGATAAAAACAATTGGAGAAACGCTTATAAAGGTCAAAGGAGAGACTAGGTTGAAAAATAAAATAATTTTTTATTCACAAGACTTATTGACCTACCCTCGTATATTGGATATGCAGGTCCTCAATACTCCTATTCTTCTATTTATATTGAAATGACTCTAATTTATAATAAATTTTTTATCGACTCTTTTAACATTAATTTATTTATAGTATCTATTTAATTTTAGGAACTATATCAGTTATTTGTTAATTTAATAAAGGAAGCCCCACCATGTTCGGGAAGAATTATAATTAGATTAAATGTGTTTTAACTTATTTATATTTAGATTTCATTAAATAAAAAAAACTTAAGAGACCAAATTTTTTTTTATTTAGTATTTATTAAATATTGTCTGAATTATTATATTTTGTTGTTTATATGTTATGTATATATTTAACAGGTTGAACGCCGTATCGGCCACCGGTGGCTGACATAACATACCTAGCTTTAACTCTATTTTTTGGGCTGTGGGCCACGCGTTCCATATAAATTGCTATTCAATGTGGCCGATGTGGCCCATAGTTACCTGCAACTTAGCCGATCCGGTGCCATCTATAATATTATTATATTCGGGTTGCAACAGCCACATAAAGAGCTCAATAAATTCCCTCAAAATTCCCTCAAAAAAATAGAAATAAAAAAATTCTCTATTTACATATAGTCTATCAAATAAAACCTAAAAACACAAAGACTTTTTTTGGACATTTTGAAAAAATCCTATTGACGTTCAACGTGTTTTTTTATGTATGTAAAAGAACACAATACATTAAAATAATTTTATTGAGTTTTAATAAAAATTAATTTTTAAACATTTTGATGATGACTGAATGTGAGTGAACAAGTTAATAATATTAATAAAATAAAATTGAATATAGAAATAATAAATATTTTTATATAGTAAACAAAATTTTTTTTAAATTTTTGATACTTTCTTTATACTTTTGATCGCGTAGACTTGATGCATCTTTCATCAAAACCCAGTTAGAGAAATTCCTCTACCGGTCCTGGGGATCGATCTCGAATCTACGAGATGATGGCCACCACACCATTAGTAAGAGCATTATTTAATATTTAAATATGTTCTCAATGGATAAATAAATTTTAAAATATTATACTCCATATTGACTTTGAACGTTGTAACCAACTAATTAATTTTCTTAAATATTTTTTCAAAAAGTGAAGTGTTGTAGGAAAGGAAAAAGTGAATTATCTCGAGCTTAATTGTTAGTATTAGGGTGAACGTTATTTTATTCTAGAAAAGAAGGTAGATGGTCATATAAGTATATAAAAAAAAAACAGTTGAAAACCTCTCGTTACGTTCCATATGGACCGCTAATTGTCCTCAAGTCGCAGAGTGAAGATAAATATTTATTTTGGAGTAAAATGAAGAAGTGACTATATATATAATATGTGAGTGGGAGCGTGAATGTGTGTGTGAGAAAGAGAGAGAGAAAAAAAGAGAAACGTAAAAGCGGTAATATACTTTGTACAAAGCGTTTCAACCCCTCCTTCCATCTTCTAACATTTTGACAAGGGAGTGAATGAAAAGTCTTCTTCCGATTACTAAAATAATAGAGTCGACAAATACTCATAATAAAAAAAAATTATTATTATTTTTTTATATAATGTGTCAAACTTACTATAAGAATATAGATATTATGTAAATAATAAGAAAATTAAGAAAATAAAAAACACTTTGTAGAACAGGAAATAAAATACATTCAATCATAATAAAAATTAATTAATTTAATTAATATTTAATGAATATAATGAAAATAAAAGTATGAATAGAATGTGAAGGATAGATTAAAATTGAAAAAAAAAACATGAAAACATTTTATGATCACTATCATCATTTATATAAGAATATGTAATTAATGTTTTTGGGTGAACTTTATGTCATTTGCCTGATTCAAATTGTGTAGGGATTTTTAGGAGTTTATTTAAAAGATATTTAATAGAAGATCAATATCGTTTCAACAAAATCTATCTATCTATCTCTGTGGTCCTACGGAATTCGAATGTTCTTGGCCGCAGCAATCACATTTCTCCAATTGGTCCTATCTTTTGCAATAACCATCCAACTCCTATTTTCTCCCATCTCTCCCACGTCACTTCATACATTGCCCAATCCATTGTTTCCTAATCGGTTTCCCCACAAATATGCCATTCTTTCGTCTCCCATTCTAGCCACGTGACCTTCCCATCGCAACCTTCTTGCTTTGATAACCCTAACCGTTTCAACAAAAACAAAAATAAAACAATATATAAAATAAATGCTATTATTAATTATGATTCACAAACTAAATATGTAGTTATGTAGTTAACTTAAGATAGAAATAATATAAATATAAAAATTTTTTTATAAAATAACGTTTTTCCAATGGACTAAAAAGAATAAAATAATTTTTCTATAAGCCTGACAAACTTTATGGATGAATCGCTTCATATTCAACGAAAAACGTAGGGCGCATTTTTTTATATTATTTTATTCTTTTTAGTGCAATTTTAATATTTTAATTTATTTAATATAACAAGAGAAATAGAAAGATGAAGTTATACAAAATTTTACAAATTGAATAAAACAAAAAAATATATTAATCTTCTAAAATTGATTTTATGCATTTATGTTAAGTAAATGTTATTATTGAATAATAATTATTATATTATATTTATAAAATAAATAATTTTTATTAATATGAGATTTTATAAATGTATATATATATATATATATATATGTATATTTTATATATATATATGTATTGTCTTCATAAAAAAAGGTTATTCTATTGTTTTGTTTCCTTTCTATCGGGGACATATTATAAAATGTATAAAAAAAAAGTTATTTTCTCTATACCATCTGAGGGGAAGAAACCCCTCCTCATTGGCGATACAATTGATTAATAAGAATTCATCATTAATTTTAATGCTACAAAATATTTTTAAATACGTTTAAAATGAAAATCTATCCTGAAATCAATATTTATGTTTCAAAATCCGTTGAAAAAAAATTAATCGGAGCAATACAAAAGAAGTTAGTTACTAAATGTAATTAATCGCTAATTAATTATACAATTAATTAATTATAATTCAATTATATTTCTTCTATACCTTCTAGGGATCCATTGAAATATCTATAAAAATTTTCAAAAGTCTATCTCAATAAAAAGTCAATGAAAAATCGATCTAAATTTGTCAAAAGAGCAAACAGACAGAGAGACAGAGAGATAGACGCCAAGTGAAGTTAAGAAAAACGTTTTAAAAACGTTATAAAAAAGTTTAAACTGACTGTATTGCTGATTGCCGACTCCCCAGGGGATGGATACATTGAAATTTTCACATTGATTGATATTAAATTTAAATTAAAATTCACTGTTAGCCAAACCTTATGAACGCAGGCAGATCTGTATGAGGTTGTAAAATCTTTCTGGACTCTACTAAAAAACATTTATTATAAAACAGATTTTATTTTTTAATAAAAATCAAATGATTAGATTGTTTATTTCACACTAAATTCCAAAATAATTAAATAAGAAAAATATAAATCATTAATAAATTCACAATTAAACTCATTTAAATCATTGGAAAGCATCAATATAATTTATTTAAAAGCCATTTATTTAATAATTGCTTAACTCAGTCGAGTGACTGCATGTGGCATCACTGCCCTCAAACGAATCCCAAATGTCTACATTTTCTAACTAAAATATTACATTAAGATTAAAATACAAACAACCACCAGAATATGTATATAAATGTGAAAAATACAAATTTTAATAGATAATTTAAAATATTTTTTATTTTTAAATCGTTTTAAAAGAATTATGCTTTCAACAATTTCATTTCAACAAAATATTTTATAAGTCGCAATCTATAATATCTAATATTTATAATAATTTGAAGGAATCAAGTATTTTAACCAAATTTAATTGCGGGAACTAAATGGAATAATTTTTTATCACAAATTTAAGTTGATTTTTTTTAAAAAACTGGCTTTTTTCTTTAGCAGATGTTTCTAAAAGAAACAAGGGCTCGTTATATGTATTTTATTGATTGAAGACTTTTTTTTTTATTTATTCAATGTGTGTAACATAAAATCCCTTATGGCCTTGTTGCATTGCGTTAAGTGCCCTTAAGTTCGTGAAATAAACGTATATATATATATATATAAATGTGTGTGTGTGTGTGAATTCCACCTCTCTCTCTCTCTTTCTCATTCATTTCCACTTCAACGTTTTGATCGGAAAATATTGGCTTAATTCAAGTGTGAGTGAGTGAGGTAGAAATGTTAAAGGGGGTATGAGAGATTGCGATGAAGAAGTGGGGAAATGAGAGAGGAAAGGGCAAAAGGGCGTTTGAGGGATCAATCAGTACTAGTAAATTTCGATGAAGGACTTTTAGGTTATTGAATCCGAACGACTGACACTCCCCCCACTTCTCTCTCCTCCTCACACACCGATTTATTTACTCATTCAACAAAATTGATTGGGATTCACTTGAAAGTATCAATCCACCCGCTCATTCTGAGTATAGATTTTATAGGAATGAAACAAATTGGAACAAAGAGCAAGTAGAGAGATTAAATACGTAAAACAAACAATATAATTTATTTTCAATGAAAAGTCGATTTTAAGAATTTTTGTTATATTTATTAACGAGGGCAAACTTCAGAACATTCAAAGAAAATGAATAAAAAGGACAAATCCTTGATATATTTTATATATTATTTATTGTTAGCAACAATTTTATTCTTGATATAAATTTTTTTTTATATTTATTTATTTAAATTATTCATTATTATTCCCTATTTTAAAATATATTATACTACTATATATTAAATTTCTTATTTATTAATTTATTTTTATTTATATTATTTAGCTAAGAACAATATACTAAACATCAACATGTCATTTTAAAATTCAGGTCCCTTCAAAACAAATAACTGGTGGGGCAAAAGTCATTAGATGCATGTTCCTTTAATATGTGGGTAGGTCAATAAGTCCGTGACTTTTTGAATTTCTCGTCTCTTAAAAGAAATGGCAACACTGCATCTATCAGCTGTGTCTTTTAGTTTTTGTTTGATATCCATTAATAGAAGTCTACTCGTGATTTGAGAAGAAAATGGAAAAAGTGTTCACGAGTGTTTAACGGCAATTTTTGCGCCGTTTCAAAACTGTGAATGAAACGTGAATCTACTACAACATACCAAAAACCAAACAGCAGTCAAAACAGTGGATTTTTCAATGTGAAGGCCAAGACAAATCTTATTTTTTGGACGGGATAAAAATATTTTTTATAAGGAAACTACGTTGAAAAATAAAATAATTTTTATCCAAAAATCTGTGTTTCATTCAAAAGTCACGTACTTATTGACCTGCCTGTGGATGTGTGAAAACGTAATAATAAAAAATAAAAAGATATTGATGGTTAATAATAAAAAGAAACCGGCTATATTCTTAAAATAGATATAAGAAGCTAAAAGATTTGATTGGGGATTATTCAATTGATATTAAAGTACGTTATATATATCATTGGAATTGAATTTTATCGTATCATCCATCAATCGTTAGTAACCCACCAATTGACTGTTGTTGTTCTGTTACATCTCGTTATTCCCGGAGGGGGTGACCAGTTGATTGAATGGCGACAAAATTTTCCTCTTCTTTATCTCCTCCCTCTCCCCTTGACAATAAATAGTTTACAACATCGATGGGGGTTTGCCTAGAGGGGCCCTCACTCACTTGAGGAAGCAATCATCCAGAATCTAAACGAAGCGGGGGCGGATTAAAAAAAAAGAGGAAAAGATACAATTTGTACAGTACACCGTTTAAATACTTCAATCATTATCACTTAAATGGACAGATTAATGGAAACAACTGTTGCTCTAAGAGAAATATTTTATTTTACTAAGTTAATTTATTAATCATGAAATATATTTGTTAATAAAATTGAATAAAATACAAATATAATCATGAAAATTCATGAAAAAAAATGTTTAAATACCTGAAATAAAATATAATTTTCCAAAATTTTTAATTATTCCTATTCATAATTTCTAATTAATTCTTATATATTATATGATTTACAAATATAAATAACTTTTCTTAAAAAAACATTATATAACTTACCATACGAGGCTGGTCTGAAAAGTTTCCGACCTGACCAAGAAAAACGATGTTTTTCAATTTTTTGTTTGTTTTATTTTTCAAAATTCAAGATAGCTGAGACCTGTACGATGTCAGCTGAACGTGTGCGAAATATTTTGCAAAACCATTTGAATATGGAAAGCTGTGTGCAACGTTCCTAACGTTAGACCAAAAATTGCTTCGAAAAAACATTTCTAACAATTTGGCGCTGTAGGCGTAATCCAAACGAATTTTTGGGTCGATTCATAACTGTTGATGAGACTTAAATTAAATTAAATCAAATTTAATTAATTAATTAAATAATTTATTTAAAAACATCGATTTTCCTGGTCAGGTCGGAAACTTTTTAAACCATCCTCTTAAATAAATTTATTTTATTTAATAAATTTTAATTGTAAATTTACTATTAATATTATTATATAGGTGTCATATTTAGAATTAAATGAGAGTGACTACAAGACGGATCAACTTAAATATCGATATTGATATTTTAAGTGTTAGATTGTAAAATTGATGAATTTGCCCGCATTATTGGATTCGATCACCCCTATGTCGTTGATCGCATTATTATAGTTATTATATTGAGAATGGTGATGAAAATCTGCAACCCCTATCACATGCATAGGTTAAAGAAAAGAGGTGTCCATTACAATGCCGACATTGGATAATAACACTCATTTTCGATAATAGTATACATACAATCAACCGAAATATGACAAATTCATTTAATAAGGGTTTTAAAACTATCCCCCTTCCATCCATTGCACACTATAACTTATAATTATATTTTGAATTCATACATATATAAGAAAATCGTATTATATATTTGATAATATATATAATAGATGAAAAAAATGTAATTGGATAGGGTATTTGAAAACGATAGGCTGTTGTAAAAAGAAGGGTTAGTTGTTTCCGGTACAGGATATCTTAAATGATGGGTTTCAAGTCATATTCAATGGAGATAATGTTTCTTCTTATATATATGAAAGGTTAAGTGAAACACTCATCTTTTAAGTTAAAAATACACGTATAACCAATAAAAAAATGCAAAAACAATTTATTATATTTTTACTTTGATTTTGAACTTAAAGATAGACTTTAAATAATTAGAATATGCATCATTTAGGTAACTAAAGCAAATGGAATTGGGAGAGGGTCGTGTTGGGATCGAGAGAGCTAAATATATGAACGTTTAGAGAAAAGTGAAAATTATATCGAAAAACATTCAAATTCACCTGTGCTGCAGAGACATATATCATAATTACATATATATTAATTTAATATACCTACATATATTCAAACTCATTCCTTTTCCTCAATTAAATTATTAACTATATGATATAATAATTTATTTCCATATTAAATTGGAAATAATATAAAGTAAATAGTTTGATGTCATCATCCTTCTTATCATATTTAATTATATTTTCTCCCTATTATCCAGATTTTAATTTATATATATATATATATATATAAACTTGTATATGTATAGTCTTTTTAAATGGATGGGTTGATGGTTTTTAATTTGAGCCAATGGAATGAGAGTTGGAGTGACATTTCCCGACTCGTCTGATTGGCGCCCTACTACTTTATATTTATGTGATATAGTATGAAGGATGTAGCTCATTGGATAGGAGCATAAAAACGTTTTTAAAACATCCTGATTAAATAAACAAAAAAAAAACGTAATAATGATATAACATCTATCTATCTATTTCTGTGGTGCAGCTGAACTTTATTGAACAAACAACCATATTCCTCTATCATACCATATTCTGAACCACCACAATTAAATTTTATTTTCTAAAGCAATTAACTCTACCTGATCTTTTATCATTATTAACAATACCACTACCCATCCATGGTCCCCACTAATAAATATTTTCCAAATTTTTCTTTGAATCAAATGTCTCGCGATTCCCCCAAAGCTTCATATTCAAATAATATTAATATAAGTATTATAATTGTGATTCAAAAATAACTTCAAGGAATTGATATAAAATTGAATGCTTCCACAAAAATACAATTTAAATTATATTTAGCAAAACTCTAGATTTACTATAATTTTTAACCATATAATCTATTTGAATATAAATTAGAAATAAAATAAAATAAAGATTTTAGATTCCCAAATCACACCCCGGCAAGAACAGTAACACAACTAAAAAAATACCGATTTTGAGTTTTCACTAGTGAATGGATCTGTTATACAACTACGAGCACGAAAAATGTCATATCTGTAATTCCAACTTTGTCCGCAATATGGCAGTAGCAGTTGTGACACCTTTACTTTTAGGTTAGTTGACACATGCAAGTGTCACTTTAGAGTTTGTTTGAGGTGTTATACTAAACCCTACTAAACCAAAAAGTCACAAGTAAAAAAAATATTTCTAATTTATTCAACAAAGGTGACATAAGTATTACTTGAAGGGTCACAACATGAAGAAATTATTTTATTTGAGCAAGAAAAGTGTCACAATTCAAAGAGCTCACCTGTAATTACCACTTAACGCAACATAATATATAACAAAAACCTAATGACATGCATAACATTATTATATAGAGTATAATTGAATTTAAAATAAATAATATTTTATTGAAATGTAAAAGGTGCTTGTATAATTTCTCTACAAGTTTTTTAGTTGTGTCACTGTTCTTCCCGTGGTGCGAAATGTTAAATTGTCAAGAATCTTTAATCTAGTATTTTATCTTTAGTTCTAAAATAGTACTCTGTTGACAATTTATCATTAAATTTATTGAGAAATTATAAAATCCAAAAATAGTTAAATCGTATAAATATCAAATACTAATACTTTAAGTAAAAATTAATACAGATTTTTTAAATAAGAAAAATTTTAAATAAAAAAAATAACTAGACCCAATTAAATGTGTATAACATATGAAATGCTTCCATTGTTGTATTGGAAACGAGCAGCTTTCCCCTACCCTTGGTGCACACAATTCAACCCTCCTCTCTCTCTTTCTTTAATACTTACAAGTATAATAATATAATTTAAAATTCTTTGATGTCGTATATTGTTCAATATAATAATAGTTGAAATGGAGGTGATATCATGTACATCCGTCGATGAGATTAAATCTTGATAAGAGACCTCTGTTATCGAGTGAATGGTATCCGTATATGTATGTGTGAGAAAGGGAGAGAGAAGGTCACAAATAATCCCTGTTATTATCCATCCGAGGGTTGGATAAAAAAAAACGTTTCAAATTTCAAGTTTTTGATTTAAAAATATATATATATATCTGATCACACCCGTTTGCGTGCCCTTCATTCACCCCCATATTCCTCCAACAAACAATGACACTATATTCGAGTATTATTTTCAAGATTAGGCGGGATTATTTTTATTAAATACGTGTGAAAATTTATACGAAAAAGAGAGTAAAAAAATAACGGATAAAACATAAAAATAAAAAATAAAACAAAAATATTAATATAATCTAGATTCAATTTATGGAGGCAGCTAGCCGAGCGTGTAACATAACAATTTTCTACAATTTTAACAAGTCGGCGTTCGATTCCAACTAAGAACAAATTTTTCTAATAAAATTAAATTTAACATCAGCTGCCTCCGGCTCCAGGAACTGTCAGTTCCTGGTTCTATACATGCGGAAGGCAACGGGAAACCACCGCATTAACATTCCCAAGAAAAATTATCATGGCTGGGCGGCTACTAAGGCTATCCTAGTCATGATGATAGCCAAACTCCGAAACGGAGACGGCACCTTAAGAAGATTCAATTTATTTCCAAATATTTTATGCTACGAAGGCAGGTCAATAAGTCCGTGACTTTTTGAATAAAGCACAAGTTTTTAGATAAAAAGATATTTTATTTTTAAACGTAGCCTCCTTTGACCTCTATACGCGTTTTTCCAATTTTTTTTTATCTCTTTCAAAAAATAATAAGACTTGTTGAGGACATCAAAATAGATTTGTTTGAGAGATAATTTCATCGTTGGAGTCAAATCTCTTTCCGACAAGCCATTTCTTCAGGTTTGGAAATAAGAAGTAGTCACATGGGGCTAAAATCGGAAAATAGGGCGGATGAGGGAGCAATTTGTATCCCAATTCATGAATTTTCATGGAAATTCTCTTTTGAAAATTCTTCTCAAATCACGAGATATTCGGCTATCGATGAATGTCAAACAAATTCTAAAAGACCCAGCTCGTTCAAATTTCGAAAGAAGAAAGTTGACAGGAGCAGTTTTGTCATTTCTTTAAGAGACGAAAAATTCAAAAATCACGGAATTATTGACCTGTCCTCGTATAACATTTTAATTATCTACTTTGTTTGGGTTAGAAACTATTACTTGAGAATTTCTAATTTAACAAAAAATGAATAAATAAATATAAATATATATAGTTAATTTTAAAATATATCTAACAAATAAAAACAATTAATAATTTTAGAAACGAAATCACTGAAAATTAAAAAGTAAAACGTATTTTCAAATCTTTTTTTATCATGTTTCTTTGAAATTTCAACGAATTAATTTTTTTAATAAAATAAAAATCATTTAATTGTTTTAATATATTTATTTGATTTTGTTTTTCTGTTTGTTTCAGAATGCAACAACAACAACTTGCAACACAATTATCTGGAGGTGCCGGCAGTTCTGGTGGTGGCGGTGGTAGTTGCAGTGGTTTAGGTAGTGGCGGTGGCCTTTCGCCAAGAGTTTCAAGTCCTGCAGCCGCCTCAGACACATCCGATTCAAGTATCAGTCTTGGTTCTCATTCGCCCCCGTTGCCACTCACATTGCATCGGCCATATTCACCGCCTCGGCTTACATGACATCCACCTCCGCCCGGTTGTTGGTAGAACTCATAAAAATATTGGACAAAGAGACTCAATCTTTTTTTTTTCTTTTTTTTTAATGAAAATTTAATTGAGATCACCTATAACCAAAGGGCTTAATAATAATAATAAAGAATAAAATAAAAAAATGAAATACACACCAATCTCCTCGCTCTATAAGAAAATAAAAACAAACGTAACATAAGGAATTCATATAATTTCTATTTTTTTTTTTTTAATTACAACTCAAATTAATTACTTATTACAAATAAAATGAAAACTATTTACATTTTAAAATTTTTATTTAATTATAATATAATAAAAATATATAGATATATTTATTAATAAATTAATAAATTTTATTATGAAACTTTTCAATAAATTTTCAATAAATAATTTACTTTATATAAATCAAATTAATTATAAAAATAAAATTTAAATCTATAATGATAAAATAATTTATCAGATATAATAACAAGTTTAAATAAATTAATTATATATTTATTTAGGAGCGTTTGCATAGTGAATAGCCGAGCTACGGCGGAGTCCCGCTCTCAGCCAAAAAGAGTAGCCAATTATCAGCAGCCTTTTGAACAGAAAACTTGGCTGCATTGTAAGCGGGTCCTGTCATAAGTTATCTCATGGCAGATGGACTGTTGCAGCCTGGCTATTTATTGTTCAAAGCCTCTAAATTCTTATCAAATACATGTTCAAATTTTTTTTTACATATTTAAAACGTAAATATTTCTCCTAACCTTCTTTGTTTCTTTTTTATTACCTATTTTGAATTTTTGTTAAACAATTAAATAGGTATTAAAATTTATAGTAACATAAATCCGGTCCATAATTATTAAATATAATAGAATTTTGTTTAAAATAATTATCATTGTATTTTACACTTTGTTCCTTTTTTTTATTTTTAAATAACAAACCTAGTCTATGAGTTAGGAATCATTTTTTCTCTCTTAATCTACATTTTGATAGTATTAATAAAATAGTTTTTACTTGTGTTAATAAAATGAACTATAACATGAAAAATACGTTAAAACGAAGTATAAATATATAAAAAAAAAAATTTTAGAATTTGTATATATTATATAGATAGATAGATATGCAGTGAGACCACGGTTCTCGAATATATAGATATTTGTTCCTAATTGTTGCTTGAATTATTCGTAAATCGAAATATTATTACGCTTGCCAAAAAAAAAAAATAATTAGTATAAAAATCATAATTCAGTTTTTTTTATTTATTTTTTAAAATTATTTAATAAAATAAAATTAAAAAATATATTTTTCAATTATTATTTAAAAAATTTGTTACAAATTTAACTAAAATAAAATTAAAAATTCATTTTTTGATTATATTTATATGCATATATTATAAATATTATTATATAATTATTATTATTATAAGTATATTTTATTTTTTATCGATTTTATAATAGAATATTTTATTTTTGAATGGTTATTTAAAATTTGGAATTGATTTTTTTTTTATTTATTAATTTTTTTAAATATACATCATTCAATTTTCTCATCATATTATATAAAAAAAAATTAAAATTTTGATCGATATGATACGAAAACTTCACAGCAACAGTCAATTGTGTCTACTAGATGTTTCTTTTTTAAAAAAAAAAAATTCTCTGCAATAACTCAAATTTAGTGCACTTGATATCAAAAATATTCTTGAGCCAAGTTTCCACTGTATTTTATTATTATTACAAAATGTATATTTTTATTATATGGATGGTCATGGGAAAGAAGATGGTAAATCGATTTACCAACTTCTTCCCTGTAACAATCTATTTATTCCTTTTTTTTTATTATATTATATATTTAATATAAAAATAATATATTATAATTTGTTATCACTGCAAATTTTTTTTTGCATGAATAAAATAATAATTTGAAAATATTTATATGTACATAATATACCTATATGATATATATTATATGGATAAATAAAAAAAATATGTCGAGTTCATATTCTAAAAAAATAAACAAAATGAGTTTGTCATTTCCTCCTTCATTATGAATTAAGTATATACAAAAAAAAATAATTAAATATGTAGTAAGTAATTAACATCTTTTAATTTAAAAAAGAAAATAATAATAATAATTCAATTTGAAATTAACATTTATTTAAATTTAAAATAAAATCCCACATATTTATATTTCATTATCTTCTTTTAATTGTTTTGTAAAATTTAATTAGCTATAATTAAAATAAAATACCTGACATACAATATTATATCAAATAGAAATTAAATTAAAAAAGCATAATTATTTTTTTTATCAAATCATAACAAGTGGGTCGTAATTTAACCAAAAAAAAGGGGATAATATAATTTTCTCTTATCTTGAACATACTGTTGATACTTTTTGTACATGCCACAAAATATTTAATTTTTCTTAATTATAATGAATCTGATTTCTTTTAATCTTTAGAAATATAAAAAAAATTCTTAATATATATATATATATTAGTTATATTATTTATAATTTAAAATATAATTTAATAATATGAAATTTTTAAACATATATAACTTTCTATCTTTCCTATTATTTTATCAATGAATAAAAAACAATCCAATATCATTTTCTTCATTTTTTTAGATAAACATAGATCAATATCGAATTTTTTCAAAACAATAATAATAATAATTATAATAATAATGAATTTTATTTATATATGTTTAATCAAATTATTGCTAAAACAATGTGCAATTCTAAATATTTAAGTATAAAAATACGAAACTCGCTTGAAAATGAGTAAATTTCATAAAAATTCGATTATATACTAAATTCATTGTATATATTGTATTATAAGAAAAATCTGACTAAAGTATTATTTTTCTCTTTTTTTTTACTAGTTTTTTAAAAAATTATTTTTTTTTCTGCATCGATTAAATTCATATTCGAATATTTAAAGTATATATATTATTATTAAAAAATCACTCATTTATCAAAATAATAACCACTGCTTTGTAAAAAAAGAAGTTCAAATTAAAAAAAAATACAAATTATAAAAAACCCTCATTATATTAATATTTTAAATTTTTAATTGATTTAAAATGTCTGTTAAAAAGGCCATAGACCTTACAATCTTGCGTCTACATAATTCAATTTTGTAAGAAACCAACATTTCAAAGAATTTGATTTCATTTTGATAATTATAAATTTGAGAAGAAATGGATAGTAAAAACATTTATTTTATGGAAAATACTATTTTGGATCGAGGCACGGCAGAAGAGCGTAGTGAGGAATAATGCAAAATGTGAAATGAGTAAATTGATTGTAGGGAAAAATTGGAAGGAAATTGCTTAAGTGAATGAGTGCAGCCAAGAACTTTTAGACTTCCTATCATTCCATACAAATACATTTTATATTTATTTATTTCTAACATATTTACATTTTTATATCCCCTCCACCAAATATTAAAAACTATTTTCTTTCTATTCATCTTTTCAAAACTTTTGAAGCAAGAAATATTTTTATTTTGTTTATCAATAGTTAAGAAATTAACATCATAGTATCTTCTTATTCAAATTCTTATTATTACTAATCTAAATTCAGTTAAATACTCACTATTAAATCAAATGTCTCTATATTTTTATTTAATTTTACAGTATTTTATTTATTATATTCGAAACGATGAATGATTCATGATATTTGTTTTTTTTTGTATATTTAATGTTTGAAATAGTAATTTTCAATTTTTTACACCTCATTCATTTACCTAAAAAAAACCACGGATAAAGAAAAATTTATTATAAAAATATTTTTTCTTTTACTTAAATTGAGAGAAATTGTAAAAAAAGGAAAATTTATTAGATTGACCGCGCGCCCACACACACACACAGTATAATGATACAAGATTTTATTAAAAAAAAAAATAAATAAATAAATTAAAAACAAAAATAAACATTTCACTCTTGTCAGACAGTTCAATTAAATAAAAATAATTATAAAGTTGATAAATTTAGCCATTTATATTATTTATGTTTTGTTTTTTTTTTTTTTTTTGTCAACATTGTCTTAGATTGATGGTTAATCAGACAAATAAAAATCAACATATAAATCAATCAATTTTTTAACTTTCATCTTTTTTTCAAAATACATTTTTTTTAAAAGAGATAAATAATTAATTAATATATGTGTGTACAACACTCTACTTAAATTTATGACAATGAAAAAAAAGAGAAAATAATCAATTTTTGACAAATAAAGAATAAATGAACTTAACCTTTTATAATATTACTTTTAATTTCAAAATAAATAATTAATTCTGATAATAAATTAGAAAAAAATATTTTAAACTAATTTAACATTTGAATTGAATTGATCAATAATAATTTTAAATAAAATCATTTTATATTTAAACTAAATTAAAGAATAGTTCTTAACCTTTTTAAATTCAGAAGAGGGGTGATTTTATGAAATAGTTGCATGGCACATAAAAATCATTTATTTTAGCAAAACATACATCTCCAAAGTGATTATTATAATAAACTAATTATTACATAATATTAAAAACAAAAACAACAAAAAAAAAAAAATTAAAAAATATATTATATATATTTTCATTCATTGAGAGAAAATTCATTTCTTGTGATTTCTGTCCATGTTCATTTTTGCAATTTCTGATATTTACTCACTTTAAGTAATAGGAACAAAATGAAAGAAAAAAAATGAGCTGTGGCCAGGGACAGAACCGACCGACGATTTGAAATAAATTAATTTCTAAACATTATATATATATATATATATATATATACTTATATATAAAGTATAAAAAAAATATTTTTAAAACTTGAATTAAAATGACTAAATTATATTATCTTGGTTTTTATTTTTAGTTTAATTTCTCAATTATTAATTACTACTATATTTTAAGTGAAAAATTTCCGACAATGAATATAAAATTAATACTTTGTAAACTACCACTTCCAGTTTCCGGATAAACACCAAAAGTTGATGAATTCATGCCACTGATGCATGCAAGTAAATATACCATATTTTATCAAAATTCGTTGAGCAGTTCAAGATGTACACGTCGATAAACACGCAGACGGACAGACAGTCAGGCATCATGCTAAAAAATTATAAAAACGTTATAAAATACTTTTTTCTGTTAACAAAATGCATAATTCGTGGAAATATGTAAAAATCTCCACATGTGAAATTTGGTCTGAAAACAATACCTTCCCTTTCTAACGTCAGTCGGTAAAAACAATAGATTTTAATATATTAAAAATATTTGTGTTACATTTTTGAAAGGTTTCTCATAGATTCGTCAAAGTTGTAGCACAAAGTTGGATAGCACTAACGTTCTGTGGATCACAAAATTAAATTTGATAAATTATCATTAAACATTCTATTATGTTTATATAAATAGTTTTATTTTTATTAAATAAAGAAAAATTTAAAATAAGAAAAAAACATAGATTTATTTAAAAACAAACAAATAAATAAACCGGTAAAAATTGTTAATGACTTTGTGATTGTTGACCTACTGTTGATTTTTAAACTTATTTTCTCAACTTTTATTTTAAAATAATATAAGAAAATTATAATAGAAAAAAAGTAGAAAATTGGAACGTATATATTTATTTATTTTTACATGATAAGATCAACTATCTTCTATAATTATATTAACTATAATAATAATAATAATAATAATAAAAGATGACATTTAATTCATTTTTGATAGAGAAAGTTACGTTATTTTAAAATTCAATGTAGGTAATTTCATCATTTAAGTTGCGAATTTTTTTATTTTATGGGTGTATATTTATTTATTTTTTATTTATTTATAATAATAAAAATAATAATTTTATAAAAAATAATAAAATAATAAATAAATACAAATTTAAGATTAAATTAAATTTAAGTAGGCCGAAATAGGACCGTTATACACATTAAATATACTTTAAGGGGTTTTTCTTAGAAATTCATTTAATCGTAGAAAGTTTTAAGAGTTCAGAAACAAATTCATTTTGCAAAAATATTTCATTAATATTTATACGAGATTCAATCACTAAATATTACTTTTTTCTAAATACCGATTTTTAAATTGTTTTATTATAAAGTAATTAATTAAAAATAAATCATTCTTCATTCATATAATATAAAATATTCATGATAAAGGGAAGTTTTTTTTTTTTTGAGAGATAACATCTACACTATGGTTTTGCACACACCTGCCCTGTGTGCATATGATTTCTCTACTCACCATCAATAAAAAGATCATGGCTTTTACCTTCTGCGGGTCCTTTAATGTGATGAAAGATTAAATTGTAAATTTAAATAAAACAAATTGATTTATATGCAAACATACATTCTTAGATTTTTAATATCTAAATATTATCTAAAATATTTTTTTATTTGAAAATAAAATCTTTATTTATAATTTTAAGATCATTTGAGAGAAAAATTACTTTAAATAAGAAGATGCATTTTTTTTATATTCCTTTAATTTTTCTCCAAATGTTACCATTTTAGTTAGGATTAAATAGAAATTTTTTTTTACAAATATGTTGTAAATTTTTGAATTTTGAATAAAACATTTCACTAAAAATAAGTATTAATTATAAAATATACAAAATCATAAATCAATTAGAAAAAAAAATGATAATAAATAAAACTAAAAGTTATGTCGGTAAAAATGATTTTGTGAGAGTACCGATGTGATATGAAAGTCGTGGTCATTTATCTGATATTCTATTCCATATATTACCATACACTCTTTCCTATATGAATCAATTAAAAAATTATAACTTTTAACTTTTTTTTTCTAACAAAATAATTTCTGAACTGACTTTTTGGCCACCCTATTTTTTAATATCCTATATTGTAAATGAAAATAGTCCGATACTTTTGAATTAATTATTTTTCCATTAAATTAACAAATTCTTCTATTTGTATTATCTAAACGTTGATCTTTTTATTTTTTTTTTTAATTTGAACGTTAATGGAGACGCCAAGCTTAACCCTTTTGGCATGTTATTATAGTGTATATAAGTAAAAATAGAGCAGGAGCTATTTCGATGTGTAATGAAAAAAAACCTTACTAAAGTCTCTAATGTGTTAGTGTGCAAGGAGGGTTGATGGAAGGATAAAAACAGACATAAATACCCTAGAAAAGAGAAGGGGTCCAATCAGAAGCAACCGCATCCATTTAGAAAGACAGAGAAAAAAAGGGAGCGAGAAAGAGAGAATTACAAAAAGGGCAGCGTTTAAACTAAAAACATTCAAGGGTTTCTATGAAGGCTCCATTATACAAGATCTTTATCTATCTCTAACGTATATATACATATGTACATATAACCAATTTTGTAAATAAAATGTTATATAACACATTTTCTAATATTTTAATCTTATTACACATATTTATATAAAAATCAAATCACTTTACATACAACTTAATTAATTATTTCTTTTTTATTTGTATTAATAAACATCTCTTCAAATATTATTGAGATTTAAAAAAATATATTAATAATATATTTACAATATTTTAAAAGTTCAATTTTTAATTATGAGATTCACTTATTATTCATTTACTTTAAAAATTTAAAAAAATAAAATAATTTTTATAGATAAATAATCAATCTCTTTAAAATTGTTTTTTTTTTTTTGATATATACATATGTATGTTCCAATTAGAAAAGAAAATAATTTAAAATTGTATTATATTAAAACAATTATTTTCATTTAAATATATATTTATATATTTACATTTAGATTCAAAAAGAAAGAACAAATTTCACACAAAAATTTCATTTACTCGTACTAAAGAAACAATACACAATTCCAACGTTACTGGAAAAAAGAAAAGTTGAATTTGTTTATTGAGTACGGCGAATTTCAAACTCGAATTAGTTGGTCTTCAGTTATCCAATTTTTAGCTTCAAAAATTCGATATCGCAGATTTTCAGACACTTTAGATATATTGAAAGGATAAACACTCAATATTTTACAAGATTTCACAGACAGTTTTACAGAACACTGAACATACCTTTAATTGAGGAATGTTAAGTCCCTTACTTGTTTGTGCACTGGTTTCTTTCATAAACTACAAATATATATGGTCTACATTTTTCGCGGTGCCGGGATGCCTATGTTTACGATGCCATTGCTTATGTTGAGATGTTTTTTTTTCATTAAAATGACGATGAAAAGCACGTTGAACTTCAAGAATAGATACTTGTTTTGCTAATTACAGCACACAAAATACATTTTCCTGTTGTGTTGTCATTTTACTACACAACATGACAAGCAATAGGGACAATGCAACCGTGATTAAAACATCTGCCTTGTTCTGTTTAAAGTTGTTTTTCACTCTTGTTCAGTTCAAATTTTAAAAAAATTTGTCCTTTTAAAAATTTTGGAATTATGGTAACTTGGAGTTTTAATTAAATAATGGTTTGAAATCTGTTCTTTCCTATTTTTAATAACAACATATATTTATAAATAAATAATTTAAAAAAAAAATCATTTTTTTATAATTTTTGAATAGTTTGATTTAAGGCTTACATTTCACAATCCTATTATACGAGTATTACTTAAATATTATTTAATATTATGTATGAAATTATATATACAAATATTGTAACATAATAGAAAAGAAAGTGTAAAAAATAATTGTAAAATAATATTCTAGAATTGTATTATTGAACATTTTAGTTTTTCCTCACAATTTAATTTAATACAAAACAATAATAAAAAAGGTAATTGTTTATAAAACGGGAAGCTTCAGGGATTTAGATGAAACTTTATCAGTGGATTCCTTTATTAATTCCAAAGAAACTTACCTTATGCAATATTTCTCGGTCTCATCTAGTTTACCCATATCTAGTTTTCCTATATTTAAAAGGAACCGAAAAAAAACTGAAAATTAGTGAATAAGTGAATAATTAGTGAATTAGTCAATAAAGCATTACTTATTGGTGACGTTCATAACCAGCTAATATGTCAAATTTAAAAATTTTTTATCTCATAAACTAGAAAAGATCGGGAAATATTGCATAAGGAAAGTTTCTTTGGAATTAAAAATGGAATCCACTGGTAAAGTTTCATCCAAATTCCTGAATCTACCAAAAATTTTACTAATGAGATGAGAAAAATGTATGAAATATTATATATGTATAAATATAAATAAATAATTTGCAAGTATTATTAATATAATTGAATTGAAATTAATGAAATTTAAATATAAATATAAAATTAATAAATATTTATTCTATATAAACAGGAAAAAATTAATAAAAAAGTTATTTTAAAACCTGCTAATTAATTTTAGAATGTAAAAATTGATTTAGTAAATTAATTTTTATTATTTATTTATATAATAAAAGATATAATGAATTGAGATAAAGTAAATCGGTATTTGAGTAAAATATAAAAATCAAAAATAAAAAAAAAAAATGGAAGAGATTAACTTTTTGAAAATGGTTTTTCCGTTTCTTTGTTAAATGTCTGACAGAATGTGAGGAGGACATAAATTGGATATTTGTTTCGTATTATATTCATCTATTGTTGGAAATGGGCCTCCAAAAAAAACAACCCTTTTGGCGGCTTCTCTATATATTATATTACTAATTTTAATCTCTTAAAAAGCTTTTGTATAAAAAATCGAAGGTATATATATATATATATAAATATATTATAAATCGGAATTTCTTATTCCGTTTTCTTTTGCTAAAATGGAATCGGTAGGAAACGGAAATCCTTTTCTCTATATTGCTTTTGTAAATATCTTTCTACATTCGCTTCTAATGTAAAATTGTATCTATACAACACATCATATTTACAATAATAATAATAATAATAATAACATAAATCTTTTATTATTATAAATAATATCAACTATTCTTAAATATGTAGATAACTATATGTTTCTCTCTTCTTTTGAAAAATAATAAATAAAACAAGAAAAAAAAGTAATCTAAAAAGGAAAAAAAACAATAATATAAATTGTATATAAAATTTAACTCTTTTAGTACTTTAAAAAAAAAATGTTAATTAAAAAAATAAAAAAAAAAAAATAAGATGGATTAATGATTTTTTTTAAAAAACAAAAATGATCGTGTGTGTGTGCCTGTGTGTGTATGTCTTTTTTTAATCAAAAATAATTTCAAAATAAATTCCTGCAATGTAAATTGTAAAGTAGATGAAAAATTTAGTGTTAAATATTTCACAAAAAGTACTCATTTATTGTGTTAAATGGTAATATATATATATCTAAATATATATATATATATATGAATACAATTATTTATAAAAATATATAAAGTAATGTTTTATTTTTATTCGTTATAACCCTAAATTCAATTATTTATTAATGTTATTTTATTTCAGATATTTTTATTATATATCCATAAATATAATCATAAGAAGAGAAGCAATTATATTTTCATTAAAAATGTGAAATAATTTATTTTTATTTTATTTTTTATTTTAATTTCATTTATTATTATTTATTTATTTAATTGTATATTTATTTATCTATTATTATAAAAATTAATTTTACATTATTGTTTTCATAATGTTTTTACTTGATTACCATGTCGTTGTTGTTGTTGTTGTTATTGTTTTGTTTTTTATATTCATTCTCAATCCGAAAAGAATAATGGTTAGGAAGGTGTGATTAGGGTGGAGGGGCAAGAGAGGGGGAGATAGGCAGTGAGGAATGGGGGAAAAGGTTATTAAGTTGAGGGGTAATCATGTTTTGAGCCCCGTTGCTAGCCAGTGTGACAAATGAACTGGTCTGGAACAATCGCCGAGTGGTAAACACCCTTGCATATACTATATATAGACACCCATCATAGCAGATATATAACTATATATATATATATATATGTAATTCTCTCTACTCTCCACCTCCCTCTAGCCTCCTCACTACAATCACCCCTCATTCACTTTCACTATATTCCTTTCTCTCTCCTTGCCCATCATACTATATATATATATATATACATATATACTAATGGTATATTACAAGCAGATAGGCATCTTAACGACTTCCGAGGGCTGCCACTGTTCACCGCTCAGGTGATCAATCAAATAAAAAGTAAAAAAAAAATATACATCAAATAAGAAAAAAAAATCATCCCCTTTAACTTAAATTCATTTCTTTGGGGTTTTATTCAAAAATCTAAATATTTAAATAATAATCAAAATGCCATTTTATTATAGATAAATTAACTATTATTTAATAGATAAATTAATTATTATTTATCTATTTTCCATAATATATAGTATAAATGTAAATATGTAAAATAGGTATGTTTATCCATTAGCTTAAATTTTAAATAGTAAAATATTGTAATTTTTTATCTTTCAATAGGATGTCTATTAATCCGTTAAACCAACCCCTTTTAGTCGCCTCTTTTATCAAGCAGGGGATCCTGTGTGTGTGAAAGCATTCAAATTCTAAAACAATCCACTATGGAAAAAATAGACAATGCTTTTTTTACCGGTAGATTGTTCATTCTTTAATATATATATACTACTAGGGTCAAAAAGTTCGCGGAATTGGTTATTAAAAATTTATTAAAAATATTTATAACATTCTTACATTATTTCCCTTCAAAATACTCTCCTCCTGCATCTACACATTTATTCCACCGTTCATATAATTGTTGGAAACACTCTTGAAAGCCGTTTTTTGAAAGTTCCTTCAGCAGCTCCGTCGCATTTTCAATCACCTCTGACGAGTGCGACCGTCGCGAAAACGCTTATGCCACTCGTAAACTGCTGTTTTCTTCATCGCAGAATTTCCGTATGCTTTTTTTAGCATCTCAAGAGTCTCCGAGGGTGATTTCTCCAGCAACACACAGAATTTAATAGTGCCACGCTGCTCTAATGACGACATTGCACAATCCGACGAAAGAAAGAAACTATGATCTACAATATTAAACACCGAACGCACGGAACCAACTACAACTGCCTGCTAACCTCAAAAGCACATTTACTACCAGTTATGCCAACCTCACAAACAAAAATTTCCCTTTCAGCTAAGAAATACTTGACTATAAGCGACCATTCCGCGAACTTTTTGACCCTAGTAGTATATATTATCCTACCTAATTTTAGTCTAAAAAAGGATAAGGTATCTAATAATAACAATTAAAACAATAAGAAAATTATTTTAAAAATTTAAATTTATATTTATAATAATAATAATAAATAATAGAAAAATAAAATAAAATCACTGTATTAAATATATATATATATATATATATATGTATATATTTTGAATTTGTAGAATTTATAACACTATTAATAATAATAATAATAATAATAGAAATAAATTCATTGAAAATATTTAAAATAAATGTATATAATATACAATATACAATATATAATTACACAATATATAATTATACAATATATAATTATTTTATGTAAATTAAATTAATAAATTCAGGAATTTATAATAATATAATAAGAAATAGTTTGAGAATTAGAGAAAAATATAGGTTTAAATGGCATTTCAAAAACTAAGAAAAACAAAATAATTCTCTGTGTGGGCGTGCTTTGTTTTATTTATATATATATATATATATGTATATATATATATGTATATTTACGAATTGAATATATAAATATATAAAAATTCAACTAAAAAAAAGAGAATATCACAAACGTTAAACATACGTAAGATGGATTTTTAGAATGTTTTGGTTTTAAAAGAATCCCTTCCATTTATTTTTTTTTCTATCTTAGCATCATCATCGTCAGTATGAAATCTAAACGATAGTTTAGTTTACTTCTTTGTCAAACAAATCAACGAATATACCCAACGTATATATATTTATATATAAAAGTATAAATGATTTTAATTTAGACATCGTTAAGTGGGAAAAATTCAGAGAGAAGAAAGAGGTTGCTCTTTTGCTTATGGATTACACATGGTGTAGGGGCGGGGAGGGGGGAGATGGTCTGGGGTGAGAAATCAATCTATCGTTTCTCAAACAAAAAAAAAAAAAAAAAAAATAAAAATAAAAGTGGTGGCGTTGTTTAGGGGAGGAATGAGATCAATACTCTGACCGGTTGCCTGATTGTTGCCGGTTGTTGGGTTGTTGAGGCGTGGCCTGTGCCATTGGCTGGCCAATTAACCAACCGGGGGTATCAGTTACCGCGAGGTGGGGCCCTCTCCCCCCTCCCTCCTCCTCTTCTCTACCGAGTGCGTCGCCGGGATCACTGACACTCGTTATGCCCGGGCTGGGAGCGTTGTGGATGGGGGAGGCGGAGGAGTTGGTGAGGGTGGGGGGCAAGCCTCCAATGCTCCTAGGCTATTGGCCCAAGCGCCGCGACGCCTTTGAAATGGATAGGGGTGCATCGATAAGGGCGTGGCCTGCCTGCCCTTACAATTACAAAAAAAAAATACATTCAAAAATCAATGAGAAAATAAGAGAAAAAAAAATATATAATCCAAGAATTTTCAATAATGTGATGAAAACTATATTGTACAATAATTGTATTAGTAATGATAAATTATTTAATTTGATCAATTTTTATTGATTATTAGATATTTTGTATAAAATAATTAACTTTATCAAGCAATAGAAATATCACAACTGAATAAAAACTTTACATTCAAATTGAATGCTACTTATTTATAATATCTAAAGATCTAAAGTAAAATATATTGAACATGATAACAAACAGACTACATAATAAGTTTTAAGTAATTCTTTATAATTGAAACTGTCTCTTAAAAGAGAATCAATTTTTATTTTTTTATATCACTAATATATAAGCGTTCTATTTTCTATAATTTATAAATATTGTTATACATACATATATATATATATATATATATATTTAAATTTTAATAAATAATTAAATTCATTTAATAAATAAAAAAAACTGTTTAAATTAATATAAATATTTATAAAATTACTAATCAATCCATCTAAACTTATAAAATTATAAGTTTCAAAATTAAAGTGAACTCCAAAATTTGAATTTATTCCTGAGTTAAACATAAACATCAAAATTATAATAATAAATATTATAATAAAATTTGGTACTAAGATTATAAATAAAATTATTTTCATAATCTTTGAGAATTATTTTAATTGAAATAAAATTAAGATATTATTAAAACTTATTTTTTAAATTAATAAAATTAACAATTATTTGCATGATCTGGTTAATTTTTAGAATTTTTTTTTTAATTTTTATAATTTATCATTATTTTTTGATCCATTATTAAATATTATTTGAATATTTATATTAAAGAAAGTTATTCTTTAAAAAAAAAAAATATTTTTAATAAATATTATTTCTTGTTGAATATTTAATGTAGAAATAAATGATCACATGTTAAAAATATAGAACCTATTATACTAATAACGAAAGCTCTAGATTGGTTCTGAAATAGTTCTGTTCTTTTATTTGTAGGATTAGATTGACGATGTAGGGGGTAAAAGGGAAGTGTTTATAGACTAATCCAAATTAAATGCTTTATTTAGATAAAGTATTTTTATCTTCTCTCAAGCACACGCACAAACACACACACCGATAGGTTGGAAATTATAATATAATGCGGTTGAAATGTAAAATAAGGTTTCCATTAATAAATGTATCCATTAAAATGTAAATGAATCGGGCGGGCGGATGGTCATTAGTTAATATTTCAACAACTGTGTCGTTTCATTCTATGGGAAGCACCCTTTTGACATTTTTAAAAGGGAGGAGTGAGAGAGAGAGTATTCGCTGAGAAGAATAAAGCGTGAAAAGCATTCGCAGCATGAAGTCGTCATCGTTCTTGTCTCAACGATCATCGATCAAGATCAAAAAAGAAAAAAGAAAAAAAAAACTTTCTAAGTGGATTGAAAAATATAATAATAATAATAATAATAATAATAAATATTTGAATGAAATGAAAACAGGATGGGAGAAGAGGGACAGTTTGATGTCGGTGAGAAAGAAAGGTGTGGGAGGGAGGGGAAATGACGAATAAGAGAGAGATAGGGAAAGGAAGAAGTTCATTTATGACCAAAGAGACAGAGAGAGAGAGAGACAGAGACGAAAAGAGATAGAAGAAAGAAGATGGCTTCCTTTTTTTTTATTTCATTGAAGGAGCTTTAAATTAATGTCTATCACTCAAAAGTGGTCTTATTTTCATTCACGATTCCCTCCCCCACATACAAACACATACACATATACATTTACAATTGTCAATTCGTTTATAAATCGTAAATAAATATATTAAAATTCTTCAAATAATATTTGTTTTTATATCAAAATGAATGATCTTATAGGAGAATTTGTTTTAAAATTTTTTATTTTAATTCAACAGAACTCATGACACCCACAAGTACTATAAAATATATAATAAATAGTTAGTAAGACTTATATTTTAACTGGATGCTGTGCCCCTTAAGTTTTAAATCTTATATTTTTTAATATTCTAAAATTAGATGCATCCTAATTGTTTTGTTTTTTCGCCAGAAAATATTCGATGTTTGAAGTTTTTATACGTTTTGATATCCTTGAGTCATTTCCTCTAAGGTTGAGAAAAATGTCTGTGTGTCTGTGTGTGTATGTGTGTATGTATGTAACCTAGATTACGCAAAAACGGTATGAGCTAGAATGATGAAATTTGGTACATGGGCATTATTCAAAATTCGTAGTTTTCTATCAACTTTTGAGAAATGTAGCTCAACCGGAAGAGGGTCATTACTTACAACGTTTTGATTTTTTTTCCTCTAAAGTGACCGTAAAAATAAAGATATATGTTTGAAAATTTTTCACATGATTAATAATTGTATAAAACTGCTATATATATAATTTCAGCTCGATTAATTGGCTGAAATTACCAGAATTAATTTTTTAACACTGCAAATCTCACGCGCCAACACGTGACGTGGTGCCATCAACAAAAAGCCAAACATGCGCTGGTTTAATATTTATTATTTATTAATTTTTATTTATAATTAATTAAATTTAATTTAAATATAATATATTATGTTATTTAATCCAATTCAAATTTACGAGAGTTGAGTGGAGACACTCCAGCTTATTCTTTTTAAAATTATCCTGGGGGGGGGGGGGTGCTATAATAGGAAAGATGCTAAAAAGAGGCAATTTCGTTTTGTTTTTGTTTTTTCAGTTTAACTTGTAAAGGTAGAACACTTTTTGTAGAGAATCGTTACAAGATATACAAATATATTCGATTATATATTAATTAACATTGAAGAGATAAGAGAAAGGGTGTGGGCACTCCTTCTCTATGCGCGTGTAAAGTAAGAAGTAAAATTGTCTGGTATTTTTATATAATTGACTTAAATTTTCTTTATTTTTTTTTAAAGAAAAAAAAAAAGAAAATCCGATTAGTAAAAAAAATTTTTTTTTCTTAGAGGATATTTTTGACCCAGATTATTATTTAAATAGAATAGAAATATTTTTTCTCAGTCAGTCTATTGGGGGAACTTTTAAAGGGAGCGTGAGTGCTATGTTTTACTTTTACATTTGATTGTGTTTATATCTCTTTAATAATTATTTTACGTATGTATACTTTAAAATATTCGATGTTTGAAGTTTTTATACGTTTTGATATCCTTGAGTCATTTCCACAAGGTTGACAAAAATGTCTGTGTGTGTGTGTATGTATGTAGACAAGATTACGCAAAAATGGTTAGAGCTAGAATAATTAAATTTGGATCAAATTATTCAAAATTCGTAGTTTTCTATCAAAATTTGAGAAATGTAGCTCATTCGGAACAGGGTCATTACATTATACGATTTATTTTTTTTCCTCTAAACTGACCGTAAAAATAAAGATATATGCTTGATAGTTTTCAGATGATTAAAAATTGTATAAAACTGCTATATATAGAATTTCAACTTTATTGAATCGCTGAAAGAACCGGAATTAATTTTTTAACACGACAACAAATCACGCACCAGCACTTGACAATCAAAAAAGAGCCAAACACGCGCTGGTTTAATAAATATTATTTATTAATTTTAAAATTTATAATTTAATTTAAATAAAATATATGTTATAATTAGTCCAATTCAAATTTGCGAGATAGTCCAGTGGAGACACTCCAGATTTTTGTTATATGTAATAATATATAAACTATTTAATCTAATATTAATCAAGTTAAAGTCAGAAATTAATTATTTCAAATTGTGTAACAATGAATCTATCGGAGGTAATAAGGCCATTTTTCAAATTTTCTATTATGTAAAAATTAATAATATGTTTAATTCTGAATTTAACACGTTGACTGCCAATCACGCGCCAGCACTTGACCTGGTGTCACCAACAAAGAGCCAAACACCCACTGGTTTAATAAATATTATTTATTAATTTAAATTTATAATTTAATTAATTTAATTTAATTTAAATATAATATATGTGTTAATTAATCCAATTCAAATTTGTGAGATAGTCGAGTAGAGACACTCCAGATTTTTTTCAGTTTTAATTTGCATATTAATTTTAAATTTGTTTGAATGTTAAAATTAACCATTTGAATTAATATTTATAAATTAAAACTCTTAAAGAATGAAATGTTCATTTTTTTAGTCAGAGGTCAGTGGTCATACCACAGAAACTTCCATCAAAAAGTTCAGGTTTCACTAAAATAAACTATACTGGAGGTTCCACTGTTTGGTATCACATGTACCACAATTTGAGAACCTCTGGTTTAAGTAATATTATGTTTTTGGTGCCATATTTTTAAATAAGTTTCTTATTCTTTGGTCACTTATAAAGGGCATACCTATACTTATATAGATAAAGAAAGATATGTAATTAAAAAGATAAATTATTCTTGTATTTAAAAAAAAAATTATAAAACAATAAATATGAACTGCTAACTAGAATATTTTTGATCTAAATAAATTTATTTATTTTTTTTCAAAATAAGATTACTAGGCCACTTGAATTTTTTGAATTAATTTGGTATTTATATACACCTGTTGATTTAATATCTTAAAATAATTTAATTGAGTTTTTATGATATTTAGTTACATTATAGACACAAATTATATTAACTAATAGTTCAAAAAATTCAAACATCTAATTTTCATAATTGTAGAAGTTATTTTTCATATAAGTAGATTAAAAATCTTTTTCGAAGGAGAAATATAAAGTTTTTTTTTTTAAATATTAATCTTAAATATAATCTAATTAATATTTTAAAGAAGTGTTTCTTTTTTTAATTAAATTTGAAATTTCATCTTTTTGTAGCATTTTTTTTTATATCTATTTTCAAACAAAATGACGACCAAATATATGAAACAATTTCAAATAATTTAAAAGAAGTTAAATTAAAAAAAAATAGTCATAAAACATACATTCCTTAAAAGTAGGTATTAATGTACAGAAAGACAGAAAAGTATGACCTAATGATGTAACATAATATATATATTATTTCGTAATATGATTACAAAATATTATTAAAATAAATATGTTTTTTTTTTTTATTTCAAATTTAAATAAAAAATTTTAAAATATTTTAAATAAAAAATAATATTAATACAATATCAATTAAAAAGAATGGCAAGAGGCAAATAGAGATGAGGTAGTTAGTGACAACATATAAATTTATATTAAGAAAAAGCTAATGAAGATGATTTTTCCCGAGGCTGGAACCAATACAGATCGATTTATCTTTATAAATATATATCTATGGTGTGAATTTAAAAAAATCCTTAGAGCGGTTTATTATCTCAAAAATATGCAAAGGTATATATATATTATTATATATAGGTATATGTCTTAACCTACATTTTTATTAATATTATTATTGTAAAATGAAAACAAAATTATTAATTTTTTCATGTTCAAAATAATATTATAAACTACAGTAATTATAAATTATAATTTATTATTTTATTTTACTTATATTAGAATTATATTATTTATCTGTTATCGATGATAGGTAATGAAAGTAGGGATTGTCTCGCAGTATAATTAATAATTTCTTTATTAGTTCATATCTAAAGTGACGTGAGGAAAGGTGCAATACATAAGGCTAACCAGGTGTTTCTCTGACAAGAACTTTGATAAAAAAAAAACAATAATTACATGTTTCCAACCAAACAAAAATACTTTGTAACATATTAAATTGTCTCTCATTTCATATTAATTCTCATTTATCATTTCATACATTTTTTTTATTTTAATTAAGTAATTATTTTGATAACTGATTGAAAACATCTCTTAATTATAAAGGTCCACTATATATATATATATCCTTGTTTTTGTTGTGAATTTATTTAAAAATCTCTATTTTTTCAATTATCAATGAATGAAATTTTTGGATAAAAAATTTGACTATATCATTTGATATAATGGTTTAAAAAAATAATAAAAATAAAAACAAGTGATAGAGGCAAAAAAATGCATCTTTAGAGATTATTATGAAGGATGACTGTCGAGGTTGTTGGTCGTTTGAGTTGAATTACTAAGAACGAAGGAGTGAGGGAGAGGGGAGGTGAAAGGTTGGGGTGGTGATGATTCGGGTAGAGGTGTTTAATTTCCTGCTGGACATTGAAACGACATACATGCCTTCTCTATCTAATTCTATCACTTCATCCCTATCAGGAATTTTTTTTTTAATTTTCCGAGTTTCCATTTGCGGTTTAAAGTAAAATATTAGGATCATAAGATTTTTAGTTATTAGGTATTACATTTTGTTTTAAGTTACCAGTATTTTATTGGGTCGATGGATGAACGCTCTAAAAGTAACACCATTAAAGTTTGAAAATTAATTTGAATTTTAATCATTTTATTTAATTGAAGAAAAAAAAATGAAAAGAAAAGAAATGCGTTACCATTAAAATAAATACGTATATATATATACAATATTTTGTAAATGTATTTATTATTTATTTATTTAACTATAATTTAGAATGCCAAGATAGTTGGGTGCTGTACATTTCAGTTAATTGTTGTTTTTAATCTTCATCTGGTTTTTAAAAATCCTTGGGGCTTGTTTAAAAATCAGTAAGACATCGAGGACAGGATGAAAAAAACGCCTACTTTAGGTAAATATTTATAAAAGGCGGATTCCAAATGATATCAAGAAATATAAACACATTGCTATCTAGACTAGATAATTCAACAAAAAAAAATTTAAGTAATATAGTTAGTTATATTTTACAAATAAATTAAAAATGCAAGGTATTTTTTTAATTAATTTATCTTTGAGAAATTTAAATATCAAATTTAATTTAATTTTTTTTTAATGATAAAAAAAATTACTAATCTATTTAATTAATTTTACTATTAAATGTATTTTTCCAATATAGAATTTTGTTTTTTATTTATTTTATAAAATAGTCAAGTTGAATGTTTTATAATATTATTTTCATAGAAATTTCAATAGAGTTTTGAAATTTCCATAATATACATAGCAAGTAAATTGTTCCCCATGATGCAATGGAGGGAAAGACGCATCCAAGTGTGACTGTAACTAGGCTTTGCTTTTTTCCCTAAATCGAAGGTATAAAGCCGAAAGAGAGAGAGGGGGTCGTTGTTCAGTTGTCAAGGTGTCAAAACATGGGCGGAGTTGTGGTTGTGCCCTTCTCACACTCACAGATGCCTCAATTTGTGAAGACGGCCGTGAAAAAAAAGATGAATGTCCATCAGGCAGCAACGGGGGGCCATTTAGCACGATGACGAGCCCATTCCCTCACACCCCGCATCTCCCTCCCCCAATTCCATTTGAACGGAACGAGAAAAGATGATGGCTGACAGAGATAAGCCACGAATGGAAAATGCAAATAGAGAATCCAATCAAAAAGGACCCGAGCAGCTGAAATTGTTCCTTTAGACTTCGCTCTCTACAAACATTTGATATTATCAAGATATCAATCCGATGAGGAGGGACACAAGTCGCTGATCCTTATGACTATGCACTCTCCTATCCTCTCCTCTACCACCACCACTTGACTATATAAATCTACAAGAAGGATCTCATTAATCAAAATTGAAAATTCAATTCAATTAAGAAATAGATTCTCTGGTTTTTATATGCCCTCTTTATTTAATCTCAATTTATAAATCTACATGTCATTCGAAAAATAATAGAAAGAAATTATTCTTATTAGCAAGTTTTTATTTTAGATAGTTAATTAAATGAAAAATTTAATTTTGAGTTTTCTTGTAAAATTAATAATTATTAAATAAGAAATATATATTAAAATATAAAAAAATTTTCTATATTTGTTTAATAAAATTATTATTATTGCTAAAATTTGACATGATATTTCATATAAATAAATAAAACTAAATGCGCCAAACGTTTTTAGTTGCATACGAAGGAATTCATCCATAAACTTTACCACACTATAGGAAAATAATTTTATTCTTTTTAGTCCATGAAAAAAACGTTATTTTATAAAAAAAATTTTATATTTATATTTTTTCATTCTTTTTAGTGCAATTTTAATTCGATAAATTTATTTAATATAACAAGAGAAATAGAAAAGATGATGTTATATGAAAATTTGCAAATTGAATAGAATAATTGAATAATTATTATATTACATGTATCAATAAACAATTAATTAAATTATGAGATTTTATAAATGTATATAGGATATTGTACTCATATTATCCTCACAAATATTGCTTTGTTTCATTTTCTCTCAAGGACATATAAAAAAAGAATCTTTCTTCTATGCCATTTGAGGGGAAAGCTACCTCTACTTCATTGGCGCTAGACCTGATTAATAAGAATCCATCATTAATTTTAATGGTATAAAATATTTTTAATTATTTTCCAAATGAATATCTATCCTCAAATCAATATTATGCTTCAGAATCCGTTGAAAAAAAAAATTTAGTAAATGTTATTATTGAAATAATGTTTTTAAAATATATTTATTATAATTATTATATTAATTAAAAATTTATATTTTAATGTTATAAATTATTTTCGAAATGAAGACCAACTCAATATTAAACTTTCCGATGGCGTGAATGAAAATTCAAATATTAAAGCAATTAATCCCTAATTATATTACAATTAATTAATTATAATTCAATTATATTTCTTTCATACCTTCTAGGGATTCATTATAAAAATTTTCAAAAGTCTATCTCAATTTAAAGTTGATGAAAAATCGATTTCAATTTGTCATAAGAGCGAACAGACAGACAGACAGACATTAATCGAAGTTTATAAAAACGTTATAATATAGGACAAGGTTACTATCGATGGGCCGCTTAAAGAAAATTTGTTATAAAATCCATGGGTAATATAATATTTATATATTTCTTAATGTAATATATATTGATTTTCACTATAATAGATTCTCGTTGATTTTTATTCAGTTTGTTATTATTATTCAATTGTTTCTTTTTAATTTGTTTGCTACCAACCTCGGTTGTTGTGAAAAAGTGCGCATATACAGTGATTCATTTAAGGCCACTATTACTGCATAACACTGCTTAACAAGAACCAATCTCAGTTTACAGAAAGTAAATTTATATTGGAAATATGACAAAATACTGACAATTGAGTGAAATTTAAAATTTGAAGTAGATGAAATAAGTCACAATCGTCCTGGCTAATTGAAACAACTCAAAACTAAAATCTTTGACACAGGAGAATGCTTTTTGAACATTATAATACGAGTATATAGTAGTATATATTAGAATACCCTATATTTATAAGGGATTTATTAGAGTAATTATTATTTAATTAACGAAAATAATTAATAAAAAAAAAATTAAGATATTGTATCTCTGTATATTTTTGATTCAGGTTTCGTTTCAAACATATATGAACTAAAGGACTGATTATCCAAAAAGATCTTGTTTTTAACCCTTGAGTATATTAATTTTGAATTCTTTTTAGAAGAATTTTGGAAATCAGCAGGATTTTTGTCTTAACAAAAATTGTTGCTACATATACTGATTAACAATAGTTTCATTGTCTCTAAAAAAGTAATTAGTAAACTCAACTAGTGAAAGTACTAACACAACCTTTAAAATAAGTGTGGGTAAAGTGTGTGTAACTGGGTTAAGTTGGACACAGAATTAAGAAAATTGCAAATGATTTGTTAATTGTACACATTTTTGACATAATTAAATTCTTGTAAGAGAAAAATTTGTCCTAAAATTTTGTAAATAATTTTTATTATAAGCTGTAATTGATATTTTTATTAATTTTTTTTATTATTATTATATATGATGAATAAATTAGAAGAATTAAATAGTGTATATACATGTGTATATAGGTATATATATATATAATTTTATTTAAATTTATTTAATTATTTAAAAAAAAATGATAATGTAATTTTAGAATTGTAATATTATTTTCTTTTTCTCATGAAAATATTTATTAATATTATTATTTAAAAAAATAATCTGGTAACCTCATTAAAGTAAAATAGGAAAAAATAACTTTTTATCATTAAATTAGCAAGCGCAATGTTATCTTCATCGAAGTAATAAATTTTAAAAAAAATATTTGTTAGAATTTAAACAAATTTCCATTTAATTAAAAGAAATATAGAATATCTATCACTTTAATGTTTCTATTTTTTTTATTCTTATTCCCGGATTTACGGTAATTTAAAAAAAAAATAATAAATAAAAAAATTAAAAGGAAAAATCATTTTTAAATAATTTTTAATTAAAATTTATATTTATATACATAAATATATACTTAATTTAATTGCTTTGTAATAAAATAAAATGAATAAATGGATTAAAAATTAAAAATATTTAGGCTTAATTCATTTTTTTAAATATATTACGTGCAATTCTATGCATACCCAAACTAAGTTAAAATTGTAAAATCGTGAAAGTGTTTCGATATATCTAATGGAAATTTAGAGAAAGATTTTGTGGTGAAAATTTTTTTTTAGGGGAGAAAACTAACTGAAAAATAACTGGTAATTTAGTTTATAACAAATATGTTTTGAGTGTATAATATAAGATTAAATTTAAGAGATTTAGGAGAGAATTAAAATTGGGTGGAGGTGAGAAACACTAGATAGAGAAAGCTTGACAGTAATGTAACGCCATAGAGAACATACATTTCCATAATTTAATTTATTTGATTAATGAAGATGATTAATACAAGTTATTAATTAAAATTATTATTTTAATTTAATAAAAAAACTTTTATCTTGTAATAGTTTTCAAATTGAAAAGAGAAAGATGAAAAAAAAAACAAATAAAAAAATTATACTCGGCACTGATTGTATCTATTCAGTTTTTTTGTTTTTTTTTCAACATTTCGAATGTTTTTTTGCTAAACAAAATGGCTGGTGGGCAATCAATTTCTCTTCATTATCTTCGTCATGGTTTATTTTCAGAATAGCAATGGCGGAGATCCCCTTTTGAAAGAGAGGAGGGGGGTCCCCGGGGTACGCGTGCTATTCTGCTTGCCCAAGAATAATCCGCTTATTAACCGGCAGCCTGAGGGTTGGAGGTTTAGGGGTTTAGGGCTTTCAGAAACCGACGTAGATGGGATGGGGATGGAGGGATGATAGAGTTCCGCTCTCACTTTGCCTCGTGGCTTTGTTCGCGGCTTGGCTAAGCTCATATTTGCCATAAGCTGGCTTAGAATAAGGGAACAACAACACGACAACCAAACGGAGACAACCTGGACCGGAAGCTGTCTCTCTCTTTCTCTCTCTCACTGATTCTGAAGCGGTCACAAAACCCCTCACTCGTCTGTGTCTGTTCAGCCAGTTGCTAAATTCGTCATCTTAATCGGATTCCTCATCCAAACAACAAACGCATCGTAAACTCAAATAAAATAAATAATCAACATAGAAGAAATAAATTCAAAATAAAAAATTCCAATCTTATATTTACAATAACTTTTAAAACAATTTAAACAATAATAATAAACAATATTACATTTTATTTAAAATGATAATATAGATATATATTTCTCTCCTTGATTAATTATTTTTCCCCCCACCCTAATAGTTACCCATTCCGTCTCTTTTATATACTAAAATAAATTAATTCAACATTTATTTAACTATATATTAAAAATGTTAATTTATTATTCTTTATATGCAAATTTTTTTTTCATTGCTTATACGAAGTAACGAATAATATTTAATATATTTGTATATATTTTTTTTCAAAAAGTTAAAAGTTGTAAATTGAAAAATATAGTTAGTGGTATTATAATTAACACACTATAAGCGGGGCGGGTATTTGTACCCGTTGCGGGGACTGCCACTTATAAGCGGGGCGGGTATTTATACCCGTTGTCACTTATATGAGGGATATATATTAGTTATCGTTTAAAATCAGTAATTTTAAGTGACACAAGGGAAAATATATATTATATAAGTGGCAACGGGTATAAATACCCGCCCCGCTTATAAGTGGCAGTCCCCTCAACGGGTACAAATACCCGCCCCGCTCATAGTGTGTTAAAATAATAAATATAATAGTGTCGCATACTGATTGTACAATTTTCACATATTATGTCAACACTAAATTTAACGATATTTATTTTCATAAGAATAATTTTATATTAAAATACATAATAAAGTATCATGTTGATTTATATAGAATAGCTTTATATAAATTTCTTTTTTTACACCGTCATCAGAAGATTTATTCTTCAAGAAGCTTCTGATGATTATGTTTTATTTAAAAATTATTTTAATTATTTTATTTTAGTATGCAAAATATGAAAATGCTATATTATCATATTATTGACAAACAAATAAGCTAATTTAAACAATTATGCTAATATATATAAATGTATATATATATAAGACATTTATATAATTATATGAATTCTAAAAGAATTAAGTAGTTAGTAAATAAATATTTTCTACATTTTCTATAGATGTTTTATTTCAATTTCTATTTCTATTAATTATTTAAATAATTTTTACAATTTGTTTGACAAAAGTTGGTCAAAAATAGAAACTTTAATTTATTTTCTTTTTATAATCCAAAAGGGAAATTCTTTCTTTTTCTTTTGTGGTGGTTAAGAAGAATTAATGCCAACTTTCTTTCTATGTCATTCTTCCGAACTGAAAAGTTTCGATATTATTTGGAGAATGGTCCCCTCGTGTAGAATTCGGTGTGTTTCTTGTATTGAGCGTTGGCTATTGGTCAACCGGAAGTGAACGTATTATATGAATGGGTTATATCCACGTGCGTGGGTGTGAATGTGTGTGGCCACGCCAGATACCGTTAAACAGCATCAGCAACAACAACCCATTCATTCATCCATTTCTTTTGCCGGACGTCATTAAGAATGAAATATCTTTAGACAAATTGTGAAAGCACTAAGAGAGGGTGTATACTCTCGAGTGACAATCTCTGTCAAGCTTAACAAAAGGGCTGAGGTGTGTGTAATGGACCTTTTATCAACTCCTCGCCCTCTACTCCACCCTCTACCCCATGAAATAACAAACTAAAGATTGACTCACTCCGTTTGCTTGCAACTTTTACTAGATACCTTCCTTGGTGGATCGTGAGAACAGCACCAACAGCCCCACCAAGATGATGGAGGCGGGAGGGTGCAATCCGATTAAGCGATTAATAGCGAGCGAGGTTTGGAAATCCTCCGGAGAGTTTCTATTCCTGTTCTTGCTGTTGCTGTTGCTGTTGCTGCTGTTGCTGCTCTCGTCGGATTACATCCATATCATTAAAGATACCCCGTATTTAAACCGCTGCCAAAACTACCCCTGCATGTTTTAACCATTAACATACGAACAATGTCTAAAGGGATATAATCCTTCAAAAGTGGGGTGGGAAATCACAAAAACAGTGACCTATCAGGGTGGGATGGTGGGGCGGGGAGTGAAAAAATAGAGAAGCAATAGGGCGGGTACAGAATAAAACGACAGCTACCGTTTTCCCAAAACAGGCTTTCAAAGATGCTAAATCCCCTCTTCTTCACCCTATTTTAACTCACCCTCTTTTCATGTTGATACAAATTATTCGCAGATAATTCCCGAAAATGAATTTAAAATAAATGATTTTAATTAAAATATCAGACAAATAGAAAATATTTGAAGAGCATAAATTAAAAATTAAAAATTAGAAAATTGTTATAAAATTGATTTTATTAAGTCCACTTGTATTTATAATTTCATATAGATCTAAATAGAATTATATTCTTATATAAATATATTCTTTTTAACCTAGAAAACAATCTAAATATACAATTTGTCTGTCAAAAGATTATTAATAAGAATAATGAAGGCACTTTATGTCTACATCATTAAAGGTATTTAACTTTATACATTATTAAACCTCAATTTAGTGAAATATAAAATATTTTTGGATTCACATCTCCAATTTTTCAAATAATATCATTACTAAAAAACTAATATATTTAAATAATTTTAAAAATTTATTTAAAAGGAATCTATAGTATAATTTATATTTATATATATTTAATTTACCCTTAAAATGTATTGGAAAGAAATGAGGACAATTTGATGAGAAAATATAAGTTTCGGGTTTCCTGGGTATAGAGGAATCATATCTTAGGATCAAGGTGAATTAAAAAAAATATAAATAACACTTTTAAATAATACTCCACACTCCCATATTAAAACTACTGGCAGCCTTGACGTAGCTCGTTCGTTGTTCGTTTGAAAACACAAAAATGGAAGATACATCGAAATTGATTAACATATTGGGAGCATTTTTCGAACTTTTTAATGACTGATTGAAAGCTGATATCCTAAAAAAATTATTTTAAAACCAGTAAAAAATTTTGGTGTCACTTTGATGAAAATACTTAAATGAGGCGAAAATCCGCAAGGTTAACGGGGCAAATGTCCGCAATCTTTACCCCTCAACAATATTTCCTTCCTTACTTTCTTGATGTAAATCATACAAAAAGAAAACAAAAACGAGCTCGTTTACACCTGGTTTATACTTACTCTAACAAGGAATTTCACAACAAAAAATAGGGATTCAATGAAGCAACAATTAGAAAAAAATAATTCCAGAAGCATACTAATAAAATTATAATTTAAAAAAATTAAAAAAACACGGTTTTATTCGAGAACGAACTTTAAAGATGAAAACGATTTTTAATACTCGTGTTAGGTGATTGATAAAAAAAAATAGATATCGTAAGGTTCAGCAAAAATTAAGAAAATAATTTCATATTTAGATAGATTTATTTGGGCAATTTGTTAAATTAGATTTCTTAACTTTAATTTCTTTATTGATGAAAAGCCGTTTATGAAAATAGCCTGAGGACCAAAATATTCTGAAATTCGATTGGAATGCATATATAAATAAAAAATCAAAATAAATAAATAAAACATACCCATTCCTAAAGTATTTTTTGTTAAATCTTTTTTTTACTTTGATTGTGGCGATTGTTCATAACAGGAGGACGTTTGCCCCACTCGGTTGGTCAAACATCCGCAGATTGAAGATTTTGTTTAAATGCCTCTACAACTCTTATGTTACTGATTTGGAAACTATTAAAATCAGGAACAATTGTATCTTTCATAGGAAGGTCAAATAAGTTGACCTGTGGCCAGGTCCGAACCGACCGACGGTTTGAAGTAAATTAATTTCCAGCTACAGAAACAATTTCAAATAATTTTAATATATCTATTAATGTAATAAAAAACAGATATGGATAGAACATAAATATTTTTAATTTTATTTTATTTATAATATATAGCTGAAGTAGCCGGCGTTGCACGGCGTTACCCGAGGCTGTGACGTCATGAAGGGCTGGGTGACGTCATATAATTTTAAATTAAGAAAAACATAATGAAGATGATTTTTCCCGAGGATAAAACCAATACATTCGTGGTGATATATAAAAAAATCTCCTCATGTGAAATTTGGTGTGAAAATAACCCTTCCCTTCCTATCGTCGATCGCTAATACTACCACTTCCGGTTTCCGGATTTGTACGAAAAGTTGATCAATTCATCCCACTGATGCATTAAGTAAATATACCAAATTTCATCAAAATCCGTTCAGCCGTTCAGGCTGTACACATCTATACGGACGGACGGACGGACAGACATCATGCTAAAAATACTTTTTTCTGTTTAGAAAATGCATGATTCGTGGAGATATGTAAAAATCTCCACATGTGAAATTTGGTGTGAAAACAATACCTCCCTTACTATCGTCGGTCGGTAAAAAACAATCGCAAGCGGATCTTTGCCCCCAACTTAATCTCTATATTATCATACCTTCTTTTTGATTTTGTTTATTCATTGGTAAATTTTTATATTTTTATTTATTTTTGAAGTGATGTTTATCTGATTGGTTTTTTCTACAAATAAATATTTCACTTAAACTTATATTCTCCCCATTTGAGCGACATTAATTCATAGAATTAGTAAATTCTCACACATTCCGGAATAAAATCAATTATTTTTAATCTCCATAAATGTTGCAAAAGAAACTTAATTTACTATAAGCAAAGACCAAGTTAATTACCTTTACCATAAAAATAATAAAATACAAATAAGAAAGTACAGTTGATTTTAATATTTATTATTGTATAATAATAAGAATTATTACCTTTTAATCTCTGCGAAAATATTAATATATTAGTATATAAATAAAAACTTAGTTATTTTTTTTATTATTTTAACATATGATAAATATGTATTTATTTAAAGTGTCAAAAATTAGTAAAACTTCTTTAAAAAAAATAAAGTATTGATAAATTAAATATTATTAACATTAATGACATTTTTTGAAAATTATTTATATTGAAATTGAAATTGAAAATAAATATCTATTGTATTTATTAATATTAATTATTAGTTCTGAATAGAAAGATGGTGATCTCATCTGTGTTCTTGCCTACCATCCAACTCATTCTACTCTCTCCAAATTTGTTCACATCTGATTCATATTTAACTTTCTCATTCTCATAAGTTTGTTTTCCAATTTGTTTTCCTCGCTTTTCATACATTCTCCTAATTATTTTTATTTTGCAAATAATTGTCTTAATGATTTAGAATTGAGATCTTTACATATAATTATATCGTAAGGGAAGAAATATATATACCTATAGAGCAGTGGTTCTTAAACTGTGGTCCGCGGACCCCTGGGGGTCCGCGAAGCCTTTACTGGGGGTCCGCGGTCCTCGGAAAAAAATCATCGTAAAAATATATACATATATAAATATTTAAAGTTCATTGTTTAACTATATCCTCCTAGAGAATTACGGCTATAATTTAATACTATTAATAATACTATTTTATTTTATTAAATTGATAATTATGTCAATTAATTTTTTGTGAATAAATAAACATATATAAAAAACTATATATAAAATTTGAATTTTCATCCATTCATTCATTTAAAATCATTTTTCGATTGTTCCTTTAAAATAACCCCTCTTAGGGGCTCGGAAGGGGAGGCATATAAGGGAATTTTCTTTCACTTTGTTATTGGGGAAAACCAGGGGAGGGGACAGTCTTACCCGGAAAAACCCAAATTGTCAGCGTCCACTCTGGGGTTTTAAACAGTTTTAAAGCAAATGTTAATTATAAGTTCATTTCTCAACGAGTTGTATCTTTAAATTATTTTTATTAATGTTAATTATAAGTTCATTTCTCAACGAGTTGTATCTTTAAATTATTTTTATTAATTTAATTAATTATAATTAAATTATAGCTAATAATAGTTTATTATAGCTAATAATTTTTTTTAATTTTTAGTGTAATTTGCATGATCATTATTTTATAAAAACACTAAACACATTTTGCAATTTCCCAGAAAGGCTGTTTTTGAGAGTAAGTATAAGTTAGTTTTATGAATAAAAAATATTTATTTTAATAATATTTTAGAATCAAATTACGAAATTAATAATATTTTAGAATCAAATTACGAAATATATTTATTATATAAATTAATATTCATTTAAAATGATATTAAATCATTTATTTAAAATGATTTAAAACATTTATTAAAATGATTTAAAACATTCATTTAAAATGATATTAAAACATTCATTTAAAATCATATTAAAACATAGCTAGTAAATAATAATTCGTTATATTTATATTATATTTATATTATATTTATATTATTGTAGTTCAATGTTAATAAATTACTCCATAAAATGGATCGTTGGCTACAAACTGGTTCAACACAGAAACGGAAAGAATCAGATGATGAGGCATCAACAGCAAACTCTACCAAGAAACGCAAAACTAGAAAATATTCGGATGATTATTTATCATTTGGATTTACTTATATCTGCAACAATGATGTGGAAAGACCAGTCTGCGTTCTATGTCAGGAAAGTTTATCCAATGAAAGTATGAAACCTGCTAATCTCAGACGTCATTTACAAACAAAGCACAGCGAGCATGTTAGTAAGTCTATCGAATTTTTTAAAATGAAAAAAGAAGAACTTAATTCAAGTCAGAAATTGATGGTAAAGACGGGATCTGGTGGTATGAGTAAGAAAGCAGTAATGGCATCATATGAAGTAGCTCTACTTATTGCTAAAGCAGGAAAGCCGCATAATATAGCAGAGCAATTAATTCTTCCTGCTACAAAAGTAATTACAAATATAATGTTAGGAACTAAAGCAGCAAACGATATAAATTTGATTTCATTATCAAATGATACGGTTAAGAATAGGATTGAAGACATGTCATGTAATATAAAAGAAGAATTAATATCGAGAGTGCGCAAAAGTCACTATTACTAATTACAATTGGATGAAAGTACTGATGTCACTAATAATGCCAATTTGTTAGCTTTCATTAGATATGAGTTTGAAAATCAAATACAAGAAGATGTATTGTTTTGTGATTCACTACCTTCACGAACGACAGCTAATGACATATTTAACAGTTTGAATAATTTTATAACCGAAAATGAAATAGAGTGGCCAAAATGTGTTGGAATTTGCACTGATGGTGCTCGTGCAATGTCAGGTACAAGAACTGGATTGATTGCTCTTATTAAAAATGTTGCGCCTCAGGTTGTTTGGAATCATTGCTGCATTCACAGAGAATCATTAGCAGCCAAAAATATGTCACCAGATTTGAAAAGAACATTAGACGAAGTAGTTAAAATTGTCAATTTCATTAAGGCTCGTCCACTTAATTCCAGAGTTTTTAAAATTTTGTGTGAGGAAATGGGTAGTCAACATACACATTTATTATTACATACAGATGTACGTTGGTTGTCCCGCGGGAAAGTACTCATTCGCCTTTTTGAGCTTCGAGATGAAATACGATTGTTTTTAATAGATGCGCATTTTGAACTGACCGAATGTTTCAATGATTTTATCTGGTTAGCTAAGGTGGCTTACTTGACTGATATTTTTACAAAATTGAACGAACTTAATTTGAGCCTGCAAGGTACTGTTGTAAATATATTTAAAGTTGAAGATAAAATAGAAGCAATGATTAAAAAAATCGACTTGTGGTCGAAACGCATCCAGAACGGTGTATATGAGTCTTTTCCAACTCTCAATGATTTCATAGAAAGCTCCAGTGAAAAATTGCTTAATCAAACGCGTCAATTATTTGTTGAACATTTAATTACTTTGAAAAGCAACTTCAGGAAGTATTTTTCTACTCCTGATCCTTGCAATAACTGGATCAGAGATCCATTTAATATGGAAATTACAAATGCTAAACATTTATCTGCACCTGAACAAGATATTCTCGTGGAATTATCATGTGATACAACTTATAAACTAAAATTTAACAAAACTGAATTGAGCAACTTTTGGTTACTTCTCAGGTCAGATTATCCTGCGCTTGCAAATAAAGCACTTCAACACTTGATTCCATTCTGCACAACATATTTATGCGAACAAGCTTTTTCGGTACTATTTTATATTAAGTCTAAATATAGAAACAAATTAAATGTAGAGCCGGATCTTAGATTAAAAGTTTCCAATATTAAGCCAGATATTGAGATTCTTGTTTCAAGAAAACAACTGCATACATCTCATTAAATATGTAAGTTATATTTAATGAGATAGATGCAGTTATTTTTTAAAATATTTCTTATTTAATATTTTCTGAAAAAAATTATAAAATATTTATATGAATTTAATGTAAGTACCCATTATAATTTGTGAGATTTGTTGCTATGACAATGTTTGTATTTTCTTTCTTCAATATTATAATTTCTAATAAAATGTGTTCTACAATATGCAAAAAAATCGTTATTCACCAATCACTGTTAGAAATATTCATCATATATCCTTGTCCTTATGAGATCGTAAGCCAGAAATTAATTAATAAAATGACGTAAAGTACCTAAAGTTGTGATGGGGGTCCGTCAAAAAAAATTTTTTCAAGTGGGGGTCCGTGGAGTACATAAGTTTAAGAACCTATGCTATAGAGTATATTTCTTTTTATATTATCAGGTGTTGAAAATCCAAGAGATTGTATACTCTAACACCCATTTGGGGTGTCTAATATAATGCGATTGGATTTCGAGTCCATATTTTTATAATTAAAGTAGCAGTAAAAAGGATTTATTGATGCTAAGACCTCAAATCGGATCAAAGCCCACTCACCAACGCATATGTCAGGGTATTTAGAGGGTTCAGGTAAATAGATCCCCCTTTGAAAATAGGAGGTGGAGGTGACGGGGAAGGGGGAGGGGTCACACAGCTGGACATAACATAAGAACGAGCCTCTTTATTTTATTCTCTCACTCTTTGTGGTAAACAAATTTGTCAGCTGTTAAGCAGGATGGATAGATAGAGAGAGATATACAGTTGGGGTGATTTTAGGAGTCTTTCACAAAAGAATCAAAAAAATACTATGAATGAATGAAAAGAAAATGGAATAAAAGTGTAAAAGAGAGAAAGAGAGGGATAGAGAGAGAGCGTGAGGTGTGAGTGACGATAGAAATGATAGAGTCGAAGTGTGAAGAAAATACCAATAGGAGGGGTGTGAAAATAGTGGGGTAGATGGGTCTATTTTATGGTCTATCGCAACATCTCAATAGAGTCTTTCTTCATATGTTATTTCAAGGCATCGCAATCCCAAATGACATTGACAACGATCATGATCATCAGAATCATAATAAAGATGATACTTTAAATAAAAGACCGAAGAACATATCACGTATTTAAGAAATATACCGGCAATACCATACAAATAATAAAACAAATAACAAAAATAATTTAATTAATTCTAATAGTTTATTTATAAAAGATTTAAATTTATTTTTTATTTTTGTAAAAATATTATCTTTCCATTTAATTTTGAACTCCCCTTAAATAAAAATTATTATAAAAATTTAATTAATACATTTCTTTAACATTTTCATCTTAATAATAAATACAAAGACTCTTCAGTGGTTTAGTGGTTAGCACGACAGTCTACCACACTAAAGAAATTCTCCGCAAATAATATTAAAAATAATAAATACAAAAATCTTATAAATATTTTATATTAACTAATATTTAATAATATAAATATATATATACATGATTTTACAGACTTATTACTTTATACTAGAAAATTAATTTTTCTTCTCTATCATTTAAACATAGAAGATATAAAGAGAGTTTATAAAATTATTTCCAACCGTTACGGATATTATTTTTATTTTTCACTTCATTTAATAAATAATTATATTTTTATCATCTATTATGTATAATGTATAAATACTTAATATATATCTAAGTAAAAAAAAATAAAAATTTAAATAAAGAAACCGGTTAAAAAACAAGATTGATTTAAAATGATGGGGAAAATTAACAATAAAAAAACAAGATATGGGGGAAGAGGTGAGATATATATATTTCCAATGATGGTAATTTAATATGTTAACTAAAAACAATCTGAATGCTATTTTTATTTAGTTGAATGATTTGATAAACAATGTTTTTTCTTGTTTCTATTTTGACATTTTAATTGGACAGAAAAAATAAAAAAAAAGAAATTTAAATGCGAAATTATATTAATTTATATATCAGCATTTTACTATTTTGCGTGCTCTGGCATATGAATATAATCTTAGGGTGTTTTTGAAAATAAAATTATTAGTTGAGTTAAGATTAAAAAAAAGTTTTATTGTAAAAGAAACCAATTGAAAAACTACAAGTGGCTAGATAAATATAAATCAATTATGAAAAATATAATTAGTGTTTCTAATAAGGGATTTTACGCATCTAAATTATACATCTTTAATATTCAAAAAATAATGAATTGTTTTTATTTTGATTACAAACTAGTAGCCCTCCTTTGGTTGTATTACCATCAAACAGGGAGAGGTGGAGTGGAGAGATAAAAACAATTATATATATTATTCTTATATCTTTGCTGCTCTACTGAAAAAGAAAGTCATCGCAGCGTCCACATTCCTCCAGCCATCTTCATCAAATTCTTATTCTCTTTTAATTACTTAATATTTACTTTTCAACCTAATTCATCTTTTGTTTTTATATAAATATAATTAAAATAAAAAATATTAAAAAAAATAAATAATAAATAAATATAATTAAACACTTAACAAAGCTTGTTGAATAAAATTTAATAATATTATAAAAATGTTTTATTTCTTAATTTTAAAGCTTTAATTGATTTTCTTTTTAATGTTTCGATTATTTATTCTTATATATACATATAAATATACAGTTACATTGTAACATCATTGTTACAGTTACATCTATTAAGTATAATTTTCAAATTTAAAATTACTTTAAGAATTTATATGAAATTAATTTATTGAGTTGTGAGATAAAAAAATTAACCTAAAAGGAATAATGAAAAAAGTTGAAAATTGAACATAATTCTATCTATCTATCTCTGGCCGCAGCAACCACACTTCTCCAAGTATCCCTATTCTGAGCCACAACTTCCTTACCCTCTCCAATTTCTCTCACGTCCCATCCTACATTGTCCACGCATCTTTTAACCGGACGTTTTCCAATCGGTTTCCTCATTCTTTCCTCTCCAATTCTAGCCACGTGTCCTGCTCAACGCAGCTTTCTCGCTTTTATAATTCTAACTATATCTTGAGATGCATAGAGCCCATGCAATTCCTCATTATGCAGTCTCCGCCATTCTCCGTTGACCTCATCTTTCTTTTGCCCATAAATGCTTCGCAGAATCCTATTCTCAAATACTCTAAATCTACTCTCGTCTCCTAAGGTCATAGACCACGCCTCAAACCGATGCCTTGAACATAATTATTAATAGAAATTATAAATTTTATTTAACGAACTTCAAATATAATCTTTTTAATTGAAATCTAAAGAAGAGTATAATATTTGATTTATTTATATCAAATTGTATAGATTTAATAAGATTAATTGATTATTATTTTTCTAATTATCGAATTTTGTAAATTAAAGAATACTTTATAATACTAAATCAATATTATTTGTGATGAGATATTTTATTTTTTGTGCATGAGAGGTGTTTGTGGTAATAATTGTGGTGGGGTAAGGTGTGTATAAGGGGAGGATTTATAGATAAAGAAGGAGGGACGTTATGATCTGTGTTTGTCAACGACAAACACCTTTCCTTAAGCATTATGGCCATTAGGCTTAGCCAAACGAGCGTGATAAGCACTGGAGGGGTGTCTTGATGTCCGCTACCGAGTGCCTCTTCAATTGCAGGTCACCCATGCGACCCCCTCCAAAAGATTAAAACCTTCTCTTCTATAAAAATATTTTTTTATACTCTTACTGTTAGACAAGTGAGAGAAAAAGAAAGGAAAAAAAATTCATGTGTGAAACAATCCCTCTCTCACTCGCTATCTTTCCACTTTTATATCATACTACTCATTCTTTCCCCCACCCTCCCCCCTAACCTATTACAATTCGCCATACAATATTAACATCAAAATTAAATCATCTCATGTCATCTCCTGTTAGTTTTGATTTCTATCATCTTTCTAGACTCACCCACTAATCTCTAAATGCACTAAAAGCAACAACTCCCACTCTTGGATTAAATTCCAAACCACAGATAATGCATTCGGATTAAATTGTTAAAAATATATAGTACAACCCCCTTTTCCATATCCCGCCCTTTTATATTCACCTCACCATTAATCTCAACGAACCACGAAATAGAGGGTAAATTAATCTGATGAATCATTTAATAAACATACACATACACACACACATGGCATAAAAACAACAATAGAAATAAATATCCACATGATTCATTGTTATAAGGAATAATTATATTATGTGTACCAAATTTTTTTTTAAATATATTTTTTTGTTAATTTAAATTACATAATATCCCATTTATAAATATTTTTTAATAATATAGTATAATAATTCACTTATTTTAATCTTTCTGTAAATTCAATACCTCTTTTTTTAATTAAAAAAATGTAAACAATTTAATTTCACGAATATCCATATCACTTGTTTTTAGGATGGGCACACCAAGGAACAAATAAGCACTGAAAACATAACCTTGTTGTTACAATAAAACTTGATATATATTAAGCTATTATTAAGTTATTATTGAATTAAGTTGTGAGATAATTTATTTAATTTTGAATTAATTATTAACTTAATTAATTACACTTTAAATGCTTTTAATAATTCTTATTGATTATTGTTCAATTGTTTCTTTTTAATCTAACTGGGTAATTTTGAAAATTTAACAAAACTAGCACAACATCGTTTAGCAAGAGCCAATCTGATTTTACATCAAGTAAATTTATATTGTGAATATGACAAAATATATACATTTCATCAAATTTAAAATAAATTCAATCACTATTAACATCTTTCTGAAACTTTCGTTCAGTAGTAACAGTAGTAAATTAGATGAAATAAGTTAAAATCTTACTTTCAATCTTCTGCCTATTTGTGAAAATAAGCTGGAGTGTCTCCACTCGACTATCTCGCAATTTGAATTGGATTAAATAACATAATATATTATATTTAAATTAAATTTAATTAATTATAAATTATAAATAATAAATATTAAACCAGCGCATGTTTGGTTTTTTATTGATGGCACCATGGCACGTGTTGGCGCGTGAGATTTGCAGTGTTAAAAAATTAATTCTGTTACTTTCAGCGATTCCATCAAGCTGAAATTCTATATATAGCAGTTTTATACAATTATTAATCATGTGAAAAATTATCAAACATATATCTTTATTTTTACGGTCACTTTAGAGGAAAAAAAAATCAAAACGTTGTAGGTAATGACCCTCTTCCGGTTGAGCTACATTTCTCAAAAGTTGATAGAAAACTACGAATTTTGAATAATGCTCATGTACCAAATTGCATCATTCTAGCTCAAACCGTTTTTGCGTAATCTTGCCTACATACATACACACACACATACACACACATACACACACACACACACACACAGACATTTTTCTCAACCTTAGTGAAAATGATTCAGGAACCTTCAAAACGTATAAAATCATCAAAATCTCAACATCGAAAATTTTCTGGCGAGATAGTAAAAATAATGAAATAAAATCCTTTGAACTTTTTCTAATGATCATTAGAATTTATATTTTCTATATTTACTAAGAAATTAAGCTAGCCATCAATAACAACCTTCCCCCATATGTAACTGATCTATATGTTTATATATATAATATTTCCCATATTATAAGTAATTTTATCATTAATTTTAAATAAATTTATTTTTAGAAACTGGCTATAGATTGCTAAATTAATTGAAATTTTAATTTTTTTGATTGGAAAAACGTAAAATTTGAAGATATAAGTATGTAATATAAAAATAGTTTTTTAAAAAAAAAATTTTTTAAATAAAAACGATTTAGTATGTATGTCTCTTGCTTGTTTAGTCCTTATAAATTAATTATTTAGATCTGAGAGCCAGTTTAGTTTCAACTTTTATTTATTACTTCTACCAGAGGTTCCCAATCTTTTCTGGTTTGCGGCTGCCTAAATAATTGAATTTTTTCCGTGGCTCCCTTAATATATCAGATTTTTATATAAATTTTTTACTTTCTTGAAAAATTGGAAAACTTTCCTTTTTTAAAAGCGATTACCCAATTAACATCGAAGAATTAAAAAGCTTACAAGATGGTTGGCTCAAAATTTGAAGTATTAGAAAATTTAATTGAATATTTCGCGGCGCCCTAATGACGGCATCGCGCCTCCCCGGGGAGCCGCGGTTCACACTTTGGGAATCACTGACTTATAGCCATATATTATATATAAAAACATAATAAATAAGTAGCTATTTTAATTAAATAAAATATGTATACATTTAAGTATATACCTAGAAATATTAATTTTGAATTTATGAATTTATAACATAATTTTAATTTCTATATGATATTTCCATATGAAAGTAAAATACCATTGAATTCATTATAATATGAATCGATACAAAAAGTAAAATTGATGAGCAAATTTCTCTTTTGAAATGAAATATGTACTATGCTTTTAAATATAATTCTGGTTGTAAAAATGAAATGAAAAAAAAAAATTAAATTATTACATCATTATTTTGAAAGTTACGATTTAGTATCATTAAGAAAGGTTTAATTTACATATGGATATAAGCTAATATGAGCTCTTTAAGGGAAAATAAGACCAATAAATGAAGTAAATAGGTTATATATTTGTAAGGTTGATTTTGATTTTTCTTTAATTAATGAATGTAACATCCGGTTTTGATCAATGCTTATCTTACTGGCGCTAGTGCTGCGATCTTTTGGCGAACGATGCAGTCAAACTGAGGAAGGTATCGATCCAACGGATGGCATCTTTTTTCCGGCTGCTGCCTCCTTTCTCTTTACGTCTTTATCTCCCTGGTTCATGTTTTTTTTTTTGTTTTTTTTTTCATCTCTCTCTCTCTCTCTGACTTTCTATCTCACTCTATCAGTCAGTCCCCACTTGAGGAAGACCCCGCCTCTGTGTGTGTCGTCTGCCTTGTCTCGTCGATAACCCTCCTCTCTCCTGGTCGTCCTATCGCAAAGCATATGTGGGCGGAGAGGATAGCGAGAGCAGGGCTCACGACAGCCAGATATATCCCAAGGGATAGAGTGAGCTACGTGTCACTTGACTGCTGAAAATTTCAATTCACCAGCACCAACAGAGAGTAAAAGAGAGAGAGATGAACCCCTAGGGAGAATCCCCTACCCTACCTGACCTCAATAGATAAAGGATCAATCGAAATAAAACAAACCAACTCAAGGAATGGAATGGTACCAACGCAAGGCATAGAACCAAAAGAGAATCAAAACAACATAATCCTTTAATTATATGTATATATATATATATATATATATATATATATATATATATATATATATCAATAAACTTTATAATTATAAATTAATTTAAATAAATTAAAAAAACAAATTAATTCAAAATTATTAAATAATTAAGATGCGCGGCCGCGCACTAATTTTTTGATAATTACTCAACCATTTGTGTATGTATGCTGAGTTTGAAATAAAACTTATAAAATGGTTAAAATATAATTTTCAGGGTTATTCATTAAAAAAAAAATAGGGAATGTCCTCCCCTAGACTTTCCCGCATATAAATAGGTAATTAGGTTATTATTATTATGTTTTAACAACAATAAAAATAAACAAACTAATTAATTTAAATTATAAAGTAAAATGGTTTAACACTATTATATATATTTATAATTTACACCTAACGCTACTTGTATAGGTAAAATGTCACTTCCGGTAGTCAGATCATGATGAAATTTGGTATCTCAATTTTTTTCATATTTTTAAATCTATATACAAAATAGGAAGCAAATATCTCGAAGCAAACTGGTACTTTACTTGAAAGGTAAACGCAACCAGTATAGGTAAAGTACCACTTCCGGTTAACCGATTTTGACGAAATTTTGATAGAAATCTACAAACTGTGAATAATATCGGTGTACCAAATTTCGAAGTCCTAGCTTTATTAGTTTCTGAGTTAATTTTAATTTAACAGACAAACATTACATACATCCATACATACACACACACACACACAGACATAATTCGAAAAATGGTATTTTCCGACTCAGGGAGGTCTAAAACGTCAAGATCTATCGAAATCTCGAAATTGAAATTTTTGACGATTCCAATACTTCCCTTATACGAAGTATGCGGGAAAGTAAAAAAAACAAGCACACACAGAAATAAGTATGCAAGTGTAACTGGAAAAGCAGTTGCATAATTTTCCAACTTTTATGTAGCGCATTCAGCAAAAAATATATATTATAGAGAACACATTGACTACATATATTTATTTTCAATCTTTCTGAACGTTTTACATATGTTAAAATATGAAATGTTTTTTGATGCATGAAATATATTCCCTTCCCAAAAAGAAAATTAATTTTATCAAGATGATGATGATAATAATGATGAAGGAGAGGGACGACAACTTTTTTTTATTAACTTTTAGTCTATTATTAGTTTGTAATAGATCTGATTTAACATCTGTATTTTGTAATTATACATACATTCCTTTTATGCATAGATTCCAATTATATGAATTAGCATACAATATATAATAACATTCTCTTTCATTCCAAAATAAAAATAAATATAAAAATAATACATATAATGAATGTGACATTTTTTTATAGAAGTATCAGTATGTTATTACCATTTGGAGTGATAAACATGTTTTTTATCATTATAATCATCATTTATATTAATTAATCAGTTTCAATTACAATAGATTCTTTTTAAAAGATTAATATCATTGAAAATTATAATTATCTACCAGCAGAAGAGTCGTTCTGCTTATATCGCCCTCGGGCATACTATAGTTCATCTATGTACAATATAAAACAAAAAAAAATTGAAACTATGATTTTCAATGTAATTATTTTTAATTTTTTTGAAAATTGTTACTAAAGTCCTTTTGAATTGGATTATTAGCAAATAATATTACTCATAAATATAAATTAAATATAATTATTAAATTTCTTAAATTAATCTAAAAGATAACAAAATTTAGAGTTATTTTTGAAAAAAATTCCTAATTTGACTTTTTAGACACAATACCATTAATGTATATTATTTAGAGTAAATAGTAAAATAAATGAAAGTATATTATTATGGTCGCTTTATTCTATAATGTAAAATTTCAATTCAATTATTGTTAGCTTTAATAGAAAAGAAAAATGTTAGTTAGAAAACTAACAAAAGATTATTGCACAGATAAAGAGGTCAAAATAGAAGAGGAAATAACCAATAATAAAGATTAAGACAGAGGGAGTGAAAGAGAAAGAGGGTGGAGTCTTTTTCTTTTCCTATAAGTATCAAATTTTTTTTTAAATGAGTCTAGACTTGTACGACTCGGCGCCAGTCGGTGCCCATCTTCCACTCAAAGGCGACCCGAACGACCCCAATTGAGACGCCGCCCGGGTCCCAACCTCGCGACCTAAACGCTCTTTTACCCCTCCCTCACATCCCACTATTTCTCCCCACTTCTATATCATCACTTCTTCTACTCTTTCTTAATTCTTTAACTTTTTGATCATCCATTGACGCCCGATAATGATTATTACTCTCTCTCTCCCTCTCTTTTACACCCACACACTATATATAAATAATACATATTAATATATTCATATAAATGATAACGATATCTGCATTCTAATCAATTTATTTTTTATTAAGCCTAAACGAATTAAATAACTAAACTTACTAAATAATAATAATAATAAATTAAATAAATAAAGGTGATAAGTTTTATAAAAATTAAATTTAATTACTTAATAATTAATTTAATTTTCATTTATAATTAAATTGAATTTTTAAAATTTATTAATTTATATATTTTATTTTATTCTAAACAAAAAAAAATCAAGTATTAGTTACGCGGACGATTTAAATTTATTAAAGGCTAAGAGACAAGTTGATAAATTCAACAATAGATAATTAGCTGGAGTGTCTCCACTCGACTATCTCGCAATTTGAATTGGATTGAATAACATAATATATTATATTTAAATTAAATTTAATTAATTATAAATTAAAATTAATAAACAATATTTATTAAATCAGCGCATGTTTGCCTCTTTGTTGATGGCACCACATCACGTGTTGGCGCGTGAGATTTGCAGTGTTATAAAATTAATTAATTCCGGTACTTTCAGCGATTCAATTAAGTTGAAATTCTATATATAGCAGTTTTATACAATTATAAATCATGTGAAAAATTATCAAACATATATCTTTATTTTTACGGTAACTTTAGAGGAAAAAAAATCAAAACGTTGTAAGTAATGACCCTCTTCCGGTTGAGCTACATTTCTCAAAAGTTGATAGAAAACTATGAATTTTGAATAATGGCTATGTACCAAATTTCATCATTCTAGTTCAAACCGTTTTTGCGTAATCTTGGTTACATACATACACACACACACACACACACACATATATATATATACACACATACATATACACATACACACACACAGACATTTTTCTCAATTTTCGTGATCGCAATACTATCTCTGGCGAGTTAGTAAAAATATGACAATACACAACAAAATATGATAAAGATAATATTTGAGAATAATTTAATTTTAGTTTGGTTAGTGCCTTTTATTATTAAGTAAAAATAGTAGAATAGTTGAGGAGAAAGAAATATTAGCGAGAAGTGTGTTTTTGGGAGAGCTATTTGGTAAACCAAGTAAGTGGGGGAGAGACCATCTAAAGACCAAATTAAAATTGGGAAAGCATAGGATTTCGAAAAGGATCATTGAAGGAAAAGGATTTGAGTTTATTATCTCTAAAAATTTTGTATATTAAAATAAAGAAAAATATAATTATAATATCTATTAGAGAATCACCAATTCTTGCGGTTAAATCATAACATAATTATTATAGTAAAAATTTAAATTTTTTTCTAAAAAACCAAAATTAAGAAATATCTATGTTGGGAATGTGATTAATCAAGCAAGAAAGAAAGGATTTAATAAAAGAGGGAAAGTAAAGTGATTTATCTTTTTTCTTGGCTGTTCTCTTTCTCTCTCCCACTCCCTTTCTCTCATATTCTAGCAACTCTTATCTCACTTCTGTATGTGAAAGTAAATATAGTGAAGGGTATTCTCAAGTGGAAATCAATTGACAAAGATTCATCTAATTGGAAAGGTTTACGTCCATCACAATGAATGAATTGAAGGATTATTCATCAACATACAAATAAATGAAAAATCCATTTATAAATATTTATTAAAAATTATATTAATAATAATAAGAATTTTATAATTTAAGATTATTTCCAAAATAATGTAAAGATTAAATAAATAAATAATTTAAAAGATTATATAAGTAATTGTAAAATAATTATTTAAGATTAATTTTAAACTCTTCAGAGGTTAGCACGACAGTCTACCACACTGAGGTCTCGTGTTTAGGCATAGGGAAATTCTATAATTTCTCTTTAAAGCTAGCTGTGCGTGATCCTCAAGGTCTATCCGCAAATAACAATAATTTAACTGGTACATATTAATTATGTATGAATTTTTATTTTATCATTTTAATTTTAAAAATATCTTATATTTCATAATATATATTAAATATTAAATTAAATTATTTTTTCTTATGATTATTAAAAACTATTATTAATTTATACAAATGTGTTTATTTATTAATTTATATTGGTTTATAAATTATGCAATGATATAGTCTTTTATTTTTTCTGTATCGTAATCTTTTAATTTGATTGATTTGCTACTCACTTTAAAGATGTTTATTAATGGCATAATATTTTCAAGTATAGCCCAATTGAGGATGACCAATCGAAAAGCGAGATGTTTAAAAGATAAAAGGGGGACATGCTTCTTCATCTTCTACTTAATCTGTGAACTTTACTATTCATTGGTTCATGAGGGTTATTTTCCTTTGAAAGGAGGGTGAGTGAATGAGATGAGAAGAATATTTTAATGGGTCTTGATCGATTCAATTGGCTTCCCTCAATCCTGCCCCCCTACCGTCCCCCTTCCTTCTCATCTCGTAGACCAAATCATCTATTATGTTTCGATTTGATCAACTGGTCAATTAGAATCTAAACTCAGAAATTGAATGAATCAATCCTCGAATTGATCGAATTGAATAACAACAACATACTATTAAATAGTATTAATAATATTAATAATAATCATCAAATTATAAAAAAAAATTAAATAAAATTATAATAAAATAAATTATTTATATTATCTAAAAATATTTTATAATTGAGATAGATATAAGTGATAATGAATGTTAGGGTTTATTATCCCTTTTAATTAAATTAAACATAATCAAAAGTACAAGGGGATCCTAGTGACTCTAAGAAATATTAAGGGTTCCTATAGGTAGTTGAACTGGGAATATTGTTGAAAATTTATTTTATTATAGAGGACACAAAAAACATCAACATGTAGAATTTATTCTTTTTTTATACAAACCATATATTCTAAGTTTCTATTTAAAATAATATTTATTTTTCTATTTTTTAAAAAAGAAATGAGGTCCCTGAGGATCAGGCAGAGCTTTACATAAATTATTAATTATCGAATTTCCCTAGGCACGAACTTGAGTCTTCAGTGTGGTAGACCGTCGTGCTAACCACTACACTAAACCACTGAAGAGTTTTTTTTATTATTTTAAATATCAAATATTTCGAGTAGAATTTAATATATTGGATATTCCCCTTTTAAAATTAATTAGTATGTAGAAAACTTTTATTCGAAGTTAATTTTTTAAAATTCTTACTAATCAAAATACCAATATAATATATAAAAAAATTTAATAAATTACTTATTATGTTTGATATATTTTAAAATATATTAAGTAATATAAAATATATGTATAGTTTGTAAATCTATCTATCTATCTATATATATAAAAGTTTAATGTGGGTATGTTTGTACATGGCTGTTGATTGGTCGAGGGATCCAAGAGGTGGAGGTAAAGTTTCTAAGGAAACAAACAAACTATCAACAAAGCTCAGGGCCAGTCACTCAAGTGCTGCGGAATTCATTTGCAATCCCCATGTTTTTCCCACGGCCAATTATATGTTGCATGTTCGCGACTAGGTACGAAACAACATTTGTTTATTTACTCTCCAAATGGAAAAACAGAGAACGTTTAGTAATGCATACGTATGACTCAATAGATTCGGATAAACTTTTTCAAATTTTTTTTTGAGGGTAATAAAGAAAGAATAAGATGCGGAAATCAATTGTCAGAAACTTACGAAATTCTGAATGGGATACACTATCACCAATTTAATTTAATTTAGCATTTAAATATGTGATTACACAAATTGGGAAAAAATCACTCGAAACGCAATTAAACAAAACTAATTCAAAAATTAGGCTAAGCAGACGTCTTAAATATTATAAGAGATTCGGCAATTGCAATTAAAGATATCATGAAAAAATTAATTGAGGCAGGAAATAAGATGGTGATTGAAATTAATTGGGATAAAACAAAATATTTAGTAAGAGAGAAAAACATTATTAACACACAAAGTCTTAACATACAAAATGTAGAATTTGAAAATTTAGAAAAATTTAAATACTTAAATTCTGTAATTACAAAGGATAATAATATTGGATAAGAATTTAAATCGAGGTCGCAATCGGGTAACGCTTGTTATCATACAGTAAAGAGGTTGACTCATCAAAACTTTTATCAAAATGGATGAAAGTTCAAATATTTAAAACAATTATTTTGCCTGTTTTATTATATGGGTGGTCAATGTTCTTGGAAGTCGAAAGATTTAGAGAATTTGATATTAGGATTGTTCGCAGCATTTAAGGACCAAAGAAAGATGAGGTCACCGGGGTATGGCGGAGATGGCATAACGAGGAATTTCATGACCTCTATGCATCTCCAGATATAGTTAAGGTTATTAAGGTTATAAAAAAGAGAAGGCTGGGATGGGCGAAAAATATTGCGAAACGTCTGTTGAGATTGGGAAGATCAAGGACGCGGTGAGTGTACAATGTACGTGGACAGATGGGACAGGGTAGGAGTTAGATGGTTATAGCTCAGGATTGGGATACTTGGAGAAATGGGATTGCTTTCGAGATTTGTAGAGGCACTGAGATAGAAAGATAGATATAACAAATATAATAGTAATATATAATTAATTTACTGATTAAATTAAAATATCTTTTAAATAAAAACACAAACAGAAATGATAATATAATGTAATATACTGATTGAAACAAAATGGATGAAAACCTTTTACATAAAGACTTCCAACGAAATACTATGCATTACTTCGGGGGTACAGGGGGCGGAGCCCCCGTCTAGGTGAGAAGAGCGCCTTTGGCCCTCTGATCAGCTAGTATATAATAAAAATCGATTTATTCATGATTATTAACAAAATAAAAACAAGCTTTATAACAGCAACATAAGGACAATCAATTATTTCTAGATTCTTTCCTCGTTTGTTCTGATTTTAATTTCAGTTGATGAAATGTAGGTATTTTAATAATAAATCTATCCCCTCGAGGCTGTGACCACATTCTTCATTCCCTTTTATTCTAGCCGCCTGCTTCACTCTCTCTCTCTCACTCTCTCCTATTACAACTACCAACCCCACCCTACCTCCCGCACATTCTCATCCCCTTTTTCTTCTCCCTTTTCCCCTTTAGGGCAGACATCTGTGTTAAGCTTTGCGATGACAAATTGTTAGATAACACCTTTCTCTCTCTCTCTCCGTCTCTCTCTCACACATTTTAGTGAAATATGAACAATTTCCTCGGACCCCGGGGGCCGTTACAACCCCACACCTCTACAACTTAATGAGTCAGGGCGCGTTCATTAATTGCAGATAATTAATTTAAATTTCTACTTGGCATTCTATCTCTCTCTCTCTTACGCCCATTGTCTTTTGTAATCAAGCAAAAAAGAAAAAAAGAGACACCCACGTTGTTACTCTAGTATTATTTATTTTTTATTTTATTTCATTTTTTAAATATATATATATATATATATATATATATATAGGATATGTATATATAGATATATAATTTTTTGCCACCCTCTCTTCTCGTATACCGTATAGTTAATTTTAATTTTCTAATTGAGACATTGTCCTTTTCGAGTGTTGGCAAATTGTGAACGGCTGGGTTGGGGGGTTGTAAATGATTGAGGGGGATTGTATAATCCGTTTACCTGGCGCCATTTAATTAACCAATCGATGCCTTCCCGTTGCCAAGACAAAGCCTGAATACAAAACCAATACAAAACGAATGAAATAATTAAATTACTAACAAAAAAAAAAATTCTATTCCAGGACAATACGAAAATTAAAGGAATTGTCTTATAACTTAAAAAAAACTTCTTAATAAAATATTTTTTTTATTTATTATTTATATTATCTATATATATAAAAAAAGGTTTTTGTCTGCACATTGCTCAGAATTTAAAAATTTTTGCATATCTTCGCGTTTCATGACCTCTAGAATCCAAAAGTGACTTTAGAATTTTTCACGTCTGTCTGTCTGTCTGTCTGTCTGTCCGGAAAATTACTATTTTATAGACTCAGAATTGGCTGAACCGATTTCTTTGAAATTACATCACAATATTCTTATATACCTCTAGAGTAACATAGGCTATAAATTTTATTAATATCTTATCAATAACCGCAGAAATTAATTTTTTAAAGTTTAGATAATTCTCCGTGTTGTTCATTCAAGAGCAGCTCGCGGCTCACTGTCGGCCTAGCGGAATCATTTCAAACAATGAATTATCATAGAGATTCCCAATCGAAGAATTATTATAATATTTCCCTTTTTATTTTAAATTCTAATATACAAATATCAATTCAATTAAATAATTTATTCTAAAAGTTCTCAATTTAATTAAAATATTTATTAGATCATATTTTTATCTTAAATTATTTTTTATTTAATTGAATATTTCTTCTTTTCTATAATATATATATAATAATATATAAATTTTATCATTGAATAATAAAAAAAAATATTATTTAACCTGAATTAAAATGACTGAATTATATTATCTTTGTTTTTTATTTTAATTTAATTACTCTATTATTAATTACTAAATATATATATATTATATAAAAATTAAAATATGATGATATAAAGTTGTTTTAAATTTTTGACATTTTTAAATTGGGTATATTTTTTAAATTTATTAAAATGTCTTTTTTATTTATTATGTTTAAAAGATTCATTTTTATTATGTGATATTAATAAAAAATAACGATGCTCTGTGCAAGTCGAATCATGTTGCACATAATTAAATAACAATTGCCAAACAAAGAATATAATATTTTTTAAATTCTTATATTTAAATATCATTTCAATTAAATAATTTATTCTAAAAGGTCTCATTTTAATGCAATTTATAATTTTCTTCTAATTCAGATTTAGGACAAATCGTACAACATTATATCAAATCTCGCTAAGAACATTCAATATTTTTGTACACAAATTATTCAGAGTATTGGCTAAGCGTATCACTCACAATCAGTTTATATTGAAATTTATATAAATTAACAAAGTAAAAATTTTTATTTGTTTAAATTTTATTATAATGAATCAAAAAAAATTAAATATATAGATCACATGATTAAGAGAAGCAAAAAACTTGACAGAAAATAACTGTTGGATGGAGGTCGGACATGACAGAAACTGTAAGCGAAATCTTCATATTGCGACGAATAATTTTCAAATCCCCTAGCACCACAGAATTAGATAAGTTTATTTTAAGGAAAATAACTATGATCTAAAAAAAATTAATAAATGAACTTAATAATAAAAAAACAAATAAATCAATTAATTTAAATTAATACTATTAATGAATGTATATATTGGTCATTTATCTATAGTTTTATACCGTTAATTTTTATAAATTGTCTCAAGTCTCTATTTTTGCATTTTCCCAAGTTTCATTATAATTAAAAATATTCAATAATAATCTAGCAATGAAAATAAAATATCAAAATGTAATGATCAAGAAATATTATACTTTATTTCACTATAATAACATAGAAAATACTTAAGAACCATAGGCGGTGGAAATATTAGGAGATATCATTGCGGGTTAAGGCCAAATCGATCAACATTAATTAAGATATTTTCATTATGACAGATATTAGGAAAAAAACTGCGAATTCAATATTTCTGTTCACTAATTATTTGTAGACTTTAGTAAAACATACACATGACTCAATATAGATCAGCATAAACTTTTTCAAATTTTGATCTTCAAATTTGTCTTGAAGGTAGTAAAGAAAGAATAAGATGAAGAAATCAATTGTAAAATGTTAGGTTACCCAGACGACTTAAATATAATAGGAGATTAGGAAATTGCAATTGCAGATAGCGAGGAAAAATTAATGGAGGTTTGAAATTAATAGTGATAAGAAAAAATATTTAGTAACAAAGAGGAAGAGTATTGACATACAAAATCTTAAGATACAAAATGTAGAATTTGAATATGTAGAAAAATTGAATGTAATCACGAAGGATAATAATATTTGAGAAGAATTTAAATCGGGGTTGCAATCGGGAAACGCCTGTTATCTTGCAATAAAGAGGCTTATCTCTTCAAAATTATTATCAAAGGGAATATATAAAAAAAATTATTTTGCCTGTTGCATTATATGGGTGGGAGGCATGGTCTATGACCCTGGGAGATGAGAGTAGATTCAGAGTGTTTGAGAATAGGATTCTTCCCTGCATTTATTGGCCAAAGAAAGATGAGGTCACCGGGGAATGGGGGAGACAGCATAACAAGAAATTGCATGGTCTCTCTGCATCTTCAGAAATAGTTAGGGTTATAAAAGGGAAAAAGCTGCGATAGGCAGGGCACGTGGCTAGAATGGGAGAGGAAAAAGTTATTGGTGGGAAGACCGATTGGAAAACGTCCGCTTGGAAAACCAATGACGCGTAGGAAGGGACGTAAGAGAGATGGAACAAGGGCTCAGGATAGGGACACTTGGAGAAATGTGGTTGTTGCGGCTAAGAACTTTCGAGTATCTTTGAGCCACATAGGTAGATAGATATAACATATACAATAATAATATATATAATTAATATAGTGATTAAATTAAAATATATTTTTTAAATAAGAACACAAAAAGAAATGAATGTTTTATGTAATATACTGATTGAAACAAAATGGATGAAAACCTTTTACTACTTTCAACCACCAAATACTATGTACCACTCGGGGGTACAGGGGGCGGAGCCCCCGTCTAGGTGTGAAGAGCGCCGAAGGCGCTCTGAGCAGCTAGTAAATATATAAAAGTCAGAGATTTATGCCTATCACTGCATATAAATGGGGATAGTAATGTAATCTATAGACAACCATATAAATATTTTATTCGAAAATCAAGTTCACTTTTTGAATCGTAATAAAATTTTGAAATAGATCAAATTTAAATTATCTCATCAAAATTATTATTATTAAAGGGGATCAAAATTAAAATATAAAAAAACAATTGTTTTGTCGGTTATATTACTATATCTGTGTATTTGAGAATAAGAATGATTCTTCGTAGCATTTATGGGTCAAAGAATGAGGTCGCCGGGGAATGGCGAAGACTACATAACGAGGAATTGCATCTCTATCCATCTCCAAACATAGTTAGGGTTATAAAATTGAGAAGGCTGCAATGACTAGAATGGGGGAGGAAAGAAAGGTGAAAAATATAGTTGTGGGGAGACCGATTGGGAAACGTCCGCTTGGAAGACCAAGGACGCGTTTAGTTCAAACTTTTATCGCATGGAGCACGAAAGTTTTTGTGAAACGGTGCAAAGCCCTGCTAAAAGTTCACGTTCTTCATCCAAAATGAAGATTTAATTGTTTTTCTAATTTTTACACACACCATTACTACACTAAAAATAAATTTAAAAAAATTAGATAAATTTTATAATTTTCTTCCCACTACACTCCAAAGGATTGTCAATATCTCAGGGTATATATATATATATATATATGTATATATATAAAATTTTCCCAATAATATAATCATTTTTTCCACCATTTTTAAATATATTTCCAAAAAAAAATGTATTTTAAGAAAGATGTTGATTCATCATATGGTATTTCAATTTCAACTGAAAAGTAACTAAAAATAACAAAAATGATAATCTAATAATTTATAAAATTGAATGAATTGCATTAATAAATGAATCAAAAATAAAAAAAAAAATCGAAAGTATTTAATATATTATACACCTATGTATATTTATGTTTCATTGGATTTGATCTCTCTCTCTCTCTCTCTCTATTCATATGACTGTAACTTAATTTTCAATTTTAATTATTCACGTATAACTGCAATGCAAAATCCCTGATTTATTCAGTTAGTTATTGAATTGTAATTCGTTTATGGACTCTCTACTCTCTATGTAAAATGTGGAAGGGGTGTTGGGGATTGATGATGGTATGGGCGGTAGAGTGTATGAGGGATTGATATTTGGGAATATTTTCTATTCTATTCTCATGCATGAAAAAGTGTGAGGGAATGAAATGGGATGGACACAGTAGCGTGAAAAGGGGAATGGAGGAGTACTGAGAGGGATAACGGATGTTTTTAGATTAAATTCAATCATCAGTTCAACACAAAATTACACATATAATAAATAATCATTCATAATAATAAATAAATATATAATTATTTTTATTAATAAATAATTATAATATGAATAAATAAAAAATATGAGCTGTGGCCAGGCACAGAACCGACCGACAATTTGAAATATATTAATTTCCAAACATTATATATATATATATATATATATATATATTCCTACTTATATATAAAGTATCAAAAAAAAATATTTATAAAATTTGAATTAAAATGACTAAATTATATTATCTTGGTTTTTATGTTTAGTTTAATTACTCAATAATTAATTACTACTATATTTTAAGTGAAATATTTTGGATCAATGAATATAAAATTAATACTTTGTAAATTACCACTTCCGGTTTCCGGATATACACTAAATACATGTTACTGATTCATTAACTAAATTTTATCAAAATCCGTTCAAGCTGTACACATCTATGCGGACACACAGACGGACGGACGGCCGGACAGACGGATAGATATCATTCTAAAAATACTTTTTACTCCTAACAAAATGTATGATTCGTAAAAAAATATATATGTAAAAATCTCCACATGTGAAATTTGATGCAACAACAATACCTTCCCTTCCTATCGTCGGTCGGTAAAAAATATATGATTTTTAAAGGATATTCAAATGATATGTTAGAATTTTTAAATTGGGAACGTTAAAGTGTGAACACGAGAATTTTCCAACTCAAAGAAAAGAAGCAAAAGAAGTGAAAACTTTATTTATATAGAAAATCAATTTGGAAATCAACTATGAATTCAATGGGGAGATAATATAAAAACACAGAGGTTCTTAAACTGTGGTCCGCGGACCCCTGGGGGTCCGCAAAGCTATCGTAGAGGTGCACGAGAAAATGATGAGTCAGTTAAAACTATTTAATATAAAAGGAGCGATGGCATGGCTTTGTGAGGAAACAGAGATCAAATACCCAAATTCAACGAAATGTGCAAGAAAACTATTGCTACCGTTTTCCATCTTCATATTTAGCTGAATTTTCTTTCTTCAATATTATAATTTCTAATAAAATGTGTTCTACAATTTGCAAAAAAATCGTTATTCACCAATTACTGTTAGAAATATTCAACATATATCCTTGTTCTTATGAGATCGTAAGCCAGAAATTAACTAATAAAATGACGTAAAGTACCTAAAGTTGGGATGGGGTCCGTCAAAAAAAATTTCTCCAAGTGGGGGTCCGCGGAGTACATAAGTTTAAGAACCTCTGTAATAACAGATATGAGAGGGAATTAGGAACGAATTGGAATTGGCTGGATGTGGTTTAGAATATAAACAGATGGAGGAATTTGGTTATTGAAGAAGTAAAGAACACATTCTAATTCAGTAATTTATATTCAATTTTAAACGAACATGTTTATTCAATTTAAATCCACTGAACTTGTGGTATTATAATCTAACTTAGTCCATATTTCAATAGACATTAAGATGAATTAATTCCAACCACCTTTGCAAAGACCAATAAAATTTAAAAAAAAAGCATTTATCAGAAGTTGACTCTCGTTAATGATGATATCGTTCAATAGATTTCAACATAGTATTATATATATATATATATAGATGAATGGTTGGATGGATATCTCCTTAGTTGAATTTGCTTTTATGTCATGTCACTGCGGCTAATGCACCATCATCATCATAATCGTCATTGAGGATGGCGACGACTGTCTCTACCCTCTTGGCACCTGTCATACTAATTAGTTTAACCCACAATTGAAAAAAAATATGAATAAATGTGGCAACATAGTGAGAAAAAGAATATATTCTTCTTTGGTGACATTTCAAAAGATATTGTCTTTTGTTGATGTTTAATAAAGAGAATAAGTAATCAAAAAATAAAAATAAAAAAAAAAATAAAGAAAATGCAATCGGGAAGTGACTTTCTCAACAACTGGATTGAAATTCATCATTATTTTTTCTTTTTTTTATTATTATAATCATCAATGCATCCTAAAAAAAAAAATTACGAAAGTTGAGTGTATTTTATTGTAATCGTGATCAGTCATTGATCAAGATTAAGAATTCTTTTTTTTTATGAATGTGTATAATTGTACGAAAAAAAGAGAAAAAAGAATCTGGGAAATAAATTTTCTAGAGCATTAAATAAAAAAAAAAAAATATTATGAAATTCACAAGTAATAATATTTACTATTATTAGTTGTTTCATTGTTCTGTAGTGTATTTTTAATATACGAATAGATTATTACAAAAATAACAATAATAAATTTTTGAAAATAATATTAATGAGAATAATATTTTTTTTAATAAGAAGATTTAAGTATAAAAATTATATATTAATATTATTCCTACATATATATATATATAATCAATAACGAATTTATTTTTTATTTTTTTGTTAATATATAGGTAATTATTTAGAATTTAATTAATTGTGGTACTTAAATTTTATATCAATACATAATCTTTTGATATTCTTTTTTTCATATACTCATTAAATGAATAAGCTGGTGTGTCTCCACTCGACTATCTCGTAATTTGAATTGGATTAAATAACATATATTATATTTAAATTAAATTTAATTAATTATAAATTAAAATCAGTAAATAATCTTATCTTATTATGTAGCTAAAATTGTATATATATATCTATATTTCTATATTTCTATATTGGTTCTCAAAAACCGCTCTAACGATTTTTTTCAAATTCACACTAGATATAGTATTTATAAAGAAAAATTGAGTTTTATTGATCACATCTCTTGAAACATACAGCTTCATTATTTATTTCTTAATTAAAAATTATATATGGGTGACGTCAATGGCATCCATTTTGAAATTTTACTCCCGCCTTTTTTTAAAGGATATTGTATTAATATTTTTTTTATATTTAAAATATTTTAAAATTCATTATTTAATTTCGAAATAAAATTAAAAATATTTATTTTTAATAAAATATATATATATTTATTAATCTCTCTCAAAAAAAAAACAACAAAACAAATAAATGTCTTTGAAAGATGGTAAAAATATGTTTGTTATTATCAAAATATCTTAGACCAGTGGTAAAAACAATTGTTTTTACTCCCCGAGTTCGAAGGATCGAAACTCGCCGCGTGCATTTTTTTTATCTATTTTCGTGATTTATTTATTCATTGTTCTTTTATTAATTAAGTTTTAGATAGTTTTATAATTTTTAATATTTTTTCAATAAAATATTATTTAATACATTTAATAATTGTAATAAATAATTAAAGAATTGTATATCAATATTTTTTAAAGGGTAGAGCGAGCTCGGTGTCTCAGGTATTAATATTACCAGCCAAATCCAATAATAATGAATCATTTTTTTTAACTTAAGTACCGAGCCGAGGCTCGAGGTCCCGGTACTATTTATTAAACCAGCGCGTGTTTGGCTCTTTGTTGATGGCACCACGACAGGTGCTGGCGCGTGATTTGCAGTGTTAAAAAATTAATTCCCGTACTTTCAGCGATTCAATCAAGCTGAAATTTCATAAATAGCAGTTTTATACAATTTTTAATCATGTGAAAAATTATCAAACATATATCTTGGCGAGATAGAAAAAACTATAAAAAATAAACAAGTTTGAAATTCAAATTATTATTGTAATTTATGGGAAACATTTATTGTAATACTTATGTATAATATATGATATATGATAAATATTTAATTTAAAATTATATTTTGTAAATTAAAATATTTAATATTTTTTCTTTCAAAATTAAAAACATTTGTTTTTAAACTATCATCTTTATTTTAATATACGTATTATAAATAATCAAAAAACTTGTATAAAAACTTTATTTAATATTTTATTTATTAGTTAATAAATTAGTTCCACTATGGAATATAAAATTACTTACTTTATTAATTATAAATTAAATAAAATTGGTCTGTTTTTATAAGTTTGTTTACTATATTAATATAATATTAATATAAACTATTTTATCAAAATTATATCGATTATAAATTTATATTATTATTCTAAAGTTTAAAATGAAAGTAGTTTGATGCTTATATGAGTATATATATATATATATACATTTATTTAAATTTTCCATTATTTAAAAAATAATTGAATCTTTCCCTTCTGGATATATAATTCTTTTGTTATTGGTAATATAATATGAATATATTTAATTTTTCTATTTATTTGAATGAATGAGATAGATGGCAAGATAAATAGATTACTGACCAAAGAAAAAGAAAAATCATTTTTGTTTATTTATTTATTATTACAATAAAAAAAAAAGTAGAAGTTAGAAACTGAACTGGCATGAAATGAACTTAATCAAACATTCTAAAGAAGTTGACAAAATGCCTGGTTGGTTTCTTAAATAAACATATGACCCTAAAACGAGTGTGTCAGACACCCCATCTAATAGAAAGGCTTATTAATTCTGGGTCAGTGGATGTTTATCCTAAGGGAAAGAAGATGATGATGGTCAACCCTTGACACATTGCATGCTGATTCATTCATTCATAGAATGAATGACAAAGAAAAGAAAAAAAGTAATAATAATAATTAAAAAAAATTGATATCCTTTCTAAAAATATATAATTATATCATTTAAAAATATCAAGCAAAATTTTACTATTAAAGCAGATGGTATACGTGTTTACTTTATTATTTATAATAAAGATATAAATTCAATGGTTCAAGACAATTTCACTACAATCATTTATTATATTTATAATAAATTATATGATAATATTAATTTTAGATATATAAATTCATTATTTAAAAAGAAATTATGTTATATATTACATACAATTAAATAAATAATTTTTTCTGAAGATAGATAATATTAATATATAAACATAAAATTGATTTTATATAGTAATAAATTATTTATTTATTACTATTATAAAAAATTAATTAATTAAAATAATTTATAAATTATTTTATTGATTATGACTATAAGAGATTTTTACATTTGGTATACTACAATAGTATAAATTTCAAATTTACATGAATACATATGAAATATAAAATAAAAATGATAAACATTAACATAAAAATAATAAATTAATATAGATATGATAAAAAATTAGAAAAATAAATAAATGAAAAAAGTGTGATATAGTTGTACTAATTTATTATTTAAAATATATGGATAAAAAGCCAGCTGTTTATTTATTTATTTATTTATTATATTAATTAAAAAGTAAAACTCTTGGTAAGTCGATAAAATATCTTAATTTAAATAAAACTTATTTCTATCCAGTCAGCATGATATAAAATATAAAACAAAAAAAAAAATTAAATAAATGAATAATAGTCAATGAGAGCCCCTATGAATCCGACATTAAATTTATTTTTGACTGCTGATTAATACATCGTTATATTATATTAATGTATAATATACATATTACAATTTGTTAATAACTTTTTCCTTGAATTTTATTATATCAGTAGATTTTAAATAATTCAACATGTTTTTGTATTCTTTATATAGAGCGTTAAAATATATTTAGCGTTGCTGGTTGGCTAATTATTAAAATGTGTTGTTTTGTTAAGTATAAAAGTACGGACATCCTTTTCATCGGATGTGAGTTGTGATGAGCAGAGAATTAAAATAAAAATGATTTTTTTAAATTAATTCAAAATGATTAAGCCAAAAAGGGTAATTAAAAATGTTGACTTATTTTGAGTTCTCTCTCTCTCTCTCTCTCTCTCTCTATATATATATATATATATATATATATATATATAAGAAGTGATTTCCGAGTTATTTTCATGTTTGAATGTAAGATTTAAGTCTCGACTTTTCGGCGCTCATTTTGGCGCCAAATTCAAGAGAGTTTATTTAGAAAGAAAGAAATATTAAATATGAGGTAGGGTCAAAAAGTTCGCGGAATTGGTTATTAAAAATTTATTAAAAATATTTATAACATTCTTACATTATTTCCCTTCAAAATACTCTCTTCCTGCATCTACACATTTATTCCACCGTTCATATAATTGTTGGAAACACTCTTGAAAGCCGTTTTTTGAAAGTTCCTTCAGCCGCTCCGTCGCATTTTCAATCACCTCTGACGAATCAGCATGTTGTGCGACCGTCGCGAAAACGCTTATACCACTCGTAAACTGCTGTTTTCTTCATCGCAGAATTTTCGTATGCTTTTTTTAGCATCTCAAGAGTCTCCGAGGGTGATTTCTCCAGCAACACACAGAATTTAATATTGCCACGCTGCTCTAATGACGACATTGCACAATCCGACGAAAGAAAGAAACTACGATCTACAATATTAAACACCGAACGCACGGAACCAACTACAACTGCCTGCTAACCTCAAAAGCACATTCACTACCAGTTATGCCAACCTCACAAACAAAAATTTCCCTTCCAGCTAAGAAATACTTGACTATAAGCGACCATTCCGCGAACTTTTTGACCCTACCTCGTATGTAGGTCTAGAGATCTATATAATTATAAATAATTTAAAATAATATTTATAAGAAAGGAAAATAATTTAAATTTTTTTAAATTTTTTATGAACATAATCTAGCCATTCCTGAATTATTGAAGAAAAGACTTATTTTGTTTTTTTTGACATGCTTGCTTTTTATCTTTTCATGGAAAGTATTAAAGTTCTACTTATTAGACTGAAAAGTGGAAGGATAGCAAGTGGCACACGACTGAGCCTGTGTATCGACGATAGTGACCTTATAAGAGAGGAATAAATATGTTCAAGCATCTTTGATACGCTTATTAAACAAAGAAATATAAATAAAATTTAAAAACCTAAATTTCTTTAAATTTATCTATTATGATAATCGGATTAAATTAAAATTAAAAAATAAAACATATTTTCTATGATTAATTGAAAAAGATTATCATAGCCGATTCTTCCTAATAACTTTTTAATTATAGCCTATAGAATTATATTTTGTAATTCAGTCAGTCTTTCTGGACTATTTGATGTAAAATGTGATTTATCTCAATTTTAGAATGAAGAAAATTCTCTTACTATTACTTATTATTATTCTCTATTACTCTCTATTACACATTAATTATATATATAAAAATAGATAGTTTTAATAATATTTATTTTCTCATATTTTATAACTCAAATTATTTTGTCTCTTCATTAAATTTGAGTAATTTTTTAAATAAATTTTTAAATAATATATTCTAAAATTGTTTTTCAAAATATTATTTTATATAAAATTTTATTTTATATTAATTTTTTTATTATAATATTAGTATTTTTATTGAATAAAATATTTTGTTAGGTTTCTCCTTTCTTTTTCTTTTCTTCGATTCTTTAAGTCCATTCATCGTTTTAATATAAAGAGAAAGAGAGATAATCTCTACTAATCTCTACTCTATTACTATATATATAAGTCTATTTAATATTTAATTAAAGATGCGGGGGCTTAATTAAAAACTTTTAATCATTTTTTTATTCACTCTTTCTCTCTTTCTCTTTACCTGCCTCTTTCTGATGGTTTGAAGAGATGATGCATTCTTGATTAATTTCTTGGCGACCAAATATAGCCGTTTAATATAAATATCTATGATCTTCGAAGCGTAGCGAATAGGAAATTGTCAGGCAGCCTGTGGGCACCGTCGTCAGTCAGTAAACCAACCACCGCCGCAGATCTATCATTCCACTAGACAGACGGATAATTTCTTGCCTTGTCTTTTTCAGACACAATCATCTTCTCATATAATAATAATAATAATAATAACAATAATAATAATAATCATTTAAGTAACGACTTCCAAAACTCTCAATGCCATTTAATTTAAAAAAAATAAAATATATTTTTCTAATATGAGACATTAACCTTTATTTCTTTATTATTTATTATCTAATCAATTCCATTTATGTAAAAGAGATAATTTTTAAAATTTATTAATTAGTAAGATGTGATATTCATATTTTAAATGATAAAATTATTTTTAAGTAGTTACCTAGATTGGTTCTCTAATGTTAAAGATTAAATTTCTAAATTTATAATTTTTTAACATTTAAATAAAAATAAAAAAAAAAGAGAAATTAAAATATTATAATTTTTTTCTATATTATATTCCAAATATTCATGATATTTTACGAGGGGGTAGGTCAATAAGTCAGTGACTTTATGATTAAACACAGGATTTTGAATAGCTCTATAAATTTTGTACAACGTTTCTCCAAATTTTTATCCCTTCCAAAAAATAAAATTTGTCGAGGACATCAAAATAGATTTGTTTGTGAGATGATTTCATCGTTGGAGTCAAATCTCTTTCCGCCGAGCCATATCTTCAGGTTTGGAAACAAGAAATAGTCACTCGGGGCTAAATCCGAAGAATAGAGCGGATGAGGGATCAATTCGTATCCCAATTCATGGATTTTCATGGAAATTTACTTTTTTCCATTTTCTTCTCCAATCACGAGATATTTTTCTATTAATTGATGTCAAACACAAACTAAAAGACCCAGCTGGTTCAAATTTCGACAGGAGCAGTATTGACATTTCATTTAGGAGACGGGAAATCCATAAAGTCACGGACTTATTGACCTGTCCTTGTATATTGAATAAATCTAATCAAAAAATATAATAATTGGTCAATTATTAAATGCAATAAAATATAAATAATTTAATTTATATAATATAATAATTTATTTTCTTTATAAAAATTATATTTTTAATATAATAATTTTGATAACAATTTATTGCCTTTGAAGACTAGAGTTCGAATCGTTGGCATTAATTTATTTTTTGAATTAATTAATAAAAAAATTCATATTTTAACTGATCCTTTTATTATTATATAAAAAGGGTAATAAAATGAATAAAAAGTATTTAAACAGCTATTAAAAAAAGAAATTCTACATTAATTAAATTAGTATATTTATGTTTTCTTTCATTTAATATTTAATCTTATAAATAATTTAATAACTAATCAATCATGATGTTTAATTTAATTTATTATATATATATATGTATTATTGATAATTAGTTATAATAATTTTCATTATTGGTTTATTATTATTTATATATTATTTTTTTTTGTTTTATTTTTTGATTGATTAATTGAAATTAATTATCAATTTCTAATGAAGAGTGAAAGGGTGTTTATTTTTTTTTAGTGGGGGAAGTGGGCAGTTTTTTTTGTGACCAATTATAAAATAGAAAATGAAATTGATTTAAGCTTGGAATCACGCGAGGAAGGTGAAATTCCATATACCGAAGCGTGTGGCTGAAGTGAGTGAGTGAATCATTTATCATCATTCCCAGGCTGTCGTTTTAGACGTTACTTGTGTTGTTCAAGGGATCGAGAGCATGACCGGCGTATTTATTACGATGTATGTATATATCTCAGGGCCTGTTCATATCGAAAACAACACAACACGACTATAGTGGTGGAGATCACTCAGCGTGTGGAACGAGAGAGAGAGAGAGAGAAATCATTCTTATCCACTTTATTATTTCAAAACTTAATCTTGGAATCAAAAGAGTGAGAAGTCAAAAAGTGTATTCACGAAACGTGATTGATTAGAAAAATATTATATGTAAGATTGAATAAGAGAGAGAGAGAGGTAGAGAGAGATGAACTGGGTGGAATTTACTCATTTTGATGAGCTCAAGTAGTCACATTTAATCAACTAACTGTCAATTATAATATGACAATTGTTTTGGGTATGTTGCTAACATTTGTGGTTTGTAATTTTATATTTATTTAACATTTTGTCCCTTTATTTTCTAACATTTTTAGTATCTCGCCAGAGGTAGTATTGCGACCACGAAAATTTTCGATGTCGAGATTTTGATGTTTTTATACGTTTTGAAGGTCCCTGAGTCATTTTCACCAAGGTTGAGAAAAATGTCTATGTGTGTGTGTATCTGTGTAAGTAGACAAGATTACGCAAAAACGGTTTGAGCTAGATTAATGAAATTTGGATCAAATTATTCAAAATTGGTAGTTTTCTATCAAAATTTGAGAAATGTAGCTCATTCGGAACAGGGTCATTACATTATACGATTTATTTTTTTTCCTCTAAACTGACCGTAAAAATAAAGATATATGCTTGATAGTTTTTCAGATGATTAAAAATTGTATAAAACTGCTATATATAGAATTTCAACTTTATTGAATCGCTGAAAGATCCGGAATTAATTTTTTAACACGACTACAAATCACGCACCAGCACTTGACAATCAAAAAAGAGCCAAACACGCGCTTGTTTAATAAATATTATTTATTAATTTTAAAATTTATAATTTAATTTAAATAAAATATATGTTATAATTAATGCAATTCAAATTTGCGAGATAGTCCAGTGGAGACACTCCAGATTTTTGTTATATGTAATAATATATAAACTACCGCTGAAAGTACCGGAATTAATTTTTTAACATTGCAAATCATGCACGAAAACGTTGTGCCATCAACAAAAGGCCAAACACGCACTGGTTTAATAAATATTATTTATTAATTTTAATTTATAATTTAATTAATCTATATATTTAATACGCTAGTGTCCGTCTGTACGCAAAAAACTCCAGAGCCTAAACTACAAGGAGTAAGGTAACCAAATTTTTCTGAGGTGAAGGGTACCTCAAATGATGAAAAATAAAAACGAAATTAGAATCTTAGGTAACTCCTGAGCTGAGCTGCGGGTGTTCCATTTTCCAGAAATATATATAAAGGAGAGTGTTTGTATGTTTATAATTTGTTTACTTTTTTGCTGTCATAGAAACAGATATATATATATATATTTATAATTAGAACCTCTCTCTCTCACCCTCTCTATTTAAAATTTTAAAAAATGGAGTGTTCTAGCCAAATTAAGAAATTTAAATTCCTTATGCAACATTGATAGGTAAATGAATTGGACTGGAAGAGGAGACATATGATTAGAGAAATTGGGGAAAAATCAACCGAAATGTAATTAAACAAAAAAATTCAAGAATTATGATACGGATAGGACTTACATACAAAATGTAGAATTTGAAAATGTATAAATATTTAAATACTTAAGATCTCTAATCACCAAAGATAATAATATTCGAGAAGAATTTAAATCGACGTTGTAATTGAGTAACGCCTGTTATTATGCAGTAAAGGGGCTTATCTCATCAAAGAGGATCAAAATTAAAATATATAAAACAATTATTTTTCATGTTGATCCATGACTAGGGTGACCATATTTCGAAAATACCTAACCGGGACAAACGGTATACCTTTTTTTTAGAACTAAATTGAAAAAATTTTGAAAAAAAAATTACGAAATGTCCTAAATATTGAAAAAACAGTAGGGTGTCCCGAAGACATTTTTGGGACAGAGCACCTAAAGACGGGACGTTTGGTCACCCTATCGATGACTCTGGGAGACGAGAGTAGATTTGGAGTATTTGTGAGATTAATATTGTTCGCAGCATTTATAGGCCAAAAGAAGATGAGGTCACAGGGGGATGGCGGAGATGGCATAACGAGAAATAATGTCCAGATATAGTTAAGGTTATAAAATCAAGAAGGCTAGGATGGGAAGGGGACGTGGTTGGAATTGGAGAAACTAGAAATTGGGAGAAACCGATTGGGAAACATCCGGTGGAAGACCAAGGACCAAGGTGGGTGGACAATGAAGGAAGGGACATGGGAGAGATGGGACAGGGTAGGATTTGGTTGTAGCTCAGGATAGGGACGCTTAGAGAATTGTGGATGCTGCGGCTAAGAACTTTCGAAAACTGTAGAGACAGAATTAGATAAATATAACATATACAATAATAATATATAATTAATTTACTGATTAAATTAAAATATATTTTACAAGAAAACAAATACATGTCTTATCTACTTATACTGATTGAAACAAAATGGATGAAAACCTTTTACATACAGACTTTCAACCAAATACTATGTATCACTCGGGGGTACAGGGGGCGGAGCCCCCGTCTAGGTGTGAAGAGCGCCGAAGGCGCTCGGAGCAGCTAGTTAAATTTAATTTAAATATAATATATGTTAATTAATCCAATTCAAATTGCGAGATAGTCGATATTACACTCCAGATTTTTTTTAAATTATAGCATAAAATGTTGTCTAAAAATATATATATATTATATGTAATCTCAAAAACTACAATAATTTTGTAATATAATATTTGCTAATTATTATATATTATTTAATAATATATATTATTACAAGTTGGTAGGATTTTTTTCACTATCTACCTTCCCATCTACAATTCAATAGATTAAAAGATTATCTTTTTATTTATTAAAAAAAAGCTCAAGGGTACTTTTTTATAATAACTATATATATATATATATATATATAGAATATATATAATATATATAATATGGTGAATATGATAAAGCAAAGAAGATGATGTCCATCGAGACGTGTTGAACAACAACGTGACTGACTGACTGACTGCCACTCTCTCATTCACATACACACACTCTCAATTCTATATTATATTAGAAAAAGCAAAAGGGACACGTGCGTATGTGTGAGTATGGGAGAGAGGATTACCAATGGAGTAGTTGCTGGCTGGTTGATTTTTAACTTTTATTAATATCCTATCCTTTTGAGGGGCTTGGCTGGACTTTTGATATTTACAATAGGACTTAGATTTTAAAAGGACTGAATTATAATTTAAATATAGCCTTCATTTTATTTTATTTATATTTGAAATGAAAAAGAAATCTTGTTAGTAATATTTATTATTATACCCATTGAAATTTTGATGGATGATGATGATGATAATAATGAATAATGGATAGTAAAAAGATAATAATAGATAAATTATTAATTTTTATTTAACCAAAATTAATTTTTCTTTTTTCTTTTTATTTTTTATTGATTAATTTTCAACATAGATATCAGTGCTTTTACAATTTCGAATATCCCATACATATTTAACAATTTCCATCGATAATGTGTAAATAAATTAATTTATTAATCATTAGAAAATTTTTACTTTATTTGTATTTAATGAATCAAGTATTGTTTGAGTTTAAGTAAAGTGTTTAACTTTTTCTTGAATAATAGTATACATTAAATGTGCAAAAATATGATGATTTCTATTTTATTCATTATTTTTTACTTATTTATATTTAAAAATTAATTTCTTTTCTAATATTTATAACTTAAACTTGGTCTTCCTCTGTGTTCACCCTTTTTACCTACCGATGATAGGAAGGGAAGTTATTGTTTTTACACCAAATTTCACATGTGGAGTTTTGGTGTATATCCGGAAACCGGAAGTGGTAGTTTACAAAGTATTAATTTTATATTCATTGTCGGAAAATATTTCACTTAAAATATAGTAGTAATTAATAAATGAGTAATTAAACTAAAAATAAAAACCAAATTTTAATTCGAATTTTAAAAATATTTTTTTTATACTTTATATATATAAAGTTTGGAAATTAATTTATTTCAAATCGCGTCGGTTGGTTCTGTGCCTGACCACAGCTCATATTTTTTAATTATTAATTTATAGTATTTTTAAAATTGTTTTTGTCTTTTTGATTTATATTGTATAGCTCAAGCCGTTTAATGTATTTTTTCGCAATATATTGGGAAAATATGGCGAATGTCGTTCAATTCTTTCAGATTAATTCATAAATATATCTATGCTAATAATTCTACAAAAAAATAGTTGTATTATAGACATCCCTCATACCATAATCAAATTAAGATGGATTACGAACTGGACCTTCCTCTTCCTCAAAAATAATTGAAAAATTCATTTTATTTCTTTATGATTTTGAAAATTGTGATGGAGATATTATATACAGTTTTTGTATCGTTTAACAGAAGAATTAAATAGTAAATTTTTGTTTTTTAAATAAATAAGTATAGTTGTATAGTGATGAGTAGAAACAGTGATGTTTTTTGTATACTTCTTTTTCTTTCTTCTTATTCTTTTTGTTTGAATTGCATTTGAAAATGCATTGCACGTTTTTATGGTTGCCGATTCGTCTTAACTTGTTCCTTTATGTGAAGGGGTGGTCGGATAAGAAGAAGGGATGGGAATATATATATATATATATATATATAGGATGAATTTGCCCGCAAACTTGATTGGCATGATGCATATGCAGGCAGTTTGTTCGTATAGATGAGCAAACAAGCCCCACCCATATACACTTGACAAGAATCCTAATCACAATTGAACAAGGAAATAAGACAGAGAGAGAGAGAAAGAAAACCCCCACCATCCATACAAACAGAAAAGACAGCATCTTCTTAACCACACCGAAGGTGAATTACAAGCCAATTCAGCGGAAGACAATCGAAAATATAGATAAAACTAAATTATAGTCAATTTTTTTCTTCACTTTTAAAGGATTTTCTTTTTTTATTTAAATCATCCTTCGTTATTTACCACATATAAATTTTCGTTATTAATTTAAAATTCAATCAATTCCGTTAAAAGAATATTTAAAAAATTTCTAGGGCCCTCCCTTCAAACTACTAAAATAAAATTCAAAAAAAAAATCTGGAGTGTCTCCACTCGATTATCTCGCAAATTTGAATTGGATAATCAAGCTTTTTTCTATTTTTGAAAATTAATTAAAATTTTATTCTATCCGATCATAGGATTTAAGGTTTTTAATATCGTTTTCACTTATAAAATTTTATTGAAATAAAAGACTTTGGCTTAATATTATATTTTTTGTGAAATTTATGAAATTGCATTTGTTTTTAACTGCCTTTAGTTGCATTTAACTTTTATCATAGTTTAAAAAAAAATTAAATACATTACCAGGTACTCGACGGGGACTTAGCAATTGATGTACTCAATAAATCTCTTAAATGGGATATTCAATGTGTATACAATCACATATATTTATATGGATAGTGCAATCAGAATATGTATTAAACATGGATATTATCACTTTAGAGGAAAAAAATGACCCTCTTCCGATTCAGCTATATTTCTCAAAAGTTGATAGAAAACTACGAATTTTGAATAATGCCCGTATACCAAATTTCATTATTCTAGTTCAAACCGTTTTTGCGTAATTTTGTTAACATACACACACAGAGAGATATTTTTCTCAACCTTAGTAATGACTAAGGGGCCTTCAAAACGTATAAAAACATCAAAATCTCGACATCGAAAATTTTCGTGATCCCAATACTATCTGTGACGAGATAGTAAAAAATAATAATTTTTGTTTATTATTAACTATTATGATTTTTTGTGGGGGACAAATTAAAAATTTCAATGTTTTTGCTTAACATTTAAACAAATTAAAATTTAAATAAATAATCTTTAGTGATCAAACCAATCTCCTTTTAATCTCTTCCTAAATATGACCATAATTTAAATTTGTGGTCACTACCATAAATATTTTTGCAAAGGTTACCAATACATTCCGAAAAACAAATTAGCTGGAGTGTCTCCACTCGACTATCTCGCAATTTGAGAATTGGATTAAATAACATAATATATTATATTTAAATTAAATTTAATTAATTATAAATTATAAATAATAAATATTAAACCAGCGCATGTTTGGCTTTTTGTTGATGGCACCACGTCACGTGTTGGCGCGTGAGATTTGCAGTGTTAAAAAATTAATTCTGGTAATTTCAGCGAATCAATCAAGCTGAAATTCTATATATAGCAGTTTTATACAATTACTAATCATGTGAAAAATTATCAAACATATATTTTTATTTTTACGGTCACTTTAGAGGAAAAAAAATCAAAACGTTGTAGGTAATGACCCTCTTCCGGTTGAGCTACATTTCTCAAAAGTTGATAGAAAACTATGAATTTTGAATAATGTCCATGTACCAAATTTCATCATTCTAGCTCAAACCGTTTTTGTGTAATCTTGGCTACACACATACACACACACACACACACACACATACACACACACACAGCACAGACATTTTTCTCAACCTTAGTGAAAATGATTCAGGAACCTTCAAAACGTATACAAACATCAAAATCTCAACATCGAAAATTTTCATGATCGCAATACTATCTCTGGCGAGATAGTAAAAAAGCAAAGCAAATATATATTATTTATTATTAAATAAATAAAAATTAAAAATATTAATATAATTGAAATGTTTTGATAAATGATTAATTTCATTTTTTGGATTAATTTATTTTTTTACTATGACACAACATGACAAGTGTAAGATGGCAAAAAGATTTTATAAATTTTATTAATTATAATATTTGAATTCACAATGAAACATATTATTAGTTTTTATATAATAGAAAATTTGAAAAATGTCCTTATTACCTACGATAGATTCATTGTTACACAATTTGAAGTAATTAATTTCTGACTTAAACTTGATCAAATTGTTGATATGTGTTTGGCTCTTTGTTCATCACTTATTGGTGTGTGATTGGCAGTCAACGTATAAAAAAATTTAAATGTTAAATTTAATTCAGGTACTTTCAGGGATTCAATCAAGCTGAAAAAATTCTATATATAGCAGTTTTATACAATTTTTAATCCTGTTTTTTAGTAATGAAAAAGCAGTAAATTAATACTATCTAACATTTGAGTATACAATATATGTTATAACCTCCGATCCTTTCTACTTATTAAATAAATAAATAAATAAATAAGAGAATAGGAAGGGAATTGGAGAGAGAGAGAGAGAGGGAGATAGTGAACTGAATATTCTTGGTTAATCTAATAATCATCAATTCAGAGCTTAATATTAATATTATAATAGAACTTGAGTTCTCCTTCGAGTGTTTCTGCATCTTTGATATTGTTTATCTTGTGTACTGAATAGAATGGCATGGAAGGACAGTGGAAGGGAAAGGGAATATTTCAAGTGCCTGGCAGTTTAGTATAAACGTACTATGTAATAGACAGACGGTTAAAAGGGATGGTGTTGGTGCTAAAAGTGGGGGGAAGGATGAGGGTGTGAGTGTGTGTGTGAGAAGTAACCAAAATTGATCTCAACCTTCTGACAGTTTTTGTTTTTAAAATAAACAGAATACAATCAAGTAATCAGCTCAAAATAATATTAATAATAATAATATCTACACACTCATCTGTCATCAGTACCATTAAAAGAAACAATTCTAATGAAAGAATGGAGAGATTAAGAAAATTTATTTTATTTTCAATTATCAAAGACTTATAATATTTAAATAAATATATGTCTTTTGATGCCAATTGTGTGTTAATATTAAAAAATAAGAAATAATAATAATAATAATATATTTGTGAAATCAAACTAGTGATTAAAAATAATTATTTTATTAATTTATAAAAAAATAAATGTTTACATTGAAATCTAATTAGGCAACAATTTATTTATTTATTTATCTTTATTGACTAATATATACTGATAAATCAGAAATGAAATTTAATTAAAATTGCGGGGGCAAATGCCAGATTTGCAGCCTTCTAACCCTTTCCGAGAATCAAAAAAAAAATTTTTTTCTCAAAATCTAAACCTTTTTTGAAATTAGAAAAAATTTAATAAAACCATGTTTAGTACATAATCACAATATTCACTTATTATCCAAAAAAATAATATATATATATAATTATTTGAAGGATATTGAATAATATTGCATTAAAATTGTATAAATTTAAGGAAATTTATAATTTGTTGAAAATCTTAAAACAATTACATAAAATATTGTGAAATGGATAATTAAGAATAAATAAAAATAAAAATAAGAATTTATTCATTTAATTAAAAATTCAAAATAATAAGAGTAGTTATAATTTTGTAATGCTTTTGATTAAATATAAAATAAATTTTAATGGTTTATAATACAACTAAAATTAATAATAAATAAAAACTTCATTGTTCCCTAATTATGTCAATATATTAATGAATTATTTTATAATATTATAATTAAAATTTAGAATTAATTCTGTAAAATAATCGATTTTCATCAATGAAATTAATTTTTTTTAGTAGTTTTATGTTTTAATATGTTATATTAAAAATTATTAATATAGATTTTTTTTTAACATTACCTTTTCAGTTACTTTATAATAATTTAATAATAAAATTAAATTAAAAAAGTTATTTATTAATTGAAATTATATGGAATAATTTAGTAATAAAAAATATTAATATAAGAATTTCTTTTTGATTAAATACCAATAATATTGATAATATAAAATAGTATGATTAATTTCTTTAGGCAGTGACCAGGTCTCCCCACAACAATTTCTTATACCTAAAATATCTTTCTTTCGAGAAGAATAAGCCACTCATTGAGAATTACTTTTCATTTACATATAATATTATTAGTGCCTTCATGCATCTACTCTCACTAAGCTCCTGAAAATAAGTTCTATAATTTCAATTTTTCAATTTTTTTAACGCAGAGTAACAATTCAATATTGGTCATAGAAGTATAGTTTTTATATTTTATCCATAAATGGACCATATATCTTCATCTATTTAAATAGTAGGTAAAGATGAAAGATCAAAATTTTTGTATTATTTATTATTTATTTATAAATATGAATGTGCGATTTATTTGAGTATTTATTTTTTCAACTTTTTTCATATTATTACCAAAGCGCCACAGGGTGAGAGGTTAGCGCAACTGACTCACATTTTCATGGTAATGGTGGGTTCAAGTCCCGAGTCTGGCAAGGGATTTTCTCTAGCTGGTGTCTATGGGAAGGAGTCCACCCAGCCTTCTGGATCAACATTGGGAAGCTACTTGATAAAAAAGTAGCGCCTCCAATCAAGAAAATCAATGTAAAGGTTGATAGGACCCGTAAGTTGGTATTAAAAAAAGAATCGGTCGCTACAAAATACGAAATTCCTTGGCCATAGCAACTTATTCCTCTATATTTAGAGTCACCTCTATCCAACTCTTAATCTTTCCTAACTCCATCAAATGATTCTATATGTTATTGACCTACCGCATCTACTAACTTGATCGTTTTTGTGATTGGTCTTTTTTACCCGTTCTAGCCACGTGTCTCATTTATAACAACATCCTCCTTTTAAATATGAAGATGCTTAGAGGTCATGTGTCTATAAAAGCAATTTTTAATTAGTCAGATTCTCTTTTCGTCATAGACCACCCTCACATATACATTATTTTATATATATATCAATGAGTGTCTTTAAGGTGTTTTGTTTGAGTTAGTTTGTCCTTGTTTTTGTTTTTCTCCTCAGAATTACCTAGTGACAGATGATATTGTGAATTGTGGTTAATAAGAGGCTGGAAAGAAAGATAATCCTTTCACTATATTTTCATATTTTTTCATATTTATTTATTAAAAGCAAGATACAGGTATATAGATTAGACAGAAAGAACCAATTTTTCTATTAAATTTTGATTAGATTAGATCTATTTACAGATTAACCCTTTGCCGGCCCTAACGCTTAAAAAATATTAAAAAAATTTTTTTTTTTTACTCTCAAATTTGTTGGTAGAGGAATTGTCAATTAATAAATTATATTAATAATTACCAACTCTCATAAAAAATACAAATTATAATTGAATTTTGACATTTAGAATGGAAGTAATAAAGTAAACATTTTTCTAATAATTCATTTTAGAAATTTATTTTTGTTTTTGATTTCACAATAAAATTTATTATAAAATATAAAAGAATTAATAAAAGTTAAATAAAATTAGAAAACGGACAATTCATTTTTGTCGATTTGAATAATAATAATAATAATAATAATAATAGTATAAATATAATTATATAATATAATATAATTATGATATTTTGTTAATGCTACTCGTTAACCAAATAAATTTTCATCCTTTAATAATATTAAATCAATTTCGTCGCACAAGAGAATTCATGAATTGGCTTCCCTCTCTCTCTCTCTGTCTCACTCCCTCGGATATCTCAATTTGCATTAAGACCTGTTCTACCCCACAATTTGCAGTTGGCCGGTCTTCTATTCTCCCTCTCCTTCACTCCTTCCTCCGACCCTGTTCTTCTCTATTGCCACAAACCGAAACATCATCACATTAACATCAAGTCCACTAGGGAAATATATTCATTTGTGTGGGTGGAATGACATTGATGCACATCCCCTTTCCCCTTCCCCTCATTTGAATCAATCAAGATGGTAAACGGGCAACCCCCTCTGCATACACAACGTAACAACACACTCGCTATTAGACAGATGTTACCATTAGAGCATTAGTGTTGCTTCAGCTGACAAGCCAATACAACACTTCACGTTCTCATTCAGATGATAAACAAAATTTAATTTCTTATCTACACCTAAAAAGGAAAAAAAAATATATTAAATTTATTGATTAATTAATCAAATACTTATTTTTATAATAATATACTCATTTAAAATAATAAATAACAATTTTTAAATAGAAATTATGAAAATATATTAATTTATATAATTATAAATCATCAATTGGCTTACAATAAAAAGGAATACAACAATAATGTATATTGAGGATTTTGGCTTCTGTTTCTAAATTATCTTTATCTAACAACCAAGCGTTCCTATGTGGTGCTTTCCTTTCAATCAGTTAATCAATTTTTTTAAATAATAATAATAACTGTGTGAAGTGTATTCAATTTTATTTAGATATAATTTTTTTTTTAAATTTTACATTTTTTTACATATTTATATTTTAGGATAATATATAAAATTTGCTTAGTAAAATATCACATAAATTAACCAGAATAAAATACTAATCATCCAACAACAAAAGATTTTCTCTTTTAAAAGCTATTTATAGGATGGTTGTTATATAATAGTAAAAATATGTGAGATAGAAATAAAATGTGTCAAAATTCAACATTTCAAGTCATTCTTCAGTGAAAAGTGAGAGTGAACAAATTTGGCAGTCATATAAGATTAAACAAATAAAGTAGTAAAAGTAAATATTATTGAAATAATAAAAATTTAAATAAATAATTTTAAAAAGAAAAATTACAAATAAAATAACTAAATATATATATATATATATATGTAGGGAATTTCGTTGTCTAGGGGTTGTTTAGCAAAAAATATCTGTTTTGTTTAAATGGTTGCAAAAATATCGTTTTATTGAATAAAGATGAACAAGATAAAAAACAGTGTAAAAATAAATGAAAATGTAACTTCTTCGTTTCTTGAATACTTCTGGCGATGTACAAAGGACTGTAGAGTGTCGACTGTAAAACTAACTCGAATTGTGCTGGTGTCCTTTTTAAAAGGAAGTCCAAACAGCTGGAACTCGGTTGCTATTGGTCGGTGGCGTGGAGTGGGAGAATGGCGGCGACGGTGATGGTAGCGCATGGTGGGGAGGCGGCGACGGCGTCTGGGGCGCTCGCTGCTTGGAGCGGCGTTGAGAGGAAGCACCAACTCCGATGATATTGTGGTTGAGAATGGCTGACTTTGAGGCAGCAAGATGCGCCAGGCTTTTGATGAGTCGGACGGTGATGAGCCAAAAGGCTCCATTCCCACATTCGGCCGTCCTGCGATGTATTCGGCCTCGAATACGTCAATCTTCTTTTCCTTATCTCTCCACTTCGCCTTCGTTTTTCGATATTTATCGATTTTTTTCTTCACGTAAAATAGTATATCTTGTGATTTGGATAAATCATTTATGCCTGTTTCTAAATTTAAATCCACATTAAAATCTTCATTTCCTTTATTTAAAACACTATCTTCAGTTTCAACTTTACTTGCAGTTTGTGTTTTATCATTATCGTTAGAACTTTCTTCTTTAATTTCGTCTAATTTTAAAAGGACATTTGCTAAATTTAATTTTGCTTCTTTATTTTCTTCATTTGCTTGTTTTTCATAAATCACTTTTGCCAATTTTAAAACTTTCCAGGCGAATTTTAAATTAGTAACGTCATCTTCTTCACTGTCTTTCTCACCATCTTCACTTTCAGGCATTGTTTCATCAAGATAAAACATTTTATCATTGGGATCAATCTCTTCTTCACGAATTGTTTTATTTCGATCTTCTGAAGTGCTTTCATCCTTATCAACTTCCATTGATTCATCGTCATTAACTTTATCCTCTTCATTAACTTCACTTTCGGTCTTTTTTTCATTATCAGTCGTTAGAGATTCTTTATCTTCATTCTTTTCTTCTTTGACTTGCTCTTTATCAGTCTCTCCTTTTTTATTAGATTCTTTCTTTTCAGTCTCTTCTTTTTTATCAGATTGTTTCTTATCAGTCTCTTCTATTTTCTCCGATTCTTTCTTTTCAGTTTCTTCTTCTTTTTCAATTACTTCTTTCTTTTCTGGTTCTTCTTCTTTTCCTACCTCCATCTTTTCATTTTCACTCTCTTCTTTCTTCTTCTCTTCAGAAGAGGGCTCTTTTTCTTCTTTAACTTCTGGTTTGGTTTCTTCTGCCTTTTTCACATCTTTTTCCTCTTTAGTTGTTTCTTTTTCTTTTGGTGTTTCATCTTTTTTTTCTATGGATTCATTTACTTTAGCTTCTTTCGTATCAATTTTCTCTGTTTTCTTTTTAGTTTGGGATTCTGTTATATTGTTTAAAGTGAGTTTTTCACTATCCTCTTCCTGTATCTTGTTTATGTATAGAGAAAGATTCGTCTCTGTTGAACTTTTTATCTCGGTGTTCATTATCTCTGTTTCTTCGGTTATCTTCTTTAAAGTTATTCCTTGGGGACTTAATGTTGTTTCAGCTTGTACTAGGAGATCACTACCGATGATGACTGGTTCATTTATTACTTCTGACGGGACAACATGAATTGGAACATCATAGCTGGATGAGTCAATTATGATTGGTGTCTGGAAGTATCCTAATGGTTGAATTTTAACTTTTCCTAGTCCGGTGAACACTTTTTTGGACTCTGTGAGGTCGGGATGGTTTATTTCATGCCATGCCGATTCGCTGACTAATGTTGCACAGGCTCCGGTGTCGATTAATGCTTTCATATGGTACCCGTTAAGCTGGATGTTTTTATGGTAATTTGTTTCACCATGATATGACACAATGTTGATATTTCTGTTTATGGACTTTTTCGGGCATTGAGGTGACTTGTGCCCAAATTCGTTGCAACTGAAGCACTTAGTCCCTTTGTCTTTGAATGGACATGTATTTGTCGAGTGTTGTGGGTCCCCACAATTGAAACATCGTGTTTTTATGACTGGCTTTGTTGATCTGATCTGGTTGGGTTTTTGTTCTTCCTGTCTTCTGGCGGGTGTAACCAATTCTTGAGGTTTTGTTTTTCTCATTCGAGCGCATATTTTAATTTTGCGCTTGAAAACCTCTAAACTAGATGCATCATGCAAGAACATTTTCTGGTTTGGATCAGGTATTCCATTTATGACGTAATCCATCAAGACCTGATCGCTTGCATTTACTTGATTTGCCAATTCTTTCATTCGTAGATAATAAGCAAAGGCGTCTTCATTTTTCTCTATCATGGAGTTTCCGAGTTGTCTGAAAATGTCCGCTGCGTTAACTTTTTCAGAAAATTCTTTTAGCAGAATACTTTTGAGCTTCTTCCAGGAGTTTATATTTTGTTCACTGTCCACCAAAGTTTTTGCTAAGCCTTGAATTGATCGTTTGGCAAGTATCAGCACGTGTCTGTCGTCCAAATCGTAGAGTGAAGCGGCTTCGTCGATTTCAGTGACCCATTTATTGATTGGATACTTGGTTGATCCATCGTATTTCTTAATTGTTGATTCGATGTCTTGTATTTGGACGTGTCTTCTGTAGTTGTTATGACTCGGTATAGGTTGTTCGGTTCGTGTGCTTCGAGCCGGAGAATGAACTATTTCCAGTTCTTCTTCTTCTTCTTCTTCTTCATCATCATCTTCTTCTTCATCATCATCATCATCTTCGTCCAGTGTACATAACCAAGATAGAATTTTACCTCTAATTAGTTCGTCGCTGTCTTGCTCAGGAAGATTGAGTATATTAGATGTTTGATGTAGTTGCTTACTGGATAGTTTTTCCGTTAATTCTTCATATTTTTTCTCATATTCTTCAGAACCTTCAACAAAGTTGAACCCTTCAAAGTTGAGTAGGGTTTTTCTATTGAGGCGGCATGTTGCGTCACCGGTTATTATTGTTTTTAGTCCTTTCAATTCATTTGGTTGGGCCTGCATTATGTTTTTTGCGATTTTTGGAAAACGAGCCAATTTCGACATCTTTAATATATTTTTATTTCTTTAATCTTCACTGTATTATATCTTGTATTTTCTTTCTTGATGATTATTCACAAAAAAAAATCTTGAAAGTGAATAAGTTTTCAATCTTAAATCTTGAATCTTTTCCTTGACAATTATTCACAAAAATCTTGAGAGTAAATAAATCTTCAATCTTGAATCTTGTATCGTTTTCGTAAGAATTATTCACAAAAATCTTGAAAGTGAATAAGACTTGAATCTTGAATCTTGTATCTTTTCTTGAAGATTATTCACATAAAATCTTGAGAGTGAACAAGTCTAGGAATCTTCTTTTGCCCGAACGATAAACGAGTTGTTTTCAATCACGGACTGAGCCTCCAATTTGTAGGGAATTTCGTTGTCTAGGGGTTGTTTAGCAAAAAATATCTGTTTTGTTTAAATGGTTGCAAAAATATCGTTTTATTGAATAAAGATGAACAAGATAAAAAACAGTGTAAAAATAAATGAAAATGTAACTTCTTCGTTTCTTGAATACTTCTGGCGATGTACAAAGGACTGTAGAGTGTCGACTGTAAAACTAACTCGAATTGTGCTGGTGTCCTTTTTAAAAGGAAGTCCAAACAGCTGGAACTCGGTTGCTATTGGTCGGTGGCGTGGAGTGGGAGAATGGCGGCGACGGTGATGGTAGCGCATGGTGGGGAGGCGGCGACGGCGTCTGGGGCGCTCGCTGCTTGGAGCGGCGTTGAGAGGAAGCACCAACTCCGATGATATTGTGGTTGAGAATGGCTGACTTTGAGGCAGCAAGATGCGCCAGGCTTTTGATGAGTCGGACGGTGATGAGCCAAAAGGCTCCATTCCCACATATATATATATATATTTAATATCAAAAGTGTAATATGAATAAAATAATATAATCTCGAGAGATCGATTGCCAAGAAAATTAAAAACTATATTAGAGAAGAAATTATTAATAAAATAAATAATAAAATCTAGAATTAATAAGAGATTTCTTAAAGTGAAGTTATAAATATCAGGACCTAATACTTCTAATTCTAAAGGGTGTTCACCGCAGTGGTCAAGGTAAATTGCTTCAAATAGAAAAACAAATAAGTTGACCTGTGGCCAGGTCCGAACCGACCGACGGTTTGAAGTAAATTAATTTCCAGCTACAGAAACAATTTCAAATAATTTTAATATATCTATTAATGTAATAAAAAACAGATATGGATACATAAATAATAAATATAAACATTTTTAATTTTATTTTATTTATAATATATATGCAAGACCAGGCTGTGACGTCATGAATGGCTGGATGACGTCATATAATTTTAAATCAAGAAAAAACTAATAAATATGATTTTCCCGAGGATAAAACCAATACAAAGTGCATGATTCGTGGTGATATATAAAAAAATCTCCTCATGTGAAATTTGGTGTGAAAATAACCCTTTCCTTCCTATCGTCGATCGCTAATACTACCACTTCCGGTTTCCGGATTTACACCAAAAGTTGATCAATTCATCCCACTGATGCATTAAGTAAATATACCAAATTTCATCAAAATCGGTTGAGCCGTTCAGGCTGTACACATCTATACGGACGGACGGACAGACATCATGCTAAAAATACTTTTTTCTGTTTAGAAAATGCATGATTCGTGGAGATATGTAAAAATCTCCACATGTGAAATTTGGTGTGAAAACAATACCTCCCTTACTATCGTCGGTCGGTAAAAATTTATTACTTATTTTTTAAATGTTCTTTTCTATTGGATTATTATATTTTTACTATATAGGTGTATAATTAAGATCATTTGATAATTTATTCAAAACTTTAATCTCCTAAAATTAAAAAGTTAAAAAAAGAGAACATACTAAAAGAGACATAATGTGTTGTGTGTGCTTTCATTGAACTCTGATTATATAATGATAATTAATTTTAATTAATTTAATTATTTTATTAAAATTATTGTTAAATCACTTTGTTTCATAAATTTATCTTTAATAATTATAAAAAATAATTTAATAAAATCATATCAATTTTGATCACGTAGGTTTGAGTAATCCTTGTTCTCGTAGACCCCAGAAATTCCTTTATCATTCCGAAATGAATTAAATACACAGACATATATTGTTTTTATTATTATTTGGACATTGAGGCACCTCAGCTACAAAGACCATTTGTGCCTTCAAGAAATCATCCATTGGACAGGGGGAATTTCGTCGTTGCCGGGGCACAGCCAGGCAAACAGTAGTTTACTGAATCCTGAGCGATCCAATTGTGTCTGACTCTACGCTCCCCGGGTGGATCACTTGGAAAGAATGATTTTTCTTTTTATACCAAAAAACAATCTATTCAATCAATCACCCAATCAACAAATACAATATATGATAAATAAGTAATAATTAAATAAATATTTGAATAAATAATCAAAAGAAAAAATATCACCGTTCAAATGGGGAGTGTAAAGGGGTCCCCATTGAACATGACTAGAATATCACAAACATAAAAACAATATTTTAATTTTTAAAATCAATTTTAATAAAATTTACTCTGTATATTATTATTAATAATTATTCTTATTTAATAAATAAATAAATTTAAAAATAAAAAACGAATTAAATCATTTCCTTTCATTGTATTTAATATTGTTATTATTATGTTGTTTTTTTAGTATTTTCATTGTTTCTAAAAATAATTATTTTACTTTGTATAAGCATAAAATATAGTATTTCTTTTTCTTTTTGTATTTTTTTTTTTAATTTTGTTTTATTTAAAGTGAGGGAGAGTGAGATACAATCGTCTAGCCCAGTGGTTCCCAAACTTTTTTGGCCTACCGCCCCCTTTCCAGGAAAAATATTATCCAGCGCCCCCCTGAAATGATATTTTCAAAATTTTTATTACAAGTAAGCCAAAAGACATGCATATGTGTTTATGGTTCTATCTTTTTTGTAAGATATAGTATAGAAAGGTATAAATTAGAAGCATTTTAATTTTTATTATTTATTAATTTTTAAAATATAAAACAATTTATTTAATACAAAATAGAAAACTAAACAGAAAAATTTTAATAAACTAAAACTTTAGTGAGAAGGATGAACTTGATGTGCTTCTACCAATTTAGGAATCCTCGGCTCTATTTTGGTCAGCAGTAATCTCAAATCACCGCGATCGACTATTTGCAATCTATTTCTTTTTTTTGTTAATAGATTGGTCACTGCACTGAATCCTCGTTCCACTAAATAAGTTGAAGGAAACGCAATTAAATACTTTTCAACAACAGCCCAAATTTCAGGATAGACTGAAGGGATCTCTTTTTGTAGCCAGAAATGTTGGTATCCGCTTTTGAATTTAAATTTTAATTCTTCGTTTGAAATTAGTTCCAACAACTCTTCTTGTATTTTTGGCGATTCTTCTGAGTTTGCATTTGAAAAAGGGTCGAAAATCCAATCAGGTATGGTCATTTTCAAAATATCATTAAATCGTTTAGTAAAATCTGAATGAAGGGCTTCCAAGTGCTCACAATAAGACTGTATGTCTTCACCCTTTTTCTCTACTTCAGATAAATTTGGGAACTGGCTAAATTCTCCTCGTCCAAAGTTTTGTTTGTACAAAAGAAGTTTTCTCAAAAATGCAGAAATAACAGACTTCGTTTTTATTAAATTGAGATCATTGCCCTGAAGCTGAAGATTGCTTTCATTAAATTTTTGAAACAAGTCGGTCAAATAAGCAATATCACTTTTGGCTTGAATCAAATTCGACCGTAAAGCATCATTTTTATTTTCAAAGAACTCTAGTATTGTGGTATACAGCTTATAAAACCTATCTAAACAGGCACCCTTTGACAACCATCGAACTTCTGTATGAAGAAGCAAACGATAATATTCTTCGTCGTTTTGAACACACAGCTGTTTGAATAATCGGTCATTCAACGATGAGCTTTTGATTGTATTGATGGCTTTAATTACATGTTGTAATGAATTATGTAGTCGTGTACTTAAATTTTTTGCAACTAAATGTTGACGATGAATGATGCAGTGTACTGTTAATGCATTCGGTACCTTCGCTTTCAAATATGCAAGAAATCCCCTGTAGCGCCCTACCATTGCTGGGGCCCCATCTGTGGCTACTGATAAGATATTATTCAAAGGTATTTCTTTTGCTTTCAAAAACTCATCCAATGCATTAAATATTGATTCTCCTTTTGTATCAGTTTCCAAATATTTTGCAAATAATAATTCCTGACAAATTTGTTCCTCTTTTGAGAACCGCACATATGCTAAAAGCAAAGCTTCGTTTCCAGGCAATGTGGATTCATCAAGTTGAATAGAAAACTGAGATGTTTTTAAATGGTTACACAAGGAATCTTCAACATCTTGTGACATTTCATCAATTCTTCTCTGCACTGTAACATCGCTTAATGAAATTTTCTTATAAATATCAAATACTGGCACATGTAGCACAGTACGTATTACTTCACGGATAGCCGGCATAATTAGTTCCTCACCAATAGTGTGAGGTTTGCCTGATTTAGCAATCATTAATGAAATATTGTAGGATGCAAGCAAACCATCAGTATCTTGCTGGACTGAGTTTGAAAAAATCTTTGCTAATGTTGGCTGTTTGATAAAATTTTCCTTTAATTTTTGAAAATAAGATATGTTATTATCTTTTTTATCGTTATGAATTTTATTCAAATGTTCTTTAAGTCTTGAAGGCTTCATAGCCTCGTTGGACAAAACTTTTTGACAAATTAGACACATTGGATTAGTGTTATTTACAGGTGATTCAATAAACCCGTATTTTAAATATTCAATACTATATTGTCTACATTTTTTCTTTGGTTGAGTCATTATTATCAAATAAAATTTTTAAGATTATATTAATTTATATTTATTTTGTAAATTTTTATGAAAAACCACTAATGTAATAAACAATATTAACAAACAAACATGACATTAATAATTATACCATGTATGTAATCAGCCAAAATAAATAATTCTCACAAATTAGTATAGTCGCACTGTTTGTTAGTTCTTTAACAATTTTGAGACAATCTGTGGTAACTAGTACTACCGTTCGCGCTCAAACTTTAACCTTGCGATTGACTAATCACACGTGTATTAGAACGTCAGCGCAGCGGAGTTGACACCACACTTACAGTAGCAGTTCACCGCTGCACATAAATCAGGGGGGGGTCTCTCTTACCGCAGAGAAATTTCCAGTGTGACAATGCATGCACCACTCGAGGCCGCTCGAGGCGCTGCTGCTGCTGGCACTAATTTTAATTCGGTTTGTTTCGGTTATCCGAAAACACCCGAAAACATTTAACAACAGCTTGTGACTTGTGGACAACGTGCACGCGTCCCATTTAAAATATCTCTGCCAGGCATATGTAACGTGATCTGTCGCTGTTCAATTGCTTGCAATATGGTTCCTAAAGTAAGTTTAATTAATATTTTTACTATTATTGATGATTATTTGTCATTATAAAGTTATATAATATATGTACATATAAATAAATATTTTATTTTGCAGGTTTTTAATTGTATTCAGAAAGATTGTATTACGAATTCTCTACCTGAAGGAGAACGAGGACACTTGTTCTATTTTCCAAGGTGTAATTTTTTAAGAGTGGGTAAAACAACAATAATTTAAAGTTGTTTACTAAAAAATATATTAATAATAAAAGAAAATAATTTTATTAATTTTTTTAAATATTTATAGCAACACGTGTTAATACTACATCAGATGGTTTGGGCTTGGTATCAGAGAAGACTGATCTTTTGGAATCCAGCCCTGTGAGAAGTATGTATTATATTTTTTAATAAAATTCATTAATCTTCTCCTAACTTTAAATAGATTTTTTATAATGATTTAAAATAAATTTTTAGTTTGCTTAGGCTTTTCTGTATTAATTCTTTGGAATTTTTTTTTAAACTTAATTAATTTTTGCAGGTGTTCAGCGGGACATACGCCTACACCATCTGAATATTTACAAAAAATCTTATGTTTTCTTTCGGTGAAAACTCTTAAACGATCGCTAAGCAATTTCCAAATGACAAGAGGCATCAACAGTCAATTGATTAATTGAAAAATAGTGTAAATTTTATTTATGTGAAAAATTTTATATAATGTTTTATAAAGTTTTATTAATTATTATTGTTTAATTGAAAAATAGTGTAAATTTTATTTATATATGAGTAATTTTATACAATTTAAAAAAATGCATGCGAAAAGGGTTAATTTATAAATAAAATTAACATTATTGTTTAATTCAAAAATTGTGCAAATTTTATTTTTGTATTTTATTATTATTATTATTTTATTTTTACAGAAATTTTATATAAGGTGTTTAAAGAAAAATATGTATAAAGGATTTGTTTACAAATGAGATAAACATCATTATTGTTAATGATATTTTGTAATAATCTATTTTCAAATAAATATGCCACATACAACATTATTCTTTTATTATATCCATGAAAATTATGAAATTTTTCACTTAAGTGAAAAATTATTTATTTTGTGATAAGACCAACAATTAAGCAATTTTCTAAAAAAAAAAAATTTATTTCTGAAATGTCTGTTTTAGCTTTAAATAAATAATTTTTCACTTAACTTAAAAATTTCATAATTTTTTCATTCCTCCCGCTCTCATTCATTCAAAATAGATTTTAAAAATGGTGCCAGGCCGGCCGGTTTTTTTCTCAATTAGTTCGTGCATGCATCCGCATAGCAGCGCCAAACGCTGTTTCAAAAAAATATCATTGCGTGTCCACCCCCTGACATAAATCAATGCAAGTGAAGGAGGATGCGAGAATTGAACTAGTAACTTTTTTGAAAATGAAAGCGTTATAAGCGAAATATATAAATAAATTTTTTAAATATTTTTTTTTGTGTTTATGATTTTACCGCCACTTTACAGTTCTTCATCACCCCCAGGTGAACCCATGGACCCTCAGCGCCCCCTTTGAACCCTTCAGCGCCCCCTAGGGGGCGGTAACGCCCACTTTGGGAATCACTGGTCTAGCCAGATAATTAATTGGTTTATTTCCCATTTTAATAAATATGATCACATAACTTGTAATGTAAATTTATCATTGAATCTCATAATTTCAATCTAACAAATCACATAAATTGAGTGGTGCGAGTATGAACACGAGAGGAGGGGGGTAGTGGAGGACTAGAAGTTTGATGTGAAATGAACATAACGAACAAACTAGATGGGAGATGGATGGGAGAGGTAGGATGAGGGTTGAATTGGTCCTCTGCACGCGATACGGGCTCCTTTGCCTTTCATAAGCCAATTGATTTATTTGCATTTCAGTTGGCATCGATGCATTTTAATTGGAATTTTATTGAATTGTTTAATAATATGAATGAATGAATGATTCAATTAAATTATGGAAAACGTTTTCAATTAGTGAGTGAAATGCACAACAATTATATATAAAGTGCATCATTAATAATCCATCATCAACCAACACCGCATATGCAACTGGGCAAACATTTATTTATATTATTAAGTTTAATTGAAAATAAAATATTTATTACATTAAAACACACATTTTTTTATAGCTGATATAGGATAGATTGTAAAAATAGTGCAAGAAATGGGAGAATAAAAATTATTACAGGTATTTGAAAAAAATTTATTTCTGACTTGAAATCAAAAATTATATAGCAGAATATATCCATTGGAAATGTAGAAAAATTTAAGTACTTTGGTTCTGTAATCACAAAGGATAATAATATTCGAGAAACGCCTATTATCATGCAGTAAAGGGCTTTATCTCGTCAAAAATATTATCAAAGGGAATCAAAATTAAAATATATAAGACAATTATTTGACCGGTTGTATTAAGTGGTTGTGAAGCTTGCTCTAGGACCCTGGGAGACGAGAGTAGATTTAGAGTATTTGAGAATAGGATTCTGCGAAGCATTTATGGGCAAAAGAAAGATGAAGTCACAAGAAATGGTGGATACTGCAGTCGTTACTGCATACATGATCTCTATGCATCTCCAGACATAGTTAGGATTATAAAATCGAGAAGACTGAGATAGGCAGGGCACGTGGCTAGAATGGGAGAGGAAAGAATGGCGAAAAATATATTGGTGAGGAAACCGATTGGGAAACGTCCGGTTGGAAAATGTGTGGACAATGTAGGATGGGACATGAGAGAGATGGGAGAGAGTAAGGAAGTTGAGGCTCAGAATAGGGATACTTGGAGAAGTGTGGTTGCTGGGGCCAAGAATTTTCGAGTTCTGTAGAGCCACAGAGATAAATAGATAGAATTAGGTATGTTCAATTTTCAACTTTTTTTCATTATTCCTTTTAGGCTAATTTTTTTTATCTCACAACTCAATAAATTAATTTCATATAAATCCTTAAAGTAATTTTCGTCGTGGCTCAGGATAGGGACATTTGGTGAAGTATGGTTGCTGCAAGACCTTTCCTGTTCCGTAGAGCTAGATAGATAGAACACAGCCATGCTTTAAATACCAGAAATATAATTAAAATTAAAATGTATCTCAATAAATTAAATTTATAATTTATAGACTTATAACTAGATTAAAAAATATAAAATCTCTTATTTTAATTTATTTTTTTTATTTTCCAAAAATATTTGTATATCTTTCTAATATTAGGACAATAACTTAAAACATACTTAGAACCATGAGAGTTAAATTTAAAAGGTATTGAAAATTGAAAGAGAAAAGAAAAATAGGCATTATAGGGGTTAAGAGAGAAAGCTAAGAAATATATTACATACACATAGTTTTGAATTTAAAATTAAATATTCCAAGGAGAAATTTGATAAATAAATATTATTTAAGATTATTTCTTAAATTAAATAAATCATTAGTATCAAATGCAATAATTTAATCCACAAATGTCAATCTTTAAGTTCATTGAAAAATAAAAATGAAGGAATATTTCTACGAGGGTGGTCTGAAAGGTTTCCGACCTGACCAAGAAAAACGATGTTTTTCAATTTTTTTTTGCTATATTTTTCAACATAATCTCCATCAACACTGATACATTTCTCATAACGGTGTTCTAATTAATTAAATTTGATTTAATTTAATTTAAGTCCTTCATGACGTCACAGCCTGGTCTTACCTATATATTATAAATAAAATAAAATTAAAAATATTTATGTTATATCCATATCTGTTTTTTATTGCATTAATAGATATATTAAAATTATTTGAAATTGTTTCTGTAGCTGGAAATTAATTTACTTCAAACCGTCGGTCGGTTCGGACCTGGCCACAGGTCAACTTATTTTTTAAATTTGATTAAAATATTAAGAACTGAAATTTCAATCTATCTGTCATTTATATAATACAATTAAAAATAAATAAATTCAAAATGAAGAATTACATTTTAATAACTTCAAAATATTCAATCTTTTTTTTTCTTTTTTTCTTCATTTAGTCTGAGTGGAATTGGAGTGAGGAGAATGGATGAGTGAGAGAATGCCAATTGAATATGAAGTATGAAAAGGGTGTGAGCAACCTTCATAACTTGTGAACCCTCCTCTCCCCCCTCTCTTTTCTCTTTACTCTCCCAACCACCCACGCATATCCCTTGATATTCGGGTGAGGATAGAGGGCGGCTTGTTTGGGTCGTAACGACAAATTCAATATACTCGAGGAGAGAAACTCCCCAGGGAGGTCCCTTACTAAATTAGCCACGACTGTTATGATATTAGTGAAGTGTTCCAGGAGCTCAATAAATATTTGAAACTTGGACATATCTGCAGCCAAATCAACCCCTTAACATATTAATACGAAAATTCGATCATCGGTGAATATATTATCTTCATTTAATTATGATTAAGAAATATTAACAAAAAAATAATAAAAAAAAAAAATAAATAAATTACAAGAAGAATACAAAATAACAAATCATTGAATACGAATAATTTATTTTCGCCGCACTCAAAAAAAAGTAAAAATATATTTGTGAGAATGATTAATTGATATTATAGTTTGAAAATAGCCAACGAATGAGTTTTGTTGTGTGGTATCGAGCAAAACAAAAAAAAAAACAAAAATATATCTAAGTTACTCAGGTATTGCTTAAAAGGCGGCAGGCATCTCGTATAAATGAGTTGCTGCTGCTGATGCTCTTAATTGAAGTTGCGGCCGATGGTTTTGTGCTCGTCAATGCCCTCTAGCGGGGTAATTGAGTTGTCGTCGTCAAAGTGACGATCTACCTTGGAGGAGACCCACCGCCATTCCAGGCAATCAACGAACAATAGAGTAATTGAGTTGTCGCTTCTTGCGTGACGAATGATCCTCTTGTTTCTTCTTCTTCACCTTCTTCTTCCTCTTTTCTAACATCTATCTATCAAATATATATATACTTCCAACATTTCATTGTATATTATTACATTTTTTTTATATTAATTTTTCAAATTTGTAACTAAAAGATCAAAAAATAATAACTTAATGTTAACGATGAAATTTTTAAAACGATTTTTTGAAATCCAATTGTTTTCAAATTCGAGGTCAAAATGGTTTTATTATTTTAAGCAACCTTAAAGTCAGAAATGAAGTTAAAATTATCTTTTATTAAAGTATGAAAGAATAAAAAAAAAATCAAGTGGTTAATCTGGTAGAAGCGTTGGTCTATAGTTCGTTGTAAATGCTGTAAATAAATAAAATTATAAATTCTTAAGACTTCTTTCATTTAAATTTTTAGTGAAAGAGAACGGAGTATTTATGTTTATCTAAACTATATTATTTTTATATTACATAAAAATTTCATTAAAATCATTCATTAAATTTTTTGTATTGATATAATAATTAATATGTATTTATTAAAAATTGAATAAACAATGTAACCAGTTATTTGCAGTTATGTAAAATTAAATTAATTAACCACTTGAATCACTACAATTCTTTGAAATATATTATATTTGGTTAAAATCTTTGATATTGGTGGTGTATTAAGTTTTAATAAGGGGGGGGCATGTCAATAAACCAGTGATTTGAAAAAATTTGAATTTTCCGTCTCTTAAATGAAATGACAACACTGCTCCTGACATCAGGCAACTAACTATCAGCTGATTTCTGTCGAAATTTAAACCAGCTGGGTCTTTTAGTTTTTGTTTGACATCCATTAATATAAGACTACCTTGTGATTAGAGAAGAAAAATGAATTTCCATGAATTGAGATACGAATTGCTCTTTCATCCGCCCTATTTTCCGGATTTAGCCCCTTGGCTTGGTTTTGTTTTGGTTTAATCCATAAAATCATAATAGTACTATAATTTTGATAATATTAAAGTATAAGTACAGTTTAAAGATTGCTGGTATAACGATATTTTTATTGAACTTTTATTAAATAAAAGTATAGTATAGGGTGATTCACAAACAAACAGAAATTTTTAAAAATTATATAATTTAATGAAAACACAAATTTAAAAAAAAATATATTTATGTGGTTTTATAATAAAAATTAAGCATTTGAGAATACCCACAGTACAATTTATATTCGTGTGTAATAGGCCTTTATTTTTTTGAGAAGGAGAATAGCCATGAGGTTACAGCCCCAGTGAATCATACGAGTATCGCCATACTTAAAACCTTTCTTGTCCGTACTTGTATAACAAAATTTAATTGTATATGGTGACACCATTGAGAAAAGTTTACTACAATATCTATAAACATCTATTGTAAAATATAAAGACAAAACAATATTTTTAAGAATATTTCATAGATTTTTAAATTAAAAAAATCTTAAAACGATGAGTATTATTTGTAATTATTAGAAATTACAATGATTTATAATTTTAATTTAATAAGGATTATTTTTTTTCTTATTTATATTTATTATGTTTTAGATATGAACAAAAAAAGAAAAAATATCCACTAAAATATGTGTTTATTAGTGATGATGTATTTATTATAATATACTAGATCATTTAGAAATGGCCCAAATGCCTGACAAATGGTCATCCCTTATCAAGTTAGAAAAAAGAAAATGTTGGTATATGTCGTGTGACGGCTCAATCAGTCTATTTGCTAATATATTTTAGTAAAATATATATAAATGACACACCACCAATTGTCATGCAAAACACTACTCACTTTTTATAGAGTGGGTGTAAATTTTTTTTTTTAGTGGAGGTAAGATATGAAATTTCTGCAAACGACTAACTTTCCCGCCCCCTCCATTCAACTATTTCCACTCTTGACATATTCATTTAAGATAATTAATCATTTTTATTCAAATATTTGCATTTCAAATGAAAAAATGACTTCACAATTAGATAATAAAAAAAAGTATTATATGGGCTTAAATGAGAAATGTTAATTTTTAATACAGATTCTTTGATAATAATATATATATATTGATTATGTTTTAATTTTGTAATAATAATAATAAATGTTTGAATTATTATTCAAAACAAACTATTATAATGACAAAGATAGAGTTTGTCTAATGATAGTTAAATAAATCAGTAAGAATTTCGTCAAATATCGATTAAGGAAAGTCATGATATTTCTCTCCCTCTATAAATAATACTATCACCCCTTACAACTTTTTTATTTTAGATTTATTTAAGAAATTTTATCAATTATAAATTGATATTATTTTTATATATTTTAGTTACAGTGAGTAAATTCTAGTTTGCTCTTAAATTCAGGTAGACTCTATTCTCATTCCATTCCATTATTATTTATTATATTATTCTAATTATTATATTCAGCATCGTTTTAGTTAATATAAAATAAAAACTATTTTATAAAATTAAAATAGATATAAGTAATTAGTCAAGATATAGCTTATATATCTAGAAAGTTTAAAAAAAATGAGCTGTGGCCAGGTACAGAACCGAATGACAATTTGAAATAAATTAATTTCCAAACAACATTATATAGTATATATATATATAAAAAAAATTGAATTAAAAACTTGAATTAAAATGTCTAAATTATATTATCTTAAGTTAGTTTTTATTTTTAGTTTAATTAATCAATTATTTATCACTACTATATTTTAAGTGAAATATTTTCTGACAATAAATATAAAATTAATACTTTGTGAACTACCACTTCCGGTTTCCGGTTATACACCAAAAGTTAATGTATTCATGGCACCTATGCATTAAGTAAATATATCAAATTTTATCAAAATCCGTTGAGCCGTTCAAGCTATACACGTCTATGCGGACATACAGACGGACAGACATCATGCTAAACAAATTTTTTCTATTAAGGAAAATTTATGATTTGTGTAAAAATCTCCACTTGTGAAATTTGGTGTGAAAACAATGCCTTGATAAAAATAGTGATATAGTAATATTATAATGAATAAAATATAATTAATAATTGAATAATCGTTTAAAACAATTTTATTTTTATTTATTGATTCTCAATTTTTTATCACGCTTTATTTGAGCTTTGTACATTTTATGAAAGAACAGCGCCTATGAAGCGGGTTGACGCTTAAATAGCGTAAAGGTGTTTTATGATCAGTACAACGGACCAACTCAACCTTTATCTTGATTTTATAGATTGGATACACTACTTTTTAGGTAAAGTAACTTCCCAATTTTGATTATGTAGAATGGGTGGACTTCATTCTCATAAACCCCTGCGAGATAGAAATTCCCTTGTCAGGCCTGGAACTTCGTGGTTGGGAGATAAGCGTCTTGCTGATAATCATTGTTCTATTTATCCTTACTGTTCAAGTTTCAAAATGCAATTAAAACTTGATTTTGAAATTCCTACACGATACACCGCCAGTTTGTGGATGTCCCTAGTCTGCTAGATTGCGTTTTGGGAATATCTTGAACACTTCTTTAAATATAAAAATAATTAAATAAATTTAACATAGCAAAAAAATTATTTTACAAAACTTATTATGAATAATAAAAAATAATTTTCATCATACAAAAAAAAGATTAATTTTTTTAAGATTAATTCATTCTCGTTTTTTCTCTCTCAGGGGAAAGATATTTAAAAGTAAAATTTAAAAAAAATTTGTTATCCGTTATAATGTTATTTTCTCTCCTATTTTCCTCTAATAAATTTGTTACTGTTAATAGTACATTCTATATAAAATTGAAATTTTATTTTCCTGGATGAAATCATATGTGGTATATGTGGGTGGGTAAGTTTAAACATTTCTTGATGATTTCATCCAGGAAAATAAAATTTCAATTTTATATAGAATGTACTATTAACAGTAACAAATTTATTAGAGGAAAATAGGAGAGAAAATAACATTATAACGGATAACAAATTTTTTTTAAATTTTACTTTTAAATATCTTTCCCCTGAGAGAGAAAAAACGAGAATGAATTAATCTTAAAAAAATTAATCTTTTTTTTGTATGATGAAAATTATTTTTTATTATTCATAATAAGTTTTGTAAAATAATTTTTTTGCTATGTTAAATTTATTTAATTATTTTTATATTTAAAGAAGTGTTCAAGATATTCCCAAAACGCAATCTAGCAGACTAGGGACATCCACAAACTGGCGGTGTATCGTGTAGGAATTTCAAAATCAAGTTTTTTTATCACTATATATATATATATATATATATATATATATATATATAGTGTCTGAGTGAATATATATATATATTCCATCATATTTCATTATTTTTTATAAATATATATTAGAACTCTTGACAAATTTCTTTTAATGTGTCACTAATGCGAAAACATCAACTAAAAATCCGTTATGCTTTTCTAACTAGAAAAATTAAATGAGAGGAAGAGGGAAACGGTTCCTTTTTTCTTAATATATATATTATATGTCTTATTTCGTGATGATGAGTGTGAATATGTGTGTTGGGAAGGGGGGTTTGTAGATGATGAAGAAGTGGCAACGATGATGATGTTCTAGGAGGGTGACATTGGGGTCATTTGTCATAGACAACATTCACCTTTAGGGAGTAAAAAGATGAACAAAAAAAAAAAACAGAGAAATTAACTGGCATGGAGCAACTACAACATATGCACAAATTTCAAAAAATTATTTTTTTTATATAAAACTTTAAAAAATTGATTGGTAATTATTATATTAAATAAAATTTGACTGAACTAATTATTACTTTGTAATGGGTGAGTTATGGAAAAATTTAATTTAAATTTCATAATAATAATAATAATATAAATAATAATCATTTGTTAACTAACCATCAAGCAATTAACAACTCTCTAAGTAATATTTAGTGGCGATTTCGGCCTAAATACCTCATTATACATCAATTACATGTTTTAATTTATATTATATATAAAATATTATATTGAATTTTCAACTTTTTCAATTTTATGTATAAAATTTTATTTAAATACCACCTTTAATTTTTAAATATCTACTAATATATAAACATATACATAAACATATATATATTTTATATCCCTCTGTTTTCCCAGTCAGCAACACCGTTTAAGCCGCGAGTGTGTGAAGTCTACCCCTTCCCCTTCCCACCCCAGTTTCATTCTCTCTCATCCATGCCCCAAGTACTAAATACCATTTTAATAAAAAAAAAATAATAATAATAAATAAATAAATAAATTAATTAATTAATTAAAAATAAAAAAATAATAATAATAACAACGACAGAAATGTCAATATGTCACTATTGCAAACTCCACATAAATGCAAGACATGTTGCAAGGGCTTCCCCGCAAAATTTGATATAGAACACCAACTTTTTCACAAGGACCAGCCCAACCCCTGCAATGTATCTTTTGAAAAAATCACCCTTGAAAACGATAACACCGGACCTTCAACATACAGACGTCTCCACTCCTATAGACAACGATAAAAACAACTGGCAACTGGTAAATCACAATAAAAGACTATGTGACAGCCCAGAAAAATCTCAACTGACGATAGACAATAAACTTCTCATTTACAAAATGATCCTGAAACCCATTTGGACCTATGGTATTCAGATGTGGGGGAGGGCTAGCAAATCCAATAGAGACCAAATCAGCGGTTTCAAAACATAATTCTTAGACTAATAGTCGGTGCTCCTTGGTATGTCCCTAACAGTCTGATTCATAGAGACCTGGGAATTGATGCAGTTGATATGGAAATTAAAAACTACAGCCGTCGCTACAAAGACAGACTCCTTATTCACCCTAATCCCAAAACCCGACAACTATTAGACACACAAGGATAACTGAAACGACTCAAAAGACTCAAACCACAGGACTTGACAAGAGACTTTAATAAATAGACCCGCGATGGTGCCCTTGCTGGGATTAGCCTTCAGATTATTAATTCCCTTCTTCCTCCTCGACTATTTTCCTACCACACTTCCAATGATTCACTTTCCTTAACCTCTATATTTTCCTTTTACCTCCCCTCCCCATTTATTACTCTTTGATTATTGTAAACCATGTATTATTGCCTACGGGCAGATGTGCAATGCTAAATAAAAAATAAATAAATAAATAATAATAATAATAATATCTAATTTAATGTAAAATTAATAATAAAATATTTCCAGAATAACTGAATTTATAACTTTATAATAGCAATTTTTTAAAGTGAATTTCGTTATATTTTTATTGAATTTGATGATGTATAAAAATTTCGGTTTTCATTCTGTCAGCTTGTCATTATATAATTAGGAATATTATTATGATGATTAATAACGATGTGCGAGAGGGTTTATAGGTTTGAGAGGGAGAGAGGGCGGAAATAGTTCTAACCCTTCTAATTAATCACTCCAGGTCAAAATCTACTTGAATGTTTAGACAAGTGTTGATCTGATGGCATTCAGCCATCACTGGGCACATGTCCGGTTTAAAATTAAAAAAGAAAAAAAATTACAAATCATTCTCTTACTATTCTATTCAATTTTATTTATAAATGGATATTATTAACATTTCTAAATTGACTGAAGTAATATAATATATTTTGTCTATACCGAGAGTGTCCTTAAATAGTGATAGTGATATAAATTGGACATTGTTATAAAACAAAGATTTGAGAATTAGAAGGGGTCGATAAACATTTTTTTTTTGTATGGCATTCTAATCTTTATATATTATGCAAAACAGGTGTTCTAAAAAGTTCGTAGGCTAGCATAGGAAAAAATTTTTTTTATATAATTTGTTTTTATTATTCAATATAGTTCCCTGCGAAGGCGATACAACGATTATAGTGGTCATATAATTTTTCAATACCATTTTTATAATATAATTTGTCTTTAGCCTCAAAATAGGCTTCAGCTTCGGCGATCACCTCTTCATCGGAACAAAATTTGGACTGATGGAGCCATGGAGAAATGATGGAGCCATGTTTCATCCATAGTCACATATCGAGGCAAAAATTCGAATTTATTACGTTTGAACAGCCCCAAACACTCCTTAGAATCATCAATTCGTTGTTGTTTTTGGTAGATTGTCACTCGCGCGGCACCCACTTTGAACAGAGCTTTTTCATATCCATATATTCATGGACGATATGACCAACACGTTCCTTTGATATTTTTAGGTTCTCAGATATCTCACTCAACTTCACTTTGCGATTATCAAAAATTATTTTGTAGACTTTTTTGATGTTTTCGTCCGTAACAGCCTCTTTGGGGCGTCCACTGCGTGCATCGTCCTCGGTGCTCATTTCACCTCGTTTAAACTTAGCAAACCACTTCTCTACGGTTGATTTTGTTGGTGCAGAGTACGAATAATGTTTGTCAAGCCAAGCCTTTTTTTCGCCAAAAAGCAATGCTTTATCAACACACGAAATTCCATTTTTTCAAATTAACAAAAGTTCTTTCACAAAAAATATTATAACTAGGATACAAATTGTGCAACAGCTGTCAAATTTATACACGTTCCATCCCCTCCCCTCCACGTTTTTCAAAATTTAATATAATAATATCAATAATGAATTAGAAAAAAAAAAATATTTAGATAAAAATTAAAATTTTTAAAAAATGCATTTTTATAATTTTTTATTATTACTTATATATATTTATAATTATTATTTTATTATTATTTATATATATTTATAAAACTTTTTCATTAAGATCTTTGAATAAAATTAATTTTAGATATTCTATCGATTCGATTTAAGATGTATTCATAACCAACATTCATTATCAGACAAATTAATATTTATGTTTTTATTTTATTGATATGATTTTTATATTAATAATAAATTATCGTAGAGAGGGAGAGGGTTTTGCTGAGCGCTCACCTCAGCTCGTCCCCGCTCGCCCCTCTCCTTTCCCCTCTGCGGCCTGGGCTCCTCTCTTCCTACCTTGCCAGGCGACTCGAACGCATTCAATTCCCATTCACTGCGAAGTGTAAGTCGTTGAACGGGCCTCTCCACCCAAATCATCCCTCAATCATTCTATTGATTCTATTTAAGATCTCATTAATATAATTTTATTAAAAGTTAAATGAAAATTATTAAAAGTAAAATTTTTTAAATAATTCATCTTCTAATTTTGAACTTTTCAAATATTAAGTATTCATAAAAAATGAAATTGATAAAAAAAAAATGATTATATAAACTTATAAACTAACGAATTCCATATGCAATTATTCTATAATGACTGAACCGAGACAAAAATTTGTATAGATAGAGAGGGATATTTTCTCCGATGTTTCTTACACAGCAAATTTTAATTTTTCAACACCTTATCATAAAACTTTTAATACTCCTTAATAGAATTTTGATATTTACTATATTTTGTTAAAAATGGTGCAAAATTGACATTTTTATTAAAACGAGAGTATGGTCATCCTATCTACCATATACATAGAAAATTCAAAAAAAAAAAAAGGATTTTAAATGAATCCATTTATAAATTTATTTTTTAATATAAGAACATAAATTAATTTTAAAAAATATACATTATTATATTTTTAAATAATATTCTTAAATTTAAAATTTTTTTCAGGTGAATTTTGAATTAATTGTTATAAATATATTGATAATTTCAAACAATTACTTGATTATTAGTAGTTTATTTAATTAACTTTAATCTTCAATTTATTTAAAACAAAATAAAATATTTTATGAATTAAGGGGGGTCGCGAGACTACTGAAAGGGGGTCGCAAAGATCTGATACTTTTGAATCATTATAAATAAAATTTTAAAATTATTAAAGTATATATATATGAAATGAATGGGTATGTATTCTTTAATCCTTATTTTATTTACATTGAAAAATAGTGCGATATTACATCTACATCTACGGTTAATATATATTTCATTATATGGAGGAGGGGGTCGTTTAAAATTTCCTAAGCTTGAAGGGGGTTGCTATATAAAAAAGTTTAAGAAGCCCTGATTTAGACTATTGCTTATCCACCGTGTCTGTGCGTCTACATTTACTTTCCGATTGCAAACAAGAATCTTCTATTATTTCCTTACCCATTCTTACCACATAGTCTGCCTATCGCAGTCTCTTCAATTTAATGATCCTATCTATGGCATTAAATTATGTACTATTTAAGCAATCTCCTCTATTCCTCTTTGATTTTTTGCTTCTTATCCCCATAATAATCAATGCTATTTTCAAATACCCTAAATTTATTTATTTCCTCTTTAAAGTGATAGACCTCGTCTAACATTCATAAAGTACAATTGACAAAATCATTATTTTATAGATTTTAATTAATATATCGTTCGATAATAATTTTTATGAAACATCTCTCTCTAATCATTATTTTATTTCGTTACCCCCGCTGTGCTTTTGATTTTAACAATTATTTGTATTTTAACTTTTAATAAATTTGTTTATACATTTTTGCAAATAATACAGTGAATAATAAATAACCTTGCAACAGTTAGGGTTTTAACTTTAATCGAAAAGTGACTAAGAGAATGGGTATAAAATAAAATAAAAATACTTCAAATTAAAAATGCTTTCAAGTGACGAATTTATCTCCCAGAAGGGTAGGCCAGGGATGTCCGAGATCACCTTCTTCTAGAGATGGCCGACTTATTAAGCACTTATTAAATACAATAGAATAGAAATAGATAAGAGCTGCAAAAAATAGTTATACGTTTAAGAATTTATTTATGGATAGTAAAAAAATTAAACTAGCTAAGAATACTTTGAAGGGAACCAGTTTGATACTTGAAACTTAGAAGTACGATAAAATTCTGCTAATCAACTCATCAATCGTGATTGAAAACATGTTTTATTTCTTAATTAATTTTTTTTTTGAGATTCTTGAATGTTTGATAAATATGCGTACAGATTTTGTGCCTTTGGTCTTTCAGAGGTTCAATACGAGGGTGGGATGAAAAGTTTCCGACCTGACCAAGAAAAACGATGTTTTTAAATTTTTTTTTTGCTATATTTTTCAACATAATCTCCATCAACACTGATACATTTCTCATAACGGTGTTCTAATTAATTTAATTAATAAATAAATTATTTAATTAATTAATTAAATTAAATTTAATTTAATTTAAATCTCATCAACAGTTATGAATCGACGCAAAAATTCGTTTGGATTACGCCTACACCGCCAAATTGTCGTTAGAAATGGTTTTTCGAAGCAATTTTTGGTCTAACGTTAGGAAATGCGGCACCCACATTGCACATAGCTTTCCATATTCAAATGGTTTTGCAAAATATTTCGCACACGTTCAGCTGACATCGTACATGTCTCAGCTATCTTGAATTTTGAAAAATAAAAAAAAATAAAAATTGAAATCATCGTTTTCCTTGGCCAGGTCGGAAACTTTTCAGACAACCCTCGTATATTCAGCTTCTACGTGTGACCATGATCCTGGATAATGTGATACTTTCACATCATTCATTGGAGAATAGTTTCTCTGTATGGACCACACAGACAAACAATTATACAGACACATGGTTGTGATATCGAGAATCGACTGACCTGTTAGATACTCAGAGAAGAATCTAAAATCTGAGAAATTCTTAAGAGGAAGTTCGAAATTGTACTTCTAAACCTTCTGGAACATCTCTGAAATGATTGGAAATAGCCATCGTGGAAGAATAAACGAACAAGAATGAAATTTCCATCAGATAGGTATAAAAAAAGAATAGAAGCAGTAATTAAGACAAGTGAGGGTAGCACTTGATATTAGATTTTTTTTTTAAATTATATACAGGTCGATAAGTATATGTATATGAATCAATAACTACTCATTATATTTTAATTTAATTTTGATATAATGATATTTTTTGGATATTAAAGAAGTATAGTGAGGAAGAGAGATCGTTATATTTTAATGAACTTTTTCTCTAGCCAATAAAATAAATAGCCTGACTGGATGTATCTCTATCTCAGATTGCAATCCATATTAGACGTGTTCAGTAATAGAGCTGTATCCGGGTTTGTAAAAGTGTGTGTGTGTGTGTGTGTGCTTGGTGGCCAGGGTCCATAATTGCCATGTAATGCTTGCTCCCCGAATACGTAGGAGCCCATTTAAGAAGATGACGTGGGCAACCATTAGACACCATGAAAGAGAGAGAGAAGAGAGAATGTTAGTCAGTGGCTACGGGTGAACAAGTGGGTGGTGGTGTTTGTGTGTGTGTCTTTGTGGTTGGCAGCAGGTTCACTTCACACATAAATCTTTTAAACATTTACAGACACACTCACACATAGATATACACAAATAGAAAGATAGATAGAGAGATTGGATAATTGGCATTAAATTAATCCATCCAGGCAAACTTTATATAAGATTTTCAATTACACCTTAACAACTAGTAATGAATAAAAGCGACGAATGGGAAAATTATATTCAGATTTAAGAAGAAAATAAGAAGAAGTGTTGTTAAGTAGACATTGAGACAGGCCTCTTCTTCTTCTTCTTCTTCTCTTTAAATTATTCTTATTATCTTTACAATGCATAAAATAAAACCATCAAACTTATTTTGGTATAAATTATCTTTTTTTTTTAAATATTTTAGAAATACAGGAATAATGAGCGCCGAACAAAACTGACCTTAGAAATATTCTTGTTCAAAAAACAAATGTCTTAGAGAAACAACTCAATCAAGGTAAGGGATCGTCCTGAGGAAGGCGCCGGAATTTGATCTCTTATCTGACAAAATAATTAAGAACGTACCATGGGGTCAAAATGATATATATATATATATATATATTTTCGTCTACTGTCTAAAGAATATATTCAATCTATTTAAAATCTCTCTGGCGCTACTGAATTCAAAAGAAATTGATCAAATCAATCAGATTTCTTCAAATTCATCCATCTAATTTCTATTATCTTCAAATGCTTTCATATTTTTCAGACTATATATTGAAGATGCATAATTCACCTCATGAAACTCCACCTCTTTGTCATTGAATCTCAGAAAAATTTCGAAAATATTCTATTTAAATTTCAAATAATCCATTTTGGTCCCCAAAGACAAAGATCTAAGATATATTTATTATTATTATTATAATCTTTCATATCAGAAACCCGTTAACTACTATTAAAATTCTATTGAATGTAATTACTATATATGCTTATATATAGATAAGAAAATGTTAAAATTATGGAAAATTAAAACAATATTATAAAATTATGATGACATTCATGAATTACACTTAACTTCCGTTTATAATTTTTCATTTTAGATTATATTTAAAAATCATAGTCAAACCATATGAAAAAATTTACAATTAAATTATTTTAAATATTTTTTTATTCTTTAGATCAGGGGTGTCTAAACTATGATCATTCGAGGGGACCACATTGCAAAACAAAAAAATATGCTGGGCCGCACATAAATATCATTTTACCTTTTTTTTAGAACCATTTTGAAAAATTTAAAAAAAGTCGGAAATATATAAAAGTCTAATCCCAAAATCATTTTACCATATTTACCATATTTAAAAATTTAAATATTTTCATATTTTGCGTTTGGACCGCATCTCCAAGGGTTTTGGGCCACATGCGGCCCGGGGACGCAGTTTAGACACCCCTGCTTTAGAGCTTATATTTGATAATTTTTTTTGTAATATCTTACAGGTTACATTTTTTGACGAATTTTAATTTATTATTATAAATTCTTATAAAATATATGTACAATATTTTTTCAAATTTAAATTTATTTTTAAATTTATGATTTAATATGAAAATTAAATTTAATAATAATATTTGTAATTAGCTCATTCAATTTCATTTTTATTTTTTTATTTTTTTTTTATTGAAGTGAAACTTCTTTAGCGGCGTCCTGACATTTGGTTGAGAATGGAGAGTGAATTGAAAAATTGAAATTTCGTAACGCGTTATGAAACGCAAGAGAGAAAAAAGATATAGATATAACGAGTGAGAATGAGATAGCCTCTATCTCCGTCTCTCTTTTGTGCGGTGTTTCGTTCTTGAGAGAGAGGCTATCTGGGTCTTTCTTTTGTCCGGTCTTTCGGTCTTGAGAAAGAGGCTATCTGCGTGTTGCTTTTGTGCTGTCTTTCGTTCTAATACCCTCTCGCTAGGTCCAAAGTCCATGGCGCGCCTGCGCGCCAGTACGTTGACCCGGAATAATATTTCTCAGCTTCTACTGGGTCAAAGAATAAAAATTAGTATGACTTATGATCAAAAGAGGGCGAGATCTCCACCTTGTCCAGTAGATATCGCAATTAAATACAATTTGAATTTAAATATATATTAATTTCAAAATTTGCCTAAACATTTATAAAAATAAATATACATATGAAATTTGTTATTTTTTTTTAATATTAAAAAATATTTAATTTGAGATTAATTATATGTAAAAAGATCAACTATCAAATAGATTCAAACTTTTATTTTCTTTGATTAGATTATAATTAAATATTATTTATATTATTTAAAAATTATTATTTTTCTATTTATTAAGGATGTCTATTAAAAAATTGTAATTAACCTTATCATATGTCAAATATTATAGCTAAGTTTTTTTGAATTTTTTAAAATTTTTTATATAATTAATCTCAAATTAAATATTTTTTAATATTAAAAAATAACAAATTTCATATGTATATTTATTTATTTTTAATATTAAACGTATTTCATATTTTTTGAGAGAGATTAATAAATATATATATATTTTATTAAAAATAAACATTTTTAATTTTATTTCGAAATTAAATAATGAATTTTAAAATATTTTAAATATAAAAAAATGTTAATACAATATCATTTAAAAAAAAAGCGGGATTAATAAATATATATATATATTTTATTAAAAATAAATATTTTTAATTTTATTTCGAAATTAAATAATAAATTTTAAAATATTTTAAATATAAAATTTCGAAATTAAATAATGAATTTTAAAATATTTTAAATATAAAAAAATGTTAATACAATATCATTTAAAAAAAAAGCGGGATTAATAAATATATATATATATTTTATTAAAAATAAATATTTTTAATTTTATTTCGAAATTAAATAATAAATTTTAAAATATTTTAAATATAAAATTTCGAAATTAAATAATGAATTTTAAAATATTTTAAATATAAAAAAATGTTAATACAATATCATTTAAAAAAAAAGCGGGATTAATAAATATATATATATATTTTATTAAAAATAAATATTTTTAATTTTATTTCGAAATTAAATAATAAATTTTAAAATATTTTAAATATAAAAAAAATATTAATACAAAATTAAAAAAAGGCGGGAGTAAAATTTCAAAATGGATGCCATTTACGTCACCCATATATAATTTTCAATTTCGAAATAAATTAAGAAATTAATAATGAAGCTGTAAGTTTCAAGAGATGTAATCAATAAAACTCAATTTTTCTTTATAAATACTATATCTAGTGTGAATTTGAAAAAAATCGTTAGAGCGGTTTTTGAGAACCAATGGTTATAGATAAATAGATAGATATATACAATTTTAGCTAGCATAATAAGATAAGATATATATCGTGAAATAATTAAAATTCTCAAGTCAAATATACAGCGTGCACGCATACCGACGCATGTAATTGTGTGTGTGAACATGGTCGGCGATTCACACGCCAACACATACAGTTATGTGCGTCGATGACCATTCACGTTATTTATCCGAATCTCAACATTACTTTAACACTACTAAATCAATTTAAAATTATTATTGCATTTAAAACTGCTTTTCTCTACTCCACAGATTTCACTATGCCGAAAAAAATAACGACCAAAATTTAGACGATATTATTTATTTCATACACCGTTCACTACTGGTTTATAGCCACACAGGTGCTAATGCACTTGAACGAGGCGAAGATAAAATCCCTCTAATTCTCGGGGGAGATTTTAATGTAAATTTTGGATCTGAGATGATTCGTTGCCGTTGATCAACTTTCTTCGAGAAACATTTGGTCTGCTTATAAATAACGATCCCAAGGAATCAACAACAAAATCTGGAACTACAATAGATGCTGTTTTTACACGTTATATAGAAAATATCGAATCACGAACATATATATCTTATTTTAGTTATCACAAGCCATTAATATCAGTATTACCAATTGAAGCACCAACCGACAATAGTACAGGCAATGTAGATATGATGATAGAGTAGATAATAATAATAATAAAGCGAATATTTGTTACGAAAATTTTATACTGTTATATGTCTTTCGAAATGATCCCTTTATTTTTCTCTATTTCTCTCTCACTCACACTCTCAACTAAAATTTATCTTATTCTCTAGATTGTAAGAAGTTTCACTTCCGCCACGTGTACGATGCTGCACATTTTGCTTTTTATTTAAGAATTTGTTTTATGTGAATTCTGTTAAAATTATACTACTTTTTTATTTCTTCTTATTAACTTAAAAAGATTTCTGATGAAATTTTAAAAAAATATTATTAAATATAATTTTCAAATTCTAAATATACATATGAGTATATATAAAAATATAGTAAATAACAGTTGTATTACTATTTTATATTTATATATATATATATATATATACAAATAATAAATTTTTACTTAAGTTATATAATTTTTATTATTAAAATCTAAGATTTCTAGTTAGATCAATTATCATTTATAAGAATTAATGGAAACTTTTAGTTCAAGGAAATATATTAATTTTAAATATATTATATATATATATACACCTTTTTTTGATTATTATTTAATTTTAAATCCAATTTGATTGGATTAAAAAAATGTAAATTTAATTGATGAATGAAAGAGCCGTTTTTTATTCTTTCTTTCTTAAAGAGAAAATGTCTCTGTTTACGCCATTCAAACTCTTTCTCCCCCCCCCCCCTCTCACTCCCTTACTCTTACCAGTTTCCACCTACACACTAAAAGATTGATTTAACATGTAACCATCATCATTTGTATGTGATTATGTATTAACTCGAATAGAATAGTTTTTAGAACTTGTAATCGAAGATCTCTCCTCTTTTAGTTGGTTGGTGGCCTTCATCATCACCCCTCCCCCTCCCCCTCTTCATTTCCCCTTTATACCACGGGTTCTAACAAGTTGTGTTTTTGCTGGTTCTTTAAGCGACATTTGATAGATCGTCGTGGGTGGGGACCACGACCACCTCCTTCATTTCTTCCTCTTCTTGCATACTCACAGTTACCTACTCACCGTTTAAGCCAATTTGTCTCCGTGCATTAAAAAGGATTACCTGAACAACAAAAAAAAAAAGAAAAAAAAACACATCTAATCAACTAAACAAAAAAAAGAAACGATGATGAAATTAAACCACCATCTTACCTCTCTTCATTTCTCATTTCGTTCAAATATTTAATTTAATATTTCCTATTTTCTTTTTTTTTTGTTTATTAGTAAATTACAAATTGAACAATTGTTTCACACAATTGTTTATTTCTTTTATATATATACATATACTTACCTATGCAATTCATAAAAATTATAATAATTGTTTTAAATGTTGAGATTTTTGTTAACTAATTACAATTTTATTTAAATAAGAATAATTGATATATATACTATTAATTCAAAGTTAAAAAAAATAAGTTTTGTTTTCTTATTAAATTAATCGCATAGAGTAAATTAATACAATACGTATAATTTTATTTATTTTGATTTTCTTCTTATTTATTTCGTATTTTTTTTAAATTTAATTATTATTTTTAAAAAATTTTTAATCACTGTATAATCGACAATCTCTAAATAGGAAGTGTGTAACTTTCTGAACTCAAATAATATCCTAAGGACATTTTTGAAATGCAGAAATTAATTTTGAACAGAAAAATTAATTTGTCCTGTCTCATTTTTAGATCGGAAAAAATTATAATATTGCAAAAATTCAAATTGTTTAAATTGGCTTTGGGTACCATGCAACAATGTACTCATACAATATTAATGAAATTAATTAAATAAAATATTAAAAGATATAAAGAATAATTTTTTTAGCAAAATAATTAAATATTTTTAAGCTACGAATTTGGTCTAGTCTAATCATACAAAAATCGTGACAAATTTTAACTACCTTATTGAATACATATTATAAGAATATACAATTTCTAGTTGTAATAGAATTATTATTTTTATAAATTTTTATTTAAATTGATTTGCTTTAGGAGTGGGTTAGCTACAGCTATTGACTAATGACTTCTTACTTTAAACTGAAATTAAATCTGTATTAAATTAATTATATAATTAATTAATTATATATGTTATATATTGTATATTTCTATGCTATATTTATTATTTATTTAATTCAATTGTAACATAATTTATATTGATCATAATATATATTAAATTTTTTATAAATATTATAAATCAGTTTAAAAAAATTGTGTTTCGTTTTATTATAAATATTCCATATATTTTTTTCTTTTTTTAAAAAAAAAATAAAATGGATTTTTCTTATAAATTAAACTACCGTGTTGGGCGGCTGATTAGATTATTATTATTATTATTATTGTTATTATTGTGTTGGCAGATTGTGGGAACCAACAACAAGGCATCCATCATCCGTCCGTCCCCTTCTTTTCCCTTCCATTCCTCTCTCCTATTTTCTTCACATCCCCTATCCCCACTCACTAATAACAACACCAGAGCACCTACAACAAAACTTTCATTGTATTTTTTTTTCTTAAGTAAATCCTAAATGCGAGAAATTTTAGCAACAGATCATTGAATATTTTGAATTGAAACGTTACAAAATATCCCTTGATTGAGATCATATATCCATCCTTAAAGATCTTTTCAACCAGAAAATAAAAATAATCAAACCACTTATCAACATACTTATTATTATATTATAAAAAATAGATCATATGTTCACCATAAAAAAAAATTAATGGATGAATGATAAGTTATGAAAATTGGGGATGGTTGGTTGGATGTTGGTTTTGTTATTCTACTTCGTTAACATTTTGAATAAAAGAAAGAAAGAGAGAAAAGAGTTCTATTCAATCTTTTATTTATTGAAAATAATAGATATATAGAGAAAAAATTGATATTTTATCCGGGTAAATAATATTTGTTTTCAAAGGGTAGAGCACCCAGAAAAAAAAACAATAATATATATCTTAATACCCTTTACGTTTTGTTCTTCAACTATAAGCAGATGCTTTCCTCTCTTATATTAGCTAAATTCATGATTCAATCTCTTGTCATTATTATATCTAGAACATTTAACAAATATCGTATTATTATTAATATTGTTTATAACTAGCTCATCAGACAACCTTCGCACCTAGACAATGGGCTGTGCCCCCTGTCCCCCCTAAGTGATACATACTATTTGGGGGGGGGGTTCAAAGTCTGTATGTAATAGGTTTTCATTAATTTAATTTCAATCAGTATATTTGAATATAACAAATAAAAAAAAATATAACCAATTTTAAAATAAGTTGACCTGTGGCCAGGTCCGAACCGACCGACTGTTTGAAATATATTAATTTCCAGCTACAGAAACAATTTCAAATAATTTTAATATATCTATTAATGTAATAAAAAACAGATATGGATACATAAATAATAAATATAAACATTTTTAATTTTATTTTATTTATAATATATATGCAAGACCAGGCTGTGACGTCATGAATGGCTGGATGACGTCATATAATTTTAAATCAAGAAAAAACTAATAAATATGATTTTTCTCGAGGATAAAACCAATACAAAGTGCATGATTCGTGGTGATATATAAAAAAATCTCCTTTGGTGTGAAAATAACCCTTTCCTTCCTATCGTCGATCGCTAATACTACCACTTCCGGTTTCCGGAATTGCACCAAAAGTTGATCAATTCATCCCACTGATGCATTAAGTAAATATACCAAATTTCATCAAAATCGGTTGAGCCGTTCAGGCTGTACACATCTATACGGACGGACGGACGGACAGACGGACGGACAGACATCATGCTAAAAATACTTTTTTCTGTTTAGAAAATGCATGATTCGTGGAGATATGTAAAAATCTCCACATGTGAAATTTGGTGTGAAAACAATACCTCCCTTACTATCGTCGGTCGGTAAAAAAGAAAAGCTCCTTTTTATTATTTGTTTAAAAAATCATATTTTTTTACTATTTGTTGAAAAATCATATTTTTAACCTTTTATATAATCTAAAAATTAATTTTTTCATCTAAAATATTTTACTAATTATTAATTAAGTAATTATATTAAAAAACAAACATAATTTAGAATAATAATAAAATTTAGTCATTTTAATTGACATTTTAAAAATATCTTTGACTTCATAAATCACTAAAAAATTAATTAGTGTTTTTCTTTAATTGACATTCAGAAAAATTGATAAATTATGTTCTTAAATAGAAAAAGAAGAAGTATTCAAATAAAATAAGAATAATTAATAAATATGATCTAAATATTTTATTAATTTAAATAAAATGGGAACTTTTTTAAATATATTAAAAAATTGAAATGATAATTGAATATTAGAAATTAAAATAAAATTTTAAATATTATAATATTTCATTGTGGGTATTGCTAGAATTACAATAGGGCACATATTGGGGGATTCACTGAGCTGGCCGAAATTTCAAATGAACAACAGTAGGATTATATAAATTTTTGAAAATTAATTTCTGGGTTTTTTTTTGTTGAAAAATTTATAAAAAATTATAGCTTATATTTTAATAGGGGTATATAAGAATCGTGTAATGTAATTTCTTAGTGATCGATTCAGTCAATTTGGAGTGTTAAGCGTTACAATTTCCCGCAAAAATAGACTTGAAAAATTTCTAAAGTCATATTTAATGAAACACGTAAAGATATGAAAAAAATATAAAAATTTAAATTATGAGTAAGTACAAAATAAAACTTTTTTTATAAATAAAGAAGAGGATATTAGAATAATGACCAATTATATGATCTCAAATCATTTTTATATATATAGTTAGAATTATTTATTGTAAAATCACTAGGGAAGATCAAAAAACAAGGTGGAATGATTATAAAAAAAAATTTGTAGAGAATATGGAATTGGATAAAAGAGGCTTTCGACAAGGATGGGTGGAGCAATGTGGATGATGTGTTAAAAAATTTAGAATTTACATATACCATAGATTGATAGATATTTTACCCAATTATATTCCAAAATATTTTTCTAATATATCACAATTAATAATAATAATAAATAATAATAATAATAATAATAATAATAATAAAAGAACAAAGATAAGCAAGTAACTTTTGATTAATTTGTCTTTTTTTTTGTTTTATTATCCATCAACTTTTCTTCATGATGGAGTCATCATCATCTGATCCCTCGACCTTCTCCTCTTTCAGTTCGATTAATGACGCTATTGTTATCGACGTTGTCTTTTCTTCATCATTATCATCATCTTTCTATTCTACTCAATCCAGATAGATAGATAGATAGCTTTCATAAATGATCTAATTATCATTATAAATTAATATCCATCCATTGAGAGGAGAAGAGAGATATTTTAATTAAAATGAAAGAAAAGAAAAAAAAAACGAAAGAAACTTTTGACTTTTTGCTTAAGCCCTTTTGTCTACGCTCTTGTAAACAGTGGCATTGGATAAAGGGATAGATAATTTATAGGGGAGTGGGGAGAGGGGGGAAGGTGTTCGACAAATGAGCCGACAAGTAAATTGTATTAGATTAACATAATCAAATTTATTCTTTCCATTAAGGGAACAGATCACCTTCAATTAATCAATGTACAACCGCCAATGCCATTTAATCAATTCACGTAATTATATCTATATATCTATATCTGAAAGTTAATGAGTCAATCGGAGAAGAAAAGATATTAATAGAATACCTATAGAGATAGTAGTAATATTTTCTTTTAGTTAAAGGTTATATTTTTAGGGAATATTAATAAAATAAAAAATGTTTATCCTGATTAATTTTAATAATTTTTAAATTTAATAATATGAATATCAAATCACAATTCATAAATTATGAATATTATATTGATATAGTATATAGAATATTCTCGGTATTTTTATTTATTATTTTTTACATTTATATATGCTTTTGGTATTCACTTCAATATCTTTAAAATATTTATTTATCTAAATCAGCTATTCTCAAAGGGGTCCATGTGGACCCCCTGGGGGTCTATGGGACTTCATGGGGGTCTATGATCACCAAGGGGTCTATTGGGGGTCTATGGATGTCTCTTTAGTAAAAAATAAATTGAAAGGGGAGATTTAAGAATAAAACTTAGTAATTTTAGGCCAAACATAAAAGAAATCGCACAAAGTCCATCCATCACACTAATATTATAATTTTGTAAAATATTAATGTTTTTTTTTTATTATATGTTAAATTTAATCATTAAATTATTGATATTTCCGTTTCTTTCTTCTGTACAATTTCCCCTCATTTTCCTATTACTATCTGTTTTAAAATGAGTCGTCTGTGGTAGCTTTTGCACACACACAATTAGATGTGTATATATATATATATATCTATATATTTATATATATTCCTTAGGTAGGGGTCTATGAAAAAAATAATATGCCTGCTGGGGGTCTATGGAAGAAAAAGTTGTGACTAAATACACAAATGTATTGAAAAAATTAAAATAAATTCATCAAAATCAAGATTATATAAATTAAATAATTTAAAAATACAAATACAAATACAAATTTGTATATTTTTTTTTAATAATTCTGAGTGCGAATATAATTTAGACTGAAATTGATATTTAATATTGAAATGATATTGAAATCTTCGGTGTAGAATTCACAACAAAGAACACAATGTTTTCTCAAGAAGCTCTCAAGAAATTACCTTTGTTACATCATTCGAACAGGTTTCATACATTTTTACGCGCTTAAATTAATTACAAAAGATAATAATAAAGAAAGAAGGTAAAAAATTAAAATTCTTAATTCTTGATAGCTAATGAAAGAAAACAAGTTTTTTATTCAGGCTTTGGTACAAGGTTCACTCAATATGCGTGATCAAATTTTGAGAATCTACTTGAAATAAAAAGTAGCGGCCTCAATCCAGAGAATCAAGGTAAAATAAGTTGACCTGTGGCCAGGTCCGAACCGACCGACGGTTTGAAATAAATTAATTTCCAGCTACAGAAACAATTTCAAATAATTTTAATATATCTATTAATGTAATAAAAAACAGATATGGATATAACATAAATATTTTTAATTTTATTTTATTTATAATATATAGCTGAAGTAGCCGGCGATGCCGGCGTTACCCGAGGCTGTGATGTCATGAAGGGCTGGGTGACGTCATATAATTTTAAATTAAGAAAAACATAATGAAGATGATTTTTCCCGAGGATAAAACCAATACATTCGTGGTGATATGTAAAAAAATCTCCTTATGTGAAATTTGGTGCGAAAATAACCCTTCCCTTCTTATCGTCGATCGCTAATACTACCACTTCCGGTTTCCGGATTTGCACCAAAAGTTGATCAATTCATCCCACTGATGCATTAAGTAAATTTACCAAATTTCATTGAGCCGTTCAAGCTGTACACATCTATACGGACGGACGGACGGACAGACATCATGCTAAAAATACTTTTTTGTGTTAAAAAAATGCTTGATTCGTGGAGACATGTAAAAATCTCACATGTGAAATTTGGTGTGAAAACAATACCTCCCTTACTATTATCGTCGGTCGGTAAAAATAGATGCTGATATAATCAAAATAAATAAATCAATAATAATCAAATAGAATTGTTATAATAAGATAAAATTTTAAATGTAGTTTATAAATTTAATTTTTATTTACTGAATGAAGATATACATACACATAACATTATTAAATATATTATATAGGTATATAGATTAGTTTATATTATTCATTTTGGATATATGTAATGAAACCACCCCTGAAAGGCAATATATATTTTATAAATAGATAAAGATAGATATTAAGATAATATATATATAGATAAAGTTGTTCTCGTCATGGAATCAATCAGTTGCAAAGGGTGGGAGTTGAAGAAAGAAAAAAAAATCAAAGAGAAGAGAGCCACGATTTCTTATTAACAAATACTTTTGATGATGCTATGAACCAATGCTATATCATGACGCAGAAGGAAATTCCTCGAGTCATTTCTGCTGTCGAGATACATCTATTCCATTAAAAGGGGAGAGGGAGAGAGAAAGAGAGAAAGGGAAAAAAGTAAGTAGCTTAAATATAAAATAAATAAAAAAAGAAAAAGATTTCTTCATCTTATAAACAACAAAAAAAAAAATATTTTTTTAACAAATTATATGAATATTTATTAGAGAGGTTGTGTACTTCTCAGCTTAGTAATATTTATTTACTTAATTATTGTAATATTTCAAATTGAAACATTAAAATCAAAATTTTAAAAATTGAAAATTTATTTAAATTAATTATTAGAAAAAAATGAACGAATCCTATTAGGATAAGAATTAGTTAACTAATTTATTATATTATATTTAAATTAAATTCAAACTAATTAATTAATTTATTTATTTATTATCTCATTAGCTCCCGCAAAAAATTAATATTTATATATAAAAATAAATTAATGTATAAAATTTATGGTAATTATTCATGTAAACTCATTTTCATGGATTTGGATAATACTTTACCAGTGTGTTCCTTTTGCAATTCCAAATAAACTTTTCATATGAAATTTTTCCCGGCATCTTATAGTTTTCGAGATAAAAATTATTAAAATTTTCAGATAAATCCATTGATATTCTATTTCTTATTTTTTTTATAGTGAGATAATGTAAATGAAATTAAATATGGTGATTTTATGTTAGGTATTAAATATAGTATATTGTGTAAATATATAGTATATCATACATATATAAATTCGAAAAAAAAAAATTTATCAACTGCTTTAAATAGTAAAAATTGTTTATTTATTGAATTGTACATATATTATATCAGATTCCATTTGATAGCTCTTCCTTAAAAAAAAAAATAAATGTATTTTACTTTATGAAAGCTTATTTAACGTCATCATTATGATAATATATATAATTATTATATATACTGATTGAACAGCTAATATATAATATTTTAAAATATATTTACGGAGTCGTAGTATAATAAATTGATAACGTTATGGGAGTCCAATTATGGAACTCCAATTATGAGTCTTATAATAAATAAAGTAAATTAAACGAAATTATAATTAAACAATATATTTATCATTAAGTGGTGTAATTTTACAATATTTATAAAATATAATTAATTTAATATACCTTATTTTATGTTGTTATGATATCCTGTGCACAGGTTAAATTAATATAGTTAAATTTATATATTTTTTATTAATAATTATAAGCTATATGTGTGTTAGTGTGAAATCAAGGCGCCATGAATGTATGAAAAAATTCTTGTTTATTTGCATTGTTGTCATCATCGCCACAACGTCATTTAATTCTCCTACTATATATCGAATCGAATATAAAGATAAATCTTCTAAACCTTGTGTGAAACATTTTCAAATAATTTAAATGTATATCTATTAGTGAAATAAAAAAAATCAAATATGAATATAATATAAATATTTTTAATTTTATTTTAAGAATAGATATATATATATATCTCACAGGCGGTGGTTGTGACGTCACATATATATACATTTAAATTTAGAAAAAAAAACTAATAAAGATGAATTTTTCCAGATATATGATCAATAAAACTTAATTTTTCTTTATAAATACTATCTATGGTGTGAATTTCAAAAAAATGGTTAGAGAGGTTTTTGAGAACCCATGGCAAAACATATATACAATTTTTACTCGTATAATAAGATTAGATATTGAGTAAATACATAGTATATCATACATATATAAATTAGAAAAATAAAAATAAATTTATCAACTGCTTTAAATAGAAAAATTTGTTTATTTATTGAATTGTATATATATTATATCAGATTCCATTTGATAGCTCTTCCTTAAAAAAAAAAAAAATAAATAAATGTATTTTACTTTATGAAAGCTTATTTAACGTCATCATTATGATATATATTATATATTAAAAATAATTAAGTTATTTAATAGATTCATTTTGTTGGATCACGATCTTTTAAAAGTGCATCGGCATTGGCATGTGAATGAAATGTAAATTAAAAGCTAATCAAAACGAGCGTTGTCTGATTGACTGACTGTGTTAGGCTTCACACACATAATATCGGGTTCAAATCCTTACCTCACACGCCCCACCCCACCTCACTCCCCCGCGAGGATACGTTTTTTTCTTTTTAAACATATATATATATATATATATATATATATATATATATATATATGGGTGGAATGGGGAACGGTAGACAGCAGCAAAATATTTATCGAGTAATGGGAAGGTGTTATTAATACGCGATGATAAATAGAGGGAACGATGACTGGCGAAAAGGCTCCTGGGAACCGAATGAATAGGACGAGACAGAAAAAGCATGCAGCAGCAGCAGCTACAACGATGAAGGCATTCCTTGACTACCGGGCAACGCGCGCTTTAACGAATCTATTTATTCGGGTGATGTTCAAGTCCCAAGAAGAAGAAGAAGAAGAAAAAAAAATACTTCCCTCCATCTTACTTAGACAATTATCTCTCATGGAACACACGCACCCAAGATGATGATTAAATTGTGCTAAGTATGGTACATCCACTTGGTAGAAGAAAAGCGCAAACACTATCCCCCCCCCCAGGAAGAAGGAGGAGGAGTTAATTAATAAATAAAAAAAAATCCACCTTTGGAGAACCAATTCAACGATCAATGATTTAATTAACTGGAAAAATATTGGAAAAATTATCCTAATGATTAAAAACAGAAGAAGAAGAAGAAGATAAAGGAAGAAGACAGGAATTAAAGTAAAAGGGGAGGAAAATGATGATGATGATGATGATGACTTTGCAACAAATTAAAAGCATTACTTTAGTTATCGTTGCCTATTATTATTTATTGAGTCATAGATTAATAGAAAATAAAGAGACGCCTCTCAACAGCGCCTCATCTCAAAACTGATGCCGTTTTAATAGGCGGATAAAAAATATGATTATGAAGATGAAGAAGTTATGATAAATAAATAAATACAAGAGAAGAAGCGAGAACGAAAGAGATAAAGAGAGACTGGCATACGACTAAACAATTTAATTTAAAAGAATTGTTTGTTTATTTTTTAGTATATACTTTTGTTATATTTAATGAATTGAGAGATTTAAAAAAAAAACTTCTTTTTTTAATTTCATTTCAATGAGAATTAAGTTTAAAAGAAATAATTTTTAGAAGTAAAAATTCAATATTATATCTTATTACCTACTTTTTAAAAAAAAATTTTTAAAAAATAAACAAAAAAAAGGATTTTAGTATTTATTTAAGATTTATGCTATTTTATGTCTCATTATTTTATAAACCATTTTTAAGTTCTCATTTTGGTTATATACAGATTAAACTTTCTTTATTAAAGATATGATTTTTATTCGATTTTATTATTTTTTTTTTAATAAAACAATAATCTTAATGAATTAATTTGCTTGTAAAGACGTGTGTGACTAATTTCTAATATATTTTAATAATTTAAAATATTGATTTATTTTATTGAAATTTATAACGTAACAAAAGAGTGAATTACTATTTGAATGTATTATTTCCATTTCATTTCCCATATAAAAAAACGATTGAAAATTGAAAGGGAGTCGGATGGTATGAGGGAGGAGAGAATATGATGTGTGGGAGGGTCAGTTGACAAGCTATTGATGTGTCTTATCCAGGCGACTCGAATTCATTGCCATCTGACAGCTTCACAAATGTCCATACGATGAAATCCCCTAATATTTTGTGGATAGTAAGTAGTAAGAAATGGGTGAAGAAAGGGGAGGGGGAGCAGGGAGAAGCAGGAACAAGTTCTGATGAATGGCGTTTAAAGATGATGTTTAATCAAATTTGTACTTGAAAATGATTGCATCTTTTCATTCTTTTTTTTTTTATTTTTTACTTGTCCTCTGACTCCTTCACCCTTAATTTGTTATATGCATGATGTGCCAAAAATTGTAGAATTTTCTTCTTTTTATAACGTTTTTTTATATTATTTAAATTAAAATGTTTCCACGGGACCCGGGGTCTATAAATACAATTTTTAGATCAAACATTCAAATGTTGGTCAAAATTTGTTTGAAGAATTAGTTAAAATTGCAAACAACATTCCTGAGCACCTTACAGAAGGAAACCCCTATCTTTTTTTAAAAAAGGCAATGCTTCAGATGCAAAAAAATAATCGGCCAATCACCTGCATATCAGTTCACGTTAATTAAACCACCTTGAGATGGTCTTTTTAAATTTGTTTCACTTTAGAAAAAGCGTTTCCGTTTGTATAAATAAACAAACGATATTTTAGGCAGATGTGTATGTTGGAATAATTAACAAAAAAAATTAAAAAAAAACAAAACAAAATATAAAAAAATTCAAATATACCTATTTATAGTATAAATGAACAATAAAAATACATTGAAACCTGAAATATAACGAACCGCAAAATAATGATTTTCTCTATTTAACAAATTCTTAAGTAACCACTAAAGGTTAACTCAAATGTATTCCTTTGAATTAGAAATACCCTTTATTATAACAATTTCAATGATTGTAAAAGATAAAGAATAATTTAGATATATATTTACTAACCTACAATCTTAAACCTAAATACTATATCATATCATAACAATAAAATAAACAAGGAGATATTTTCATAATTATAAGTTCAGACTCTTGAAATTACTCCACAGTATAGTGATTTAGTTCTATTTTCTATATTACTGTTAAAATTAGTATATAAATGAATTTTTTTTGAAACCAAATACGAGTACGTTTTTTTTTTAATTTAATTAATTTCATTTTAAGAAAGTTGCGTTGGGCCTGACACGTTGTTAGCATGGAAGAGAAAATCACCTGCATATCAGTTCACGATAATTAAACCACCTTGAGATGGTCTTTTTAAATTTGTTTCACTTTAGAAAAAGCGTTTCCGTTTGTATAAATAAACAAACGATATATTAGTGGGGAGACCGATTGGTAAACATCCGCTTGGAAGACTAAGGACGCGATGAGTGGATAGTGTAGGAGAGAGTAGAAGTGTGTGTTGGATAGTTGCAGCTCAAGATGGGGACACTTGGAGAAATGTGGTTACTGCGGTCAAGAATTTTCGAGTCCGTAGATTACAGCGATAGATTGATAGATAGACATTTTAAAAATTTAATTAAAATATTGTTTTTAAACAAAAATATTAGATCAAAAAAATCAATAAAATTAAAAAAAAAATAATAATAAACAAATTAATAATTAGACAAATAAATAAATTGATTAATACATTTTTATTCGTAAATGATTATTTCATTTTTAGCAACTTTATCTTAATAAAAAGAATATTAAATTTACAATTTAAAATTATTTGGACACAGTTTATCAAATGAATAGAAAATTTTGAATATCATTTTCTTGAATCATTTTCTAAAAAAAAAAAATATGTTTAAGATTGATATTTATTAAAATTATTATAATAATAATTTACATTTAAAATTGAATGAATTTTACAGTGAATAAATAAATAAATAAATAAATATAAGATAACTTTACTCACATTGTAAAAAATTAATTGGTATAACGAATATTCTAATACTTTACAACCAACTTATATTATATTGAAATTTTTCTGTTTAAACATTTGATTAAGATCAACAAATTATTTAAATTAAAATTTTATATAATACCTATAATATATAATGCATAATATATTTATTTAATAATATTATAGATAATATTTTAATATACGTAAATAGTATTTTTTTAAGTATTTCTTAATTTTTACCGACCGACGATAGTAAGGGAGGTATTGTTTTCACACCAAATTTCACATGTGGAGATTTTTACAAATCTCCACGAATCATGCATTTTCTTAACAGAAAAAAGTATTTTTAGCATGATGTCTGTCCATCCGTCCGTATAGATGTGTACAGCCTGAACGGCTCAACGGATTTTGATGAAATTTGGTATATATACTTAATGAATCAGTATGATGAATTGATCAACTTTTGGTGCAAATCCGGAAACCGGAAGTGGTAGTATTAACTATCGACGATAGAAGGAAAGGGTTATTTTCACACCAAATTTCACATGAGGAGATTTTTTACATATTATCACGAATCATGCACTTTCTATTGGTTTTATCCTCGAGAAAAATCATCTTTATTAGTTTTTTCTTAATTTAAAATTAGATGACGTCATCCAGCCATTCATGACGTCACAGTGTGGTCTTACTTATATTTAAATTACTTATTATTAAATTAAAATTATATCACATTCGGCAAACAAAATTTAAATTGAAATTGAACCATTTACATTAATACGCCACCTCCTTGTTTTTTTTTCAAAATATGATAATTTCATTAATGAACTTCTTACTGATATATTTATATTTTTTTTTTTAAATTTTCATTAATATCTTTGAATAAAATTAACCTTATTGATTTAATAGAATTAATAGAATTAAACTTATTGATTCGATTTAAGATGTATTCTAAAACACCACTAATTTTAAAAATTAATATTTGTTTATTTTATTTTATTTTAATATGTATTTTATTTGAAATAATTTGCAGTAGAGCGCTCAACTTTGCATTCCCCGCTTAGGCCCGATTCACACACAAGTGGCGTATGGCACTGGCGTGGTTCTGGCGTGGAACAGTTTTGTTAATGTAATTGCATTAGCTTATGACTCAATACCCACAGATATGGCGTGTTGGAGGCGTGGAAAATGGCACGAAGACCACTCCACTCCGACGCGACCGGTGGCTCGTAGGGACTTTGCACGCCACTTCTAGACCATTTCATTATTCATTTCAACTTTTTAATCAAATTTTATATTTTGCCAGCATTTAATTATAAAAACGTGTTTTTTGTGCTACTTTTTTTATGCTACTTTAAATGTTATTAATTTATTTAAAAAAAAATAAAAGTAAACAAAATAAAAATAAAATATAAAATTAGCATAACACTAAACTACTATAAAAATAATATTAAAAAATATATTATATATTAAAATCTTACGTGAAAATCCAATTATGAGATCAAATTTTCTTAATTAAAATAATTTACTCACATAATCTTAAGAACCACGCCAGAACCACGCCAGTGCCATACGCCACTTGTGTGTGAATCGGGCCTTACCCCTCTCCGTTCCCCTCCGCCTCCTGGCCTAACCTCCTCCAGCCGGCAGGGCGACTCGAACGTATTAGTTCCCCTTCACTGCTGAGTGTAGCACCCTGAACGGCCTCTCCACTGAAATCATCCCTTAATCTTCCCTTAATCAAGAATTAATTGTAATTTTATTATTTATTTTTATTAATTAAAAGGAAGATTAGTGAACTTTAAAAAAAAAAATATTTTAATAAAAATTAAATTTTATAAAGTGCATTTTTATAATTTTTTATTAATATACCCAAATAAATTTATACATTTTTCATTCAAATCTTTGAAAAGAATTAATCTTAAATATTCTATCAGATCTCATTAATTAAATTTTATTAAAAGTTAAATTAGAATTATTTAAAAATTAAAAAATCATATACAAAATTTTATTTTTCTTTAAATATATTTATTGAAATATTTTTTAAATTTCAATATATATATCAATCCTATTAAAACTTATTTTTTAAAAAATAGGAAGATGTGCTGATTATTTTCAAAATTCATATAATATAATTATAAATCAAAAAAATATAAATTTCTTATATACATATATGAATATATAATTTTAAATATTCTATATATTCTTTCTAATCTCATTATCGCTCCCACCGTTCCTTTCAAATCTCATATGAATTTTGTTTTGTCAATTTCATATTATTATAACACTTTTGAAAAATGAATAATATTTCTATTACCTATATATCAAACAGAATAAAATCTTCGTGAAATTAATAATATAATCATAATTAGTTTTCCGATGTTTTCTCTAAGATATTTTTATTATATCTCTATTAAATGCGTATTATAACTTATTTATAATCATGGTTCTATATAGGATGTAAAATAATTTTAGTATTTTAATATTACAGAAATATGATAATATTTTTAAAAATATATACACTTTTTTAATCCTATTAATATTATTTATTTATTTTTATCTTATTTTTTTATTTCCTGAATATAATATAAATATCTAATCTTAATTATTTTTTTCTTTATCGAGGCGAGAGTGATGGACATCCATTCAAGTCTACGAGCTGTTCTTCGAGTTTAATGTGCGAGAGATATCAACTCTTTATTAACTCCGAGGTCAGTATTTATTATTAATTTTATTTTTAATTCAATTTAAATTTATTTATTGATTATAAACTAATAAGTTATTTTTCTTCTTCTATTTCATGTTTCAATCTTCGTTCCTGCTACTGAATGTTGATTTGAATTCTTGATTATCTTCTCCATCCTTCATGACAATGAAATGATTTAAATACAGCTCTCCAAATGTAAGTAATAATCGTTATTTATTTAGCATGGCGCACTTTAAAATAGAAAATGTAAATATAATATTTAAAGTAAAGTTTAATATAATATAGAAAGTATAATTAAATTACAATGATTTTTTGCTTTTGATAATATTCATTAGGAGATTATAGAGAAATATATTAAATTATATGACAGAATTTAGTGAGATTAGGGAATTTCAGAGTACATCTTTCAAGAAGAAGCATTGATAAAGGAGGCAGAAGAGACAAAGGTATTTTTAGAATTAGTAGGTTTCGATGCGTTATACTGGGAGGGTGGCTATTTTTTGATATATATATAGTTGTTAAGAATTTTCAGGTGGTTGCCTCCTACACCCATGCATGTTCTTATCCTACTAATTCATAGATTAGATTAGAATTAATAAATAAATAAAATGTGGGTGGATAAAACAAATGCCATGCTATTATTTAAGGGATGGATTGCATGAATTGCATGTCAGGTCTGAATTGTGCCATTTTGTATTACTGAGAGTGTATTTGAGGTGGATCGGATGAACGGGAATTCGGGAAGGTAATTCAGCACAGTTCCAAAATGGGATTAGCCTGAACAGGAACAAATTGTTGGTTACCTTTTGAGCGCAGGGCTTTTTCGATTAGCATGGGCCTTCCATGCCTATTGATGGAGGCTATGCACTCCCTTACTAAGTAGGTTTTCTTTCAGGTTGCCCCGAATGTCGCGATTTCATTTCGAAATCCAAAAAATCAAAGGCACTCTCAGCTGATTCAAAGAGGCTACAGACCAAACGCCTTATTTTTTTTTAATCTTTTTTTTTTAAGGCAAACTTTCTTTATTATTACTTTTTCTAAATTTCGGAAGGCGAGGCTTGGAAGGGCTAATTTATGGGGAAAGGAGGAGGCCCTATTAAATATTCAATTGTTTTTTTTAATTTAATTAATAATAAAAAAATAATTGAATATCGCGATTAGTTTCTTTAACTTTTTATTTTCATTTTGATATATAGGTACAATTTCATAATTTAAATTTTGATATATTTTAAATATTTTACTATATAGGTAGAATTAATTATTATTATAATTTCTCAATTTAAAATTAAAATGCAAACATCACAAAAAAAAAATCATATATATTGTAAAAATATAACTCTTTTACCAAATATAAAAATATTTTATTTTTTTTTATTATGGAAATTATTTCATATGAATATAAATATATTGTAATCGAATATATCTATATACTCAATAATAATTTAATATTAATAAATTATCAAATTTTTTTCTTATCATTGTACTGAAAATCATATTTGGAAAGAAATAAAATATAGTTAAGCTTATTTAAAAAATTAACTTAATGTATAATTTTTGTTAATTATAAACATGTGGTACAATTTATTTTAATAAATAAATAAAATTAGATCTCCTAAATTTTTTTTTAATTTTGATAGATCAAATATTCTTATTCTTTAGCTGACTTACAAATCCCATACGATCATTTTGCTTATTCTTATGTGTATTCTGTCCCAGTATCCCCGCAAAAATTCTCCGGGAGATAAAAATGTCTCGGTTTACATAAATAATCGGGAATAAACCCAATATTATTCAATTTTTACCGACCGACGATAGTAAGGGATGTATTGTTTTCATTACATTAATAGATATATTGAAATTATTTGAAATTGTTTCTGTAGCTGGAAATTAATTTACTTCAAACCGTCGGTCGGTTCGGACCTGGCCACAGGTCATGTAATTTGTTTATAAAAAAGTCATTAACTTTTTCTTCTAATTTTAATTACTTGGTTATTTATTTTTTTCCATTTAATATTAAATGAATATTTTTGATTTGCAAATTTTGCTACTACTGTATTATTTTTTTAACGATTCCTTTTTCTAAAGATCCGCTTTTTTTTTCTTTTGTTTTTCTTTGTGTATCGTCATAAATTCAAACAAGAACCCGTTTTGATGTGGATCGTCCCGCTCTCTTTTAATTATCAAGCCCGCATTTCTAAACCGATTGAGAGACAAAAGAAATACAGATAGATAGAGATACATTCAGCCGCTACTCTAATAAATCTTAAACGCACCAGTGATTTTTATACAGTATTTTTTTTTTGTTTTATTTAAATCTAATAATTATACGCGTTATAAATTAATGGTAAACGATATTTTTGATTAGTTGGTGGCCAGGCAGGAAGTTAGATAGCGGGGGTGGGGGTAAAATGGAATGAGTAATATTGGGAGAGGAGGGGAACAGGCAAAGGGATCGCGCGCGATTGAGCCGTTAAGTGCATTCAAATTACTCGAATAGATGAGTGGAAATAGAAGATCCCCGCAATTAAAGATAAACGAATCAGTGGAAAGAAAAGACGTTATCGTTTCAATGATATATTATAGCCACAGTCATAAATTAAATTATTATCTAAAATACTCAAATTATCAAGTGTTTAATACATAAATAAATAAATATTCATTCAAGAACTTTATAAAGCAGGCCTATTTTTTAGTTATAACAAATAAATTTATTTATTATTAATTTTAATAGTCGTATAAATAAAATTAATTTTAAATTTTTTAATTAATTCAAGTAATTAATCTTAATTAGAGTTTTATAAAAATGTATATATAAAGATATATACCTTTCCATTTGACTTAACGCTTTTTCATTTTCAGATTCTTAAATTGGCCAATTTGCTGAAAATTTTATTTTGAAATTAATTTAAATATCTATAGTTTATTTTTTCTCGCTACTCTTGTCCAGTCCTTCCCTGCAAAATAATTTGCCCATCTCTTCAATTGTCTTCCTTGTTTTCTTCTTTTACTAATAGGATGCCACTCCGTCATTTTTTAGTCCATTTCGTTTTGCATTCTTTTGATATGTGACCGGCCCATTTCCATTTCAATTTTCTATTATCTTTATTTATACGAGTATTGTAATCTCCAGTACTTAAGTAGGAAAAATTTTAAATTTGATATTCTATTGTTTCTTTTCCAGCACTGAATAATTTTTAACATGGATCTCTGTATTATTTCCATTCTTTAATTTGTTTCATAGACAGGGACCAAGATTGTGGCCCAAAAGTCAGAATTGGATACACACATTTTTTTTTTAACTTTTATTTTTGATGAGATTGTTTATCTATTTATTTTTGAGAATGTATTTATGTGACCAAAACTTATTACATACTTGACTTATTCTTCTATTTGTTTCCTGGTCCACTCTGTTCTCAAAACCTATATTTTGTCTCAATAAAGTAAATGCTTTCTTTGCATAACATAGCAGGTTTTTCCTTGTCAAATTTTATTTCATTGATGTTATCGTTTAAATGATATAGTCGTATTTATTTTCAATCCGACTATCTTGCTTTTTCGTTTAGATCTTTCAACTGTTCAGTTGTTCTCTTGACTTCTTCTCTAAGACTCAATTAAAAAGAAGTAGGGATAGTGGACCTACCTTTCTATCATCTCTTTTAATCGGATGTATGGTTCAGGTTCATCAAATAGATGATCTTGCTATTGAGTTTTCAATATATTTTGTATAAATTCTATTTTGTTGAAGTTGATTCCTAAACTCATTCCATACTTGACTAATTCTTCTATTGATCTCCTGGTTCACTCTTCTCAAAACCTATATTTTGTCCCAAATATAGTGTTGACTAAATAAGAATTCATAACTATAGAGTCGAATGACTTGGAATAGTTTAGGAAAGTCAAGAATATATTTAATTGATATTCCTTAACCATTTATATTTCTTGGTTTATTGTATCACAATCAAACGCATCTGTGAGGCAGCGCAATGGGTGAAGCCTATGCCCTTAGGGGGGCCCGGTTTCACTATAATTTTATATATTTAAAAAAAATGTGTAATTAATGTAAATATACCAAAAAGGCAATAAATAAATAAATAGTTTATTCTTTTATTTTAATTATATTTGAAATTCAGTTATAAATTAGTTATTATTAAAGTTAATATTTATAGAAATAAGTATAAAATATTTTCTACACGGAAGGAGAGATGATATATATAAGTTTGAAAATATTTTGTCTCCAAAAATAAACTCAAAAAATATTTATTTGTATTTATTTTAAATAATTTAATTAAAATTTTATGTTTATTTTAAAAAAATTGAAAAGAAGACATCCTCTTCCTCAATATTCAGATTATTATTATTAACACGAATTAAACGGGTGTCTAAGTGCAACAACAACACTAACAAAACTGTCTTTTATTTTCTATCATTTTAATTTAAACAAATGTAAAATTTAAATAGAACGGCGGATGAAGAAAGGAATCAGTTAGCTTGTGTGTGTGTGTTTGTGTATATAGATGATAGCTATCTCAATTGGCCTTTTCCTAAATGCGATTCCACTTAAATGGTCTTTTAGCGGGCTAAATAGAAACGAAATCGATGGAAAATGGCTTTCAAACGAAAAGGAAAGAAAAAGTAAAAATAGGTGTTTAATATTCATCAGCACACCATAGCTCAATATTTACATTTACCCTTGCCAACACCCCATTGAACGCCCTACACTATACAATACAAACTAAATTTCGAAAAAATGATATAACTTGTATTATAGAAGAATAATTTAATTTACATTAATAATCAAACTTACACAAATAATATATAAATAATATACACAAATTTGATATATAAATAAAAACAAATTTTAATTCATTATAATAAAAATTTAATTTGGGAGATTTTAGAATGCATTTATATAAAATAAAATAATATCATTAAATGATCAATTGTTATTCTATTAATATCTTTTAAGAAGTTTTTTTAATTTAAAAAAATAAATCTTCAAACACTATTTTAGAATACCAATTTATTTATTTATTAAATAAATAAATGAATATTAGAATATCAATGAGGATTCATGCATAACTCTGATTAGAAAACAAATGCGAATATAATATTTCTAAAATCAATTAATTATATGTAGACTGTATCAACTCATGGGAGTTTTTGTTTTTTTAATTTTAAATGGAGATCATACATTATAATTAATTTATATGATTCATAATTATCTCCAGAAAAGTCAAGAAAAGGCTAGGTGCAGAAATCAAGTTTTAAGAATATTTGAAATTTGAAATGACTTGAAACCAAGAGACCCGTTATCACTTAATCTTATTTAATCAATTATTGAAATATGTGATTTGCCAAATTATAAAGAAATCTAATTAAACAAATAAAAATTTAAGTATTAGGTTACGCGGACGATTTCATTTTATTAAAATTCTAGGAATTCAATATCAACATAGAACAATTTATATACTAAGGAAAAGAGGTAGTGGTTGAAAAATAAAGATAACAAAAATAAAGAAAGGAATAGAGAGACAAAAAAATCTTAAAAAACGATTTCATTTACATTACTATACTATAAAGTATCTATATTTAATTATATATAAATAAATTATATTCATTCATTATTATCTCTCTACGTTATTAATATAAATGTAGAAGATGGAATTCAATTATAGAATTGAGAGAAGAGAACAGCAGCAGGAACATCAAGGAGCGTTTGCTTCTTGTTGCTGTCGTTCATGTTGTTGTTGTTGTTGTTGTTGTTATTGTATAACTGCCGGTTTAGTTTTATATCATTGACTGGATGTTGTGATTAATGTCGAGGCGATCCTATTAATTAACGTCGATAAATCAAACGCGTTCGGGTAAAGAAAAAGAACCGAAGCCGGTGGGCGTTTTTCTGGGGTGTGGTAAGTGTGAGAAGGAGCAAAAATAAAGAGAGAGAGAGAATATATATGAAACATATTTCTTTTCAAAAACAAAGCAATTGATTTAATGAAAATTTTTAACAATATATTTTTGTAGATATTCTTCTATAATATAAAAATATTTATTAGGTAGTTTGTTTTGTTCATTTTTACTATCTCGCCAGAGATAGTATTGCGATCACGAAAATTTTCGATGTTGAGATTTTGATGTTTTTATACGTTTTGAAGGTTCCTGAATCATTTTCACTAAGGTTGAGAAAAATGTCTGTGTGTGTGTGTGTGTGTGTGTGTATGTGTGTGTGTGTGTATGTGTGTGTGTATGTATGTAGGCAAGATTACGCAAAAACGGTTTGAGCTAGAATGATGAAATTTGGTACATGGACATTATTCAAAATTCATAGTTTTCTATCAACTTTTGAGAAATGTAGCTCAACCGGAAGAGGGTCATTACCTACAACGTTTTGATTTTTTTTCCTCTAAAGTGACCGTAAAAATAAAGATATATGTTTGATAATTTTTCACATGATTAATAATTGTATAAAACTGCTATATATAGAATTTCAGCTTGATTGATTCGCTGAAATTACCAGAATTAATTTTTTAACACTGCAAATCTCACGCGCCAACACGTGACGTTGTGCCATCAACAAAAAGCCAAACATGCGCTGGTTTAATATTTATTATTTATTATTTATAATTTATAATTAATTAAATTTAATTTAAATATAATATATTATGTTATTTAATCCAATTCAAATTGCGAGATAGTCGAGTGGAGACACTCCAGCTAATTTAATTATCAATTTACACTTGAATGACTTTATATTAAACTTATTTTTCATTTTCTTTTTCTTCATAATTCAAATATATGAAATGTATTAAAGATCTAAAAAGTAAAAAAATAAAATAAAATAAAAGCACAAATGCCATTTTCTGTTATAATCACTCTTAGAGATTTATTATATGGAAAATTTGTATCTGGCGTTCATCCAGATTAACCTAGATTATATATATATATATATAGACATCATAATAAAAGTTTGATAAATGAAATTTTAAAAGGCGTTAAAATTGAAACAAATTTCTTAAATGCTTTTATGTCAAGATTTGAATCTTTAAAAGTATAACTTATATCGAATATCTAATCGAATTCTTTTATTTCTTATTTTATATCCACGTATATCTACGTATATACCTTTAAAGCGAGTGCAGTGTAATTTAATATGAGGATAAATAAACGACATTAAATAATTGTTCGCAGAGTTTTGCTATTCTGTTCTAATTTGCTTTTCCATAATTGTTTAGTAGTGAAAAGAATTATAATTTTCGTTTGAGTTAATATGTATAGATATTTTATGTTTGTAAACTTTGAGGAGATATGATAACTAAGAGTTATCACACAAATATTTATTATATATACGAGGTGTGTCTAAAAAGTTCGCTGAACGGTATAATAAAAACATAAAAAGAGAATGTTAATTGTAAATACCTTTATTAACCTTAAAAATACTCTCGACTAGCCACAACAACTTCTGACAACGTTCGTTGAAAACTGTTGGAGAAGTCGTGAATCGTTCTCAGAATAGCCGTCACAACGTTCAGGCCGGCAATCCACAAGCAGGACACCAGAAAAGACTGAACGTATACCAGAGATGATAACAAGAGATCGGCGATTGACTCTGCGACTAATAGCCAAAAAATTGGGTATTAGCAAAGACACAGTAAGTAGTGTTTTCTGGTGGATTGCCGGCCTGAACGTTGTGACGGCTATTCTGAGAACGAATCCACATCAAGACTTTTCCAACAGATTTCAAGCGTTATACGTACGTTGTCAGAAGTGGGTTGTGGCTAGTGGAGAGTATTTTGAAGGTTATATAATAAAGGTATTTACAATTAACATTCTCTTTTTATGTTTTTATCATACCATTCACTGAACTTTTTAGACACACCTCGTATATATATATATATATATATATGTGGTTCTCATTACGCAGTCATTTTGGGTAAGTTGTTTGTATTGTATACATTTTATATTGATTTAATTTTAAACAGATATCCAAATAATATATATTATATTTAAATTACTCTTTTTCTTTCTTATTTAATCCTAATTAATTATTTACAAACATGTAAATTTAAACAGTTTTTATATATTATGGAAAAAAATAAGAATTTAAATTTTTAAACCCAGATGGTTCATTTAAACAAAAATTAAGTTATTTCCGATTGGAATATTTTCCGCTTGAAATGAATAGTTATTTTTTATTACACTCCTTTTTATGTGAGATTAGATAAATAAATCACCAGTGAAGGAGATAGAGGGAAGGTTTAACTGACCACCCTGTACATATACGAATATATATATATTCAGCTAAGTCTATGATTATGGTGTTTAGTAGGTAATAAATCAGTTGCAATAGAAACCCAGAATCTACCACGCCCCCTCCTCGCGCCTACTACTGGAGATACGTGTCTGGAGAAGAGAATCATCTCTCTTATCAAGATTCAAGCCAAACAATAGAGAGAGACAGTACTTATTTATGAATTAATTTGAAAATTTTGGCAAATTTAACTTATACAAGTTTCATAAATTAAATATTAAAAAGATCTAAATTTTTAATGATTTTAAATCAAATTTGCAAAATGTTTTTAAAGGGAAGTTTAATTAAGATTTTTTTTAGTTTATAAATAGATATCTAAATCATTATATATATATATTAAAAAAATTATTATTATAAAACATAATCCTTCCATTTATAATATATTGTAAATATTATACATTTCTTATTTTTTAAATTTAAATTTCAGAGATGTAATAAACTTAAAAAAAACATATTTTATTCATTCATTAGTTTGTGTGGTTCTGTATTTAGATTCTAGAATCTTTAATGATAAAAAATGTTTTAGTAGTCAATATTCAATTATTCAATATATATATTGTATCCGCTTGATACATCTAACAACGGCTTGTAAGGCCTAAATAATTAAAGAAAACTTTTGTTCCTGAAAAATCGAAAGTGGGATGAAATGGATTGGGATGAATCCTTAATATCTGTTTAATTTTGCTCGAAGGGCTAAAAACAGGGATTAATAAAAATACGATAGATACCTCTTCAATTCTATCGCACCTTGAAAAGTGGGTGGACTGTATAAAAAGGTCTTTTTAAGGTATTAAAGATTCGGGATGGATAAAAGATCGCTAAATAAAAACTATAATCAAATTTTACAATATTTTAATTAAAATCATTTTAGCATAATAATAAAAGATTAATTATATTTAGGTGATCCTAAATATATATAACAACTTAAATCTAAAATTTAATATAATTCAATGGGGAGGATATAAGTCGACTTATCTGTTTTTTGACCACGGGAATTGGGAAAGGGAATTCGCCGTCTCGCGTGTCTTGGATGATTGCCCTGGTGCAGATTGATTGCCAATTGATCCAGATATCAATTGGTTTTGGAAACTCTTCGAGTTTCCAACGGATTAACTGGACCCCAACGGCTCCAACGTGGCAGAAATGGTCCCCTCAGGAATCAATGGGTTTGCCCTCTCGGAACAAACTCTGGAGCTCAGGGCCGGCAGCTGAAGTCTCTGTAGCAGCGTCGACGATCCCAAATTGCACCACGTTCAAGTTGTAAATGTGAACGGGCCAAATGCGAGCGAAACTGGCCGAGTAAGGCGATGGCAGTCAAAGAGGCAAGGGCGGCAAAACAACAACGAAGAGCTTGAGAGGGTGCCGGCCTCTTTTCATATGATGATATGTAAGAGGGGATATGTCACTCATTAGGGGTGGTAAGGGAGTGGGATGGTCAAACTTATGAGTTTATTTAAATTAAAATAAAAGGCTTAAAATTATAATTGAAAATAACTTAAAAATATTAATATAAATTATATAATTACCTAACATTACCATTTATAATTATTTAATTTAATTAATATATAAACATAGTCAGTAATTCAAATTAAGGTTCCATGAGGAACCATATATAATTATTTAAGTCTTGCCGTTTGTGGATCACAAGAGGATTGAGAATATGACGTACTTTCCTTGAGGATTGAAAAAATTATATAAATCTAAGAATATTTATTTTATTTGTTGAAAATCATAAAACAATTACTTAAAATATTGGGAAATGGATGATTCACTAAAAAAATCATAATTAATATGAATTTTATTAAGAATAAATTAAAATAAAAATAAGTATGCAGTTATTGAATTAAAAATAATGAGTAGATATAATATCGCAATTTTTTATTCTAGAATAAATTTTTAATAGCATTATCAACATTGATTGCATCAGTCTATTCTTGTTTAATAGCCAGATCTTGATTAAAAGTCAGATTACCAGATTACCTTTGTGTAAATATAAATTACGACAAATGCCATCTATGAAATTTCACCAAGGACGAAAATAATTACACATCATTCAATAAGTATTGCTGATCTTTTGATATTTTTTGATCTTTATTTTATTTTAAATCTGTATCCAGGGTGCAGACCAATACAAGTAATTATTGATTTTTATAACAAATTTTATAATTTATAATTTTACAATATAATATTTGCAAAATATTATTTATATATTAATATGATTATAAATTATATTTAATTTAAATATTAACATTTTCATAATTTTCATAATTATTTAAGTTTAATAAGAAAAGGAGAGAGAGAGAGAGAGCAATTTTATTTGGAATCTTTAAATAAAACAGTTTTTTTTGCATTTGATAAGAAAATAGAAAAATTAAATTCACATAAAAAAGTAAAAATTTTGATATCTGTTGTTGATCGTAAGAAGGAAGAATATAAAATGAAGTATAATGAAGAAAAACTAATATATAAGTATATATGTATATAATTCAAAATAGATACAAATTAAAATAATTATATAAATTTAAAATTAACATAAGTCCTTATAAATACAAATTACTTACCAATTATTTAATATAAATATTTATAATTTCGTAATCTCAAATATATCATTAATTAAAAATTAAGGTTTTTTTTTTATTTTAATTGTATTATTTAAATATTTAAATCGTATAAAAATTAATTTTAAATGCATTTTTTTTATTTAATTACGTCATTTTATTTAATAATATTTAATGTTCATTGTAGAATATATTTATACAAATACATAATAATCTATATATATAAAGGAGAGTGTTTGTATGTATGTATGTATGTATGTATGTATGTATGTATGTATGTAATTTGTTTACTTTTTTGCTGTCATAGAAACAAACAAAAAAGAAATTTCCTACTTAACCGACACTTTACCGGTAATTTAGAATTATGAACATCAAAAAATAAGAAACGATTTCTATGAAATTACATCACAATATTCTTATATATCTCTATGGTAACATAGGCTATAGATTTTATTAATATCTAATCAATAACCGCAGAATTTAATTTTTTAAAGTTTATATAGTTCTCCGTGTTGTTCATTCAAGAGCCAGGCGTGGCCCACTGACTGACGGACTCATTTTACACAATGTATATAACTAGCAATCAAAGAATTATTATAATATTTAACTTTTTATTTTAAATTCTAATATTCAAATATCATTTCAATTAAATAATTTATTCTAAAAGTTCTCATTTTAATTAATATAATAAAATATTTAAATCATATTTAACTTAAATTATTTTGTATTTATTCTTTCTATATTTGAATAGGTACTTCTTTTATTTTAAGGGAGGGAATTAACTATGATCTAAAAAAATTAATAAATGAACTTAATAATAAAAAATCAAATAAATCCATTAATTTAAATTAATACTATTAATGAATGTATATATTGTTAATTTATCTTTAGTTTTATCAATACTTTTATACCGTTAATTTTTATAAATTGTCTCAAGTCTCTAACTTTGCATTTTCTAAAATTTTATTATAATTAAAAATATTAAATAAAAATCAAGCAATGAAATTAAAATATCAAAATGAAATGATCAAGAAATATTATACTCTATTATAACATATACAATACTTATAACTATAGGCGGAGGAAATATTAGACGATATCATTGCGGGTTCATGCCAAATCGATCAACATTAATTAAGATATTAAAAAAACCGCGAATTCAATATCTCTGTTCACTAATTATTTGTAGACTTTAGTAAAACCTACGCATGACTCAATAGATCCGGATAAACTTTTTCAAATTTTGATCTTAAAATATATCTTGAAGGTAGTAAAGAAAGAGTAAGATGCGGAAATCAATTGTAAAATATTAGGTGACCCAGACGACTTAAATATAATAGGAGATTCGGCAATTGTAATTACAGATAGCGAGGAAAAATTAATCGAGGTAGGAAAAGAGATGAGGTTTGAAATGAATAATGATAAATAAATATATTTAGAAACAAACAGGAGCAGTATTAACATACAAAATGAAGAATTTGAATATGTAGAAAAATTGAATGTAATCACGAAGGATAATAATATTTGAGAAGAATTTAAATCGAAGTTGCAATCGGGAAACGCCTGTTATCATGCAGTAAGGGGCTTATCTCATCAAAATTATTATAAAAGGGAATGAAAATTAAAATATATAAAACAATTATTTTGTCTGTTGTATTATATGAGTGTGAGACATGGTCTATGATCTTAGGAGATGAGAGTGGATTCAGAGTATTTGAGAATAGGATTCTTCCCAGCATTTATGGGCCAAAGATGAGGACACCAGAGAATGACGTAAGAAAGATGGAATAGAGGCTCAGGATAAGGACACTTGGAGATATGTGGTTGTAGCTGCCAAGAACTTTCGAGTAGATAGATATAACATATTCAATAAAAATATATATAATTAATTTACTGATTAAATTAAAATATATTTTAAATAATCACACAATAAGAAATGAATGTTTTATGTTATACATTGATTGAAACAAAATGGATGAAAACCTTTTACTACTTTCAACCAAATACTATGTACCACTCGGGGGTACAGGGGGCGGAGCCCCCGTCTAGATGTGAAGAGCGACGAAGGAGCTCTGAGCAGCTAGTATCTAATAATTTAATGATTTAAGAAAAGACGCCAGGAAAATCTTATTTATATGTAGAATGCGTGAAGTATTAATTAGGAGGGAAAAATATAGAAAGGAAATGGAGAGAGAGAATTCATTCATTTTTCATTTATATACATTAAAATCCGGAATATTAAAAAAAGAAATTGAAATTTATCTGTGTCTTTCTTTTTGTCTGTGTCTGTGTCTGTGTAAAGTCGGTAGCTCATTTGGGTGGCTAACACCTGTACTCGTCTAAAATGATTTATGAGGTAGGTAGATAAACAGGTGTCATTCAGTTCGTTCAAGACACCTTGGCTTTAAAACTAAAACATGGTGGGTCTCTTACTTTATTTCATATTTTCATATAACCGATTAATAATTCGTATTATAATTAACAAATCAAATCTATCATATCACATTTTTTAACAATATAGATATGTAATTTAAATTACAAAATCAGATTATATAGTATACTCACTTAAATCGTTGCATTGTTGTTGTTATAGTTTTTTTTTTTTTACTCATTGCTATTTGTTACTAGGATAATTTATTTTTTATCTTTGTCTATCTGCCTGGGAATATTTTAACTCATAATTGGTTGAAATTATATCTTATGACTTATGAATTTAGTAATATTTATACAATATAATATTTGGGAGATATATTATAATATTTATATTAATTAAACTTTAGTAAAATTTAAACTTTTGGAAAATTATAATTTTACAATTTTGCCTGTAAAGTCTGGAGGCCCTTTCAAGTACAAAACTTGAGTCTATGGTAACGAAGTCCACCCTACGTAAGTGGGGAGAAATAAGTAGCGATATCCGATCGAGATAATTAAGATAAGTTGTACTGTTAATACAACACCTCTACCTTACTTAGTCATCATCCGATTCGAAACGTGATGTCTTTTCGTAGGGTGTCCAAAAGTCAAGGGATTTTATTCAGATTCAATTATATATTCAAATATATACAATAAAAATAAAAGATTATAATGCCCTTTCATAGTTGGTTTAATTTAAATTGATTTTTTTCATCTTAATTATTTTTAATAAACTTTCAACATCAATTTCATTTAAAATTAATTATTAAAAAAAATTTATAAAAGTAATCATCTAGAACTGATTAATTGGCGTTAAACTAAGTAAAAATAAAAATTCTACAATGATGTAGCATGCATTGAAACTGATAATCTATATGTAAATATAAATACATCGACGCATGAAATTTTCTCAAATGCTAATGGTTCATTTCGATGTCCTCCCACTCGCTCTTCCCTTGCTATTGTATAAAAAATAGAATTCATAGGGATGAGAAGGAATGAATAGATTAATTAAAGATCATCTGAAAAAGGACACGTGGCAGGGGACAAACGACTGATATTTGACAACGATCGCACATTAACAATACCCAGTTAATGTTACAATCTCTCTCTTTCCACCCGTAACTATATACGATAATTTCAAAGAACGAAACGCACCAATTAGAGGATCATTCTATTCCTTGTAATATATCCAAACTCCTATATTTTACAAAATTAAAATAATAAAATATCTATGTTTAATAATTTTAACTATTTTATAGTTAAATTAAGATTGAGGGGGGATCCCTCTTTTCCTTCTAAGTGGTACCGATTAACATTTTTTAATGAATATTAAAATTTACAAATCCAACATTTTTTTTTAATTTATGTTTTATCATAAATACATAAATAAATTTGAAAAAAATTAGATAGTAAATAAAATAAATTTTTTATCAAAATTTGAATATATATATATATATATATATTTCATATTTTGTGGAGTTTACGGGGAACTTGTGTATGTGAGGTTGGTATTGTTTGGTTGTTAAAAGATGCTTGTTTGCCAAATAATTAATTTTAAAGATGGAATAGTTGGTAAATATTAATAAATATAATATCTGGTTTTGATAGTAAAAATAAATGAAGTGTTGACTTTAAAAACCAATTGTTTTTTTAAGGTAACTGGGTTATATAATTTGTATATATTTTTAATTTGTATATAAATATGTTTTTATTAAATTGTTTTTTTAAGGAATCCATTGGTCAAGTCATTTAACCTCAACTAATTACCAACTTATATATATATTGTAATTCTTATTGTATTTTTTATTAATAATTATAAATATTCATTCTCAAATTATATAATGTTATATTTATAAGAAAAGAAAAAAATATTCCTAAATAAATTAAAATTATAAACTGTATGATTGAAAAGTAAATTTCCATCTTCAAATATTTCTCAATAAACTAGTATTTTTCTTGTATAATTGAATTTCTCTTATTTCCATCTCATGCATTTTTACTTTTTCTCTCTTGTTTCCATCTACTACGGAATATTTTATAGAGTTGGCCCTTTTTTTTTCTTCATTCGATTTTTTCCTCTCCTGTTCTTTTTTTTGTATTAATGAAAGCAGAGAGCATCTTGTTTAAATTTGTTAAAACAGAAAAAGAGAGAGAGTTGTAAGCTTTTTATAAAACTCAAAAGAAAATTTACATAAATATAATCCTCGCTACTGTGTGTTTTTTTTTTAATGGGAAAACTCTTCGTGTTATTTTATTTTTTGAAAAGGAGGTGGAGGTGGAAGAGAGAAGTTGAAGAGCGTAAAAATCCACTGTAGTATACCTACTTTCGTCGTTTTTCTTTTAACCAAGTCAACTTGTGTCTTGGATAAAACAATTGAAACAACTTTTATTTATTGTTTTTCTTCAATGTAAAGCGGATTGATTTAGTATATACACCTATATTTATAATTAAATTAGTATATTTTGAAAAGAGGGCCACTCGAATTAATTATTTAATTTCCCAGGTGTGCGAATTTGGTTGCATGTGTTTAATATTAATTATTAATAATTCACACCAAATTTCACATGTGGAGATTTTTACATATTTCCACGGATGATTTTGTTTAGCGAAAAAAGTATTTTTAGCATGATGTCTGTTCGTTCGTCGGTCCGTTGTGTGACCGTATAGACGTGTACAGATTGAACGGCTCAACGGATTTTGATAAAATTTGGTATATTTACTTATTGCATCAGTACCTTGAATTCATCAACTTTTGGTGTATATCCGGAAACCGAAAGTGGTAGTTTACAAAGTATTAATTTTATATTCATTGTCGGAAAATATTTCATTTAAAATATAATAGTAATTAATAATTGAGTAATTAAACTAAAAATAAAAAACAAGATAATATAATTTAGTAATTTTAATTCAAATTTTTAAATATTTTTTTATACTTTATATATATATATATATATATATAAAATGCTGTTTGAAAATTAATTTATTTCAAATCGTCGGTCTGTTCTGTGTTTGGCCACAGCTCATATTTTCTCTTTAAGATAGTATATATATATATATATATATATATATTTAGGCAAAAGAAATCTTACTTTTTAAAATTCTAATGGGTGTTGGTAAAGCGTTCCATTCCCTTATTCTATACTCCCAGCCCTTGATTCACCCTATTTTCCATTCCTCTACCACTCACCCCATCACGGGGATAAAAGACGTGTACTGGTGTCGTTGAATTGGGACTTGTCATTTGGTTACGCGCGGCGAATGTCTGCCCGTTTAATGATTACAAGGTACAGTGAACAGCCTTTGCTAAAAGAAAAATGAGAAAAAAAAGAAAGGAAAAAAGGGCTAGGGAGATGATCAGTGTAAGATACTAAAAGGCGAAGACAAAATAAGTATAGGAGTTGCATTGTGGTACTATGTAATTTGCAATTGAGTATGTGTCATTTATTTAGGTGGGGGATACGTTTACATTTTGAAATTTAATATGATAATATAATAAGGATATATAATAATAATATTTATAAGGACTAAGCTACCAATCGGGATGCGCGCGCAGCTCGGAACGAGAGTTGACTCCTTTTCAAGCTCCTGAACTTTAAGCTTTTTCTCAGTGATTTTTATTTCTAAAATATTTTATAATTGCATGATTGTATTGTTAGTGTGTCACTCGATCCATTGATACTATTTATACAGCACTACGAATTACAAGAATTATAATAATCTTGTAATTGTATGGACAAGTCATCATTCAAGGATAAGAGCGGCAGCTAAAATGATATCTATTTTTTCTTCTTTCTCTTATTTCATTTTTCCTTTTGTTTTATTCTACTCTATTTCACAACTTCTAATATACCTATATTTGATTATACGGCGGATCTGAAAGGCATCAACTGGGAACGGGCTTTATTATTAGAAAACCAGTAGCCACCGCAATTAAAAATATAAAATTCATAAATGATAGGATATCCAAGGACAAAATTTATAATATGACGTTGATAAATGTGCATGCACCTACAGAGGATAAAGAGGGGGAAATTAAAGATAAATTTTATAAGGAATTAGAATGCTTAATAGATCAGGTCTCAAATAACAGTAAAATAATATTAGGTGATTTTAATGCCAAAATTGGGAAAGAGGAAATATTTAGACCAGACATAGGAAAAGAGAGCCTCCATGAAACAAGCAACGACAACGGGGATAGTGTAATAAGTTTCGCGACCGCAAAAGATTTAATAATAAAAAGGACATTTTTTAGACATAGAAATATTCATAAGGGTACATGGAACTCGCCAGACCGAAAAACATGTAATCAAATTGATCATGTACTGGCAGACAGAAGACGCCAGTCTAATATTCTGGATGTTAGAGTGTATAGAGGGGCAGATTGTGATTCGGATCATTATTTGCTTATAATAAAATTGAGAGAACGGCTCTCGACACGCAACACGAAGTTAGGGGAAATTAGTCAAAAACGCGATACAATTTAGATAATTTTAAAAACGAGGAATATAAATTAAAATATCAAATAGAAATCAAAAATAGATTTAATAGTTTGACCCATGAAGGGAATGACGAGATGAATGAGCAAGAATGGGACAAAATACAATCAAATATTAAAACGGCAGCTTCAGATAGTATAGGTTTTAAAAATAACAAAAAAATAAAATAAACCATGGTTCGATGAGGAATGTTTAGAAGTAATAGAGATTAGGAAAAAAGCCAAAATATAATGGGTTAATAGCAAATGCAAAGTAGATAGATTAGAATATATTAATAGCAGAAAAATAGTGACGAAAGTCATTAAAAACAAAAAAAGGGAAATTTTAAAAAATAGAATATAGAAATAGAGGAAAGTAGTCGCAACAAGAATAGTAAAGATCTATACATGGGAATTAAAAATATTAAAAATGTTTATCAGGCACGGTTAGACTTAATTAGAGATGCTAATAATAATTTAAAAACAGACGCAGGCGATATTAAAAATATATGGAGGAACTATTTTGAAAAATGATTAAATTCGAATCTAGGTAATAGATCTGAAACCATAACGTGTTAGACTCAGCAGAAATTAATCTCGAAGAACCTACGTTACAGGAGGTAAAATTGATAATGGGAAAATCAAAAAATAATAGTGACAAGAATAGATGGGATTCAGGCAGAATTATTCAAATATGGAGGAAAACCTTTAGTAGAGTGTTTACACAAATTAGTTCTTTCGATGTGGCATAAGGAAAAGATGCCAATAGAATGGCAGGAGGCAGTTATTATCCCACTCTTTAAGAAGGGAAATATAACCAACTGCAATATAATAGGTGATTCGGCAATTGCAATTATAGATAGTGTAGAAAAATTAATTGAAGCAGAAAAAGAGGTGGGGCTAGAAATTAATAATTCTAAGACAAAGTATTTAGTAACAGAGAGGAATAGTATTAACACACAAAATCTTAATATACAAGATATAGAATTTGAAAATGTAGAAAAATTTAAATACTTAGTTTCTGTGATAACGAAAGATAATAATATTCGAGATGAGTTTAAAGCGAGGTTACAATCTGGAAACGCCTGTTATCATGCAATAAAGGGTTTTATCGTTTCAAAATTATTATCAAAGGGAATAAAAATTAAAATATATAAAACAATTATTTTACCGGTTGTATTATATGGATGTGAGGCATGGTCTATGACGAGAGTAGATTTAGAGTATTTGAGAATAGGATTCTGCGAAGCATTTATGGGCCAAAGAAAGATGAGGTCACCGGGGAATAGCGAAGATTGCATAACGAGGAATTGCATGACCTCTGTGCATCTCCAGATATAGTTAGAATTATAAAATCGAAAAGGCTACGGTGGGCAGGACACATGACTAGAATAGGAGAAGATAGAATGGCAAAAAATATATTGCGGGGGAAACGCCCGCTTGGAAGACCAAGGATAATGTAGGAAGGGACGTGAGAGAAATGGGAGAGGATAGGGATTGGAGGGTTGTAGCTTAGAATAGGGACACTTGGAGAAGTGTCGTTGCTGCGGCTAAGAACTTTTGACTTCCGTAGAGCCACAGAGATAGATAGAAGCTACCAATCAAGAATTTCTATTTTCTTCTCTCAGTAATAATAAATTAATACTAAAATAATCTAATTTATTCATGGAAATAGAAAATATAAATTTATAAGTTTATTTATACATAATATAATAATACCTAGAACACCGAGCTATCGCTCGATCCTTTAAAAATATTGATATACAATTCTTTAATTATTTATTACAATTATTAAATGTTACATCATTGCATCAATCTTATTAAATGAATGGAACTTGGGGTCGTCAATAAAAATTAATAATAATATTAATAAATATTAAATAATACAATTAAATAAACAAACTATCTAAAAATTAATTAATAAAAAAAACACTGAATAAATAAATATAAATTAGTAATTTAATAAAAAATAAACGCGAAAATAGATAAAAAAATTCATAAAATTAACTAATAAAAATTTATAAGAATTAACAAAAAATTAAAAGACAAAACAAAAAATTGTTTTTAAAATATCATAAATAAACTTACAATGTTTGCAAGACAAATAAATTTTAGATTTTTTTATTTTTTTTTTCATTTTACTCTAGAATAAAAAATTAATTCTAAAATATACAAATATATATATATATATATATATATATATATATATATATATGATAATATGATATATATATATATACAGTTTTTGCTAGTATAATAAGATAAGATAATAAATAAATTATATTAATTATAAATATCACTTTTCTAAAATATGTATGCAAATTTGAGTAGATATATACTATAGTATATTATTTTTATAAAAAATTATTATAGAATTACCTAAAAAAGAAAAATGAAAAATTTCCAAATATTATATTCATTGAGGTAAATGATACAATTTCTTTTTTTTTAATAGTCTTATTATATGATTGTATATAATTGAATAAACCCCATCATCATCTACCTCTACCCCTTGGTGAGTAACAAAAAGAGAAATGAAATTTGTGGTGTAAAAGGGAATGAAACTTTCTCTTTCCTCCCTCTCTCACACATCCTCATCCCTCTTTCCTTTCAAATATTTTACTCTAGAATTTACTAAAATGTTAACAGTAGAATGATTGTGAAGGGTGGTCGTCGAAAATCGATTTATTCAAGCAACCAACCCCTTATCCCTCCCACCCCACCAACACCCTCTTCTTTACTCCCCCTTTCCCTTATAAATTGAATTTAGCAACTCTCCCCTACACACTGAAAACGAAATTTAGGTCCATACTTTATTCAAAACACACACACACACACACAAAGTAATATAAATACAATATATATATATAAAAACTGAGGGACAAGTAATAATTAAAGAATTTCCATTAATTTTATAAATAAATCGTTCAGATATATAGATGATATATTTTGAAGTCATAAACAGATATAAGCGTTCTATGAATGAAACAATTAATCAATCAATATATTAATTATAGTATTAATTCATTATACTTGGTTTTTATTCAAGGTAAGACAGATCAATTATTTTCTTGAAAATCGAGAATTTTATAAAAATATTTCGATTTGTTCTCAAGAATAAAAAAATTGTAAATAATTGTTCTTGAGTGAATTTAAAAATAATGGAAAGATTAATTATAAATTATTCAGTAATTAGTTGATATCTGTCTTTAACTGATTAGAATCTAAAAAATTAAAATGATTTGGCCAAATATGAGGTAATTTACATAAATTACAAATCAATATATGTATATCATATATATTTCATTATTAAAATACATATATATACATTTTATTATTAGCATATATATATTAAAATATATAATATAAAATATCCTAAATATACGATCCTATAAAAAAAAATTACTGAATTTTTTTATGTAAAAAAAAAATCATTGAATTTTAAAAAATGAGCTGTGACCAGGCAAAATACCGACCGACGATTTGAAATAAATTAATTTCCAAACAGCATATATATATATAAAGTATAAAAAAAAATATTTTTAAAATTTGAATTAGAATGACTAAATTATATCATCTTGTTTTTATTTTTAGTTTAATTACTCAATTATTAATTACTATTATATTTTAAGTGAAACATTTCCGATAGTGAATATAAAATTAATACTTTGTAAACTACCACTGTAAGGAACTAATCGAGCCAAACGTTGGGCTGCCACTTTGTAAGGAGGACCGTTTCAAGTTGGGGTCACTTTGTAGACGATCCTCTTACGTTGGGTGCCAATTTATAAGGGGATCTAAGTATGGGGCACTTGTAATGACCCACGATGACCGTGAATTGTTAATTATGTTAAGTTATTGATGGGCGCCAACTTTGGATATCCCAAAGTATAAAATAGTGTTGAAAAATTAAGGGAAAAGGGAAAACACAATAATAATGTTCACATTAATTTACTTTAATTAAATAGATAAAAATTAACAAATTAAATATACAAATTTTAAATAGAAAAATAAGAAAATGTAATTCACTAATATCACTGGAATTAGCGGAAATAATTATCACAGGGGGTGATGATAAGGATTATACACAAATAATTATATCACGGGACGTGATAAGTATAGGTTATATCAGGATGATATCACTTGTTCGACTGTATCACAGGGTGTGATAAAAATGATTATGTACAAAATAATTATATCACGGGACGTGATAAATACCAGGTCATATCGGGATGATATCACTAGTTAAACTGTATCACAGGGTGTGATAATAAAAATGATTATATACAAAATAATTATATCACGGGACGTGATAAATACAGGTCATATCAGGATGATATCTCACTAGTTCCACTGTCCATTCTCAACTGCCAAAAATATAACAACTTGGAGGGATGATTCCTCCCCTTAAGTGAAATATAATATCTATATATATATTACATTTTAAGAATAATGCGACCAAATAACTTTGTTCATAAAAAAAAAGGAAATAGAAAAAAACAAAATAAACTAAAAAAAATAGACAAACAAAATAAAATGTATAATAAAAAAAAATAAATAATAATATAAATACTTTGTCCGTTACATCCTCCCCCTCTGATTCCGAGGTCTTTTGATTGAGGGATCAGCCCTAGGAACGGACAATTTTTGGCCTTCCTCGCTTACGTAGAGGAACTACTGGAGTAGAACGCGTGTCGTGGCTTAGACGCAATGCTGATGTATGAGGGGGAACAAGTCCTTGAGTAAATAAATGTTTTTGAGTTTGTGGTGGCTCCATAACTCCTGGTGGGCCCCGATGGGATGTCGGAGACCCCACCAGCTGTCTATATCGGACAGCAGGATCTTCTTTGCTGACTTTGGTACCGTCCATGGAATCGACGGCCCTTTGCAGCGCATTCAAACAACCGACTGTGTTTATATGATGTTCAGCGTAAGGAGTTGGCTCTCCCCCTGGTTGAAAGACAGTTTCATGTTCTTTTAATAAATGGGCAAGTTTTATGTTCTGTACCGCAGTTAGCTGAATAGTGTTTTCAACAACAGTATTATTTTCATCAGTGGTGCAGAGATTTTCTTGAATAAATTTGTATTTTCTCTTAGGATAATTATGAAAATACCAGCGATTGTTTCGCATATCTAATACTAAACCTGCTTTTCTGAGAAAGTCAAGACCTAATAGTGATCTATTTCCACTAACATTGGGTAGGAATATCATTTCTATATGTATTATTTTATTTTTGATTTTTACAGGAACTGTAGCTAATAACACGGAATGTATACGCTTTTTCCCGTCAGCTAGAGTTAAGGAAAGATTATCTACTTTAAAATATTCTCCTCGTTGTCTTAAATAGCTGAGAAGACGCTGACCGCCAATAGAGCGAGTGGCTCCGCTGTCAACGCAAATAGAACCAGAAGCTTCATAGATGGAGGCTTCTATTAGAGCGAGTTTAGTATCTCTATCTGTAGTAACGTTACACTGTAAGGCTTGTGCGTTGGTAATTTCCTGCTTCGGATTGCAAGTTAGACACCTAGGTTTGGTGACTCCTGGAGTTCCGCAGCCGTAGCAACGAAGTGTTGAAGAGTCAGTCTCTTCTTTTTGTTTTTCACGAGGTTGTGAGTTTCTAAAGGGTTTCCGATCATAATATTTCGATTTAGGGGGTTCGATAGATTTATTTGAAGGGATTGTTTTTGAAAATGGGGCCCTTAAGTTATCATAGGAGTCGAATTTTTCTGCGAGATCGAGGGGATCTACCAGTGTTTCCCAAGAGTCGAGGAAGTGATCTTTGCATTCGGATGAACACTTTCTCTTCATTTGATCAGCTAGGATCAAATTTTTAAGTTGATCAAAATTTTCAATTTTTAGATCGGATAGCCAGGCTTCTAGATAACCGCGTAGATTGAAGTAAAAATCTTTCCAAGTGTTTTCCGATGTCTTCTTGGAGGTGGAGAAAAGTTTTCTTATTTTATCCGTAGTTAATTTAAATCGGTGAAGTAGGAGCTTCTTAATATGTTGATAGTCTTGGGCGACTTCATTTGGTTCTCTAATTATTAGAGTAGTAATATCTGTGGGTAAGACCGAAATAAGATAAGTGACCCATGCATCCTCAGATATGCCAAGAAAATTCATTTGTCTTTCGAAAAGACGCAGATACGTATTAATATCGTCATCGTTAATTTTAAATAGAGGTAAGAATTTCAATATATCTACTTTCGGTTGAAGTGGGGTTGGTGATTCTTCCTGGTTCACTACGGTTTGAATTCGGAGTTTCTCTAGTTCAAATTGTCTTTCTTTCTCCTTTTCTCTTTCTTCTCTCTCTCTCTCTTCTTTCTCCCTTTCCCTCACTTCTTTTTCCTTCCTATCCTCTATGATGGTCATAAGTAATTCCCGTGTAAGGTCTTCATCATAATCAGGCAATGACGTGATGTCATTTTTTATATCGATCCTACGAGAATCTAAATTCATAACTATTCCTAATTCCTGTGCTAAAAGGATAAGATCCTCCTTTTTCCCTTTGCCGAAAAATGACATTTTTAATAGGATAATTAAATTTAATGTTAACCAAAGAGAAAAAAAATATTAATTAATTAATCAAAATTAAAAGTTATTTAGTCGCGTACAATTGAATTATACAATGTTTAATTATAAAATAAGATAATTGAAATATAATTTAAAAATATATAAAAGTATTTAAATATTTGAAAATATAGTGATATTTTATCAATTTTATTAATTCATTAATTTAAATATAATGTAGTAGAATAAAATTTAAAGTTTAAAAAAAAAATTTTTTTTTTACAAATTAAACATATAAATTAATTAATTATAACTAATAATAATATTAATATATTCAAACTATTTTTATTGAATTAGAATTAAATAGATAAATATTCTATTTGTTAGATAAATGTGAAAATTAAAAATAAAAAAAATAATTAACAAGTGTTAAATATATTATTATAATAGACAAGGAGATATGATTTATTTAAATTTAAAGTATAAGAGTAAAAGTTTTAAATTTTTATTTTATTAATTAAATATTAAATTGTACTATAAGTCCGTTGAGATGAAAAAGTGATGATACTGCTCACCAAAGATGAATAATGTACTTTTCTCAGGAGCCGTGGGGTACTAATCGGGCCTCAGGTTGGGCTCCACTTTGTAAGGAACTAATCGAGCCAAACGTTGGGCTGCCACTTTGTAAGGAGGACCGTTTCAAGTTGGGGTCACTTTGTAGACGATCCTCTTACGTTGGGTGCCAATTTATAAGGGGATCTAAGTATGGGGCACTTGTAATGACCCACGATGACCGTGAATTGTTAATTATGTTAAGTTATTGATGGGCGCCAACTTTGGATATCCCAAAGTATAAAATAGTGTTGAAAAATTAAGGGAAAAGGGAAAACACAATAATAATGTTCACATTAATTTACTTTAATTAAATAGATAAAAATTAACAAATTAAATATACAAATTTTAAATAGAAAAATAAGAAAATGTAATTCACTAATATCACTGGAATTAGCGGAAATAATTATCACAGGGGGTGATGATAAGGATTATACACAAATAATTATATCACGGGACGTGATAAGTATAGGTTATATCAGGATGATATCACTTGTTCGACTGTATCACAGGGTGTGATAAAAATGATTATGTACAAAATAATTATATCACGGGACGTGATAAATACCAGGTCATATCGGGATGATATCACTAGTTAAACTGTATCACAGGGTGTGATAATAAAAATGATTATATACAAAATAATTATATCACGGGACGTGATAAATACAGGTCATATCAGGATGATATCTCACTAGTTCCACTGTCCATTCTCAACTGCCAAAAATATAACAACTTGGAGGGATGATTCCTCCCCTTAAGTGAAATATAATATCTATATATATATTACATTTTAAGAATAATGCGACCAAATAACTTTGTTCATAAAAAAAAAGGAAATAGAAAAAAACAAAATAAACTAAAAAAAATAGACAAACAAAATAAAATGTATAATAAAAAAAAATAAATAATAATATAAATACTTTGTCCGTTACACCACTTTATTAAAATTCGTTGAGCCGTTTAAACTATAAACGAACACACAATGGACAGACGGACAGACATCATACTAAATATACTTTTTTCTGTTAACAAAATGTATGATTCGTGGAGATATGTGAAAATCTTCATATGTGAAATTTGGTGTACATACAATAGCTTTCTTTCCTATCGTCGGTCGGTAAAAATTAAAAAGTTAATTTTTATTCATTTTATTTTTATTAAAAACTTAAATTAAAAACTGAGATCATAAGATTTGAAAATTATATTAGTACACATTAAATCCTTTTTAATCAAATTGATAGCCTATTTGAAAACAAATATGTGAAGAGGTATATAGTTCTTAAATTATTCTAAAAGTTAGATTAATAAAATTTCAATGTGATGACGAATTTATATCCTATTTCAATGATTCATGTTAGGAGGTAAAGAGTTTGATACACGATGATATTGTAAACATAATGAAACAAACAAGAAGACAAATTTATAATATTGGCTTTGTTCATTTAAATACAAACCCATAGATCTTCGTATATGCAAATAAATAATGGAGGATGTCGAATATAGTGTATTATGATAATTTATATATTCGATTTTCTTATTGTGGTTTGAATAGCAAAGTTAAAGGGGCAAAAAGATCAATGAGATTCGTTAATTCAATATGAAAACAAATTCTCCAAGACAATAGATCAGACTCATGATATATAAAATTGAATGGAAAAATTGTAAAAAATATGATCATGTTAAAATTCTTTTGGTAATGTAAATGTTCAATATTAGAAATTTAAAAGAGTATACAATGCTTCAGAAAAACAATGGTTTTAATTTTTTATATTGAAAGAACAAACATTGATAAACCAAAAATTCCATAAATAAATATAGTCATTTTAGAAGTAATATTATACATTACATCTTATTTCTATTATAGTTATTTAATAATTAATTTGTTGTTTAAATGTTCTTAAACGTATATCATGCAACATCAATTTATTTTTTAAAAGTTCCAAATGTATATAAAAATATAATATTTTTTTATTCCATTTGAGGGGAAACAACCTCTCCTCATTGGCGATACAACTGATTAATAAGAATTCAACATTAATTTTAATGCTATAAAATTTTTTTAAATACTTTCAAAATGAAAATCTATCCTGAAATCAATATTTCTGCTTCAGAATCCCTTGAAAAAAAATTAATCGGAGCAATACAAAAGTAGTTAGTTACATAGAGTAACTAATCACTAATTAATTACAATTAATTCATTATAATTCAATTATATTTCTTCTATACCTTCTAGGGATCGATTGAAATATCTATAAAAATTTTCAAAAGTCTATCTCAATATTAATGATGAAAAATCGATTTCAATTTGTCAAAAGAGCGAACAGACAGACAGACAGAGACGCCAAATGAAGTTGAGAAAAACGTTATAAAAATCGAAAATTAGTGCGTCCTCTGGTAGTCAAAGGGATAAAACAACATAGCTAAATAGAATATCAATGGATTTATATGCAAATTTTAATAATTTTTATCTCGTAAACTAGAACGGTCCTATCTATTTCACTAAAATTTATATAAAGAAATAAAGAAAAACGCCTATACATGTAAAATAAATATTAAATAGAGTTAGAAGTGCCAGATATTAATGATAAAAAAACAAGTTTCATTATCTTAGTGATGATATACTACAATATTATTAACGTAATAATAATTTGAATGAGTTTAAGTGAATCTATGTAATCAATGAGTTAAAAAAAATTTAAATGATTTTTTTTAATTTCACTTCTATGGTCAATTGAGAAAAGGATTTCAATCATGTATTGCATTCATTAGTGAATATGATAAACGACTTACTAGCTATATCCACTATGGACTGATTGAATGATAACAAAATATATTTCTATATTAAAAGAGTAAATATAGGGGAGAATCACTCGATAAATCTCTCTGAATTATGCCTTGAAAATATGAATTTTAATATTTTGTTGTATTTCCTAATCAGATTATCATAAAATAAAAAAGAATAAGAATAATTTGTAATCTAGTATCAATCAATAAGCAATTGCGGTTCACGGGGAGTTGTAAGTTTATATTTCTATGTAAGCCTTACATTTGATATTACTGGTTCTCGATCAGTATTCCACTTTTGATCAACTTTTCATAATGAGAAAAAAAATAATAAGTAAAAATAAATTAAAGAGGCCTAAATAAATTATAAATATTTATTATTTAATAATAGAGGTGGTATAGAAAATTATTTTTATTTTCATGGGAAATATGAATGATAATATTATAATAATTTATAATATTAATTGTACATGTTGACTGTAGATTAACTCTTTCTTATCTTGAGATTTTTTAGTAAATATATAAATTGAAAAAAACGATCACAAATATGTGATTAGTCAATTAAAGCTAGACTACTTGTTTATATACTACATACGATATAAATAACTATATAACTGCTCAAGTAAGCAGGCAACTATCAGCTGAATTCTTCGAAATTTGAACCAGCTGGGTTTTTTAGATTTTGTTTGACATCCATTAATAGCAAATTACCTCGTTATTGGAGAAGAAAATAGAAAAAAGTTATTTCTATGAAAATCCAAGAAATAGGATACAAAGTGCTCTCTCATCCGCCCTATTCTCCGGTTTAAGTTCCAAATGACTATTTCTTGTTTCCATACCTGAAAAAATGGCTCTGCGGAATAAGATTTGACATCAACGATGAAATCATCTCACAAACAAATAACTATTTTGATGTCCTCGATAAATCTTATTTTTTGGATGGGATAAAAAAAATTAGAGAAATGTTTGACGAAGAGCTCAAAGGAGATTACGTTGAAAAATAAAATAATCTTTTATCAAAAAACCTATGTTTCATTTAAAAAGTCACGGACTTATTGACTTGCCCTCGTATATATAAAAATATAGAATAGATTTATATTTAAGTAAATATCAGAGCATTCTAAATGGATAAACCTTATCAAATTTTCATCTTCTCTCTGCCTTTTTATTTGTTTTATTTTTGTTATTTATTTTATCTTTTGGATTTGGTTGGATTGTCAACCTGGTTAGTCGGTTGGTTGGTTAACAAACTACACAGACTGTTTTAATATTATCAAGAGAAACAGAAGAAATATTTAAAAATAAATAATAAAATCATGTTCATGTTCAGAAAATCTACATGTGTTTAGAGAAACTGAAAAAAAAAAAATAAAAAAACTGAAAGAGAAAAAGAGCTTAAAAGAAAAGAAGAAATAATAATAATAATATCGTAGTTATTCAAGTGACAAATTGGAAAAACATATTTAAAAATATATGCTCGATCCATATTGGTAATCCCCATATAATTTTTCAACTTATTTTAAGTAATTAAACAAAATTTTTTTTTTTAAATTGTTAAATTAAATACAATGTATAATAATTTTATAATGGGCTAAAAAATAAATCATTTTTAAATGAAAATTCATTAACAAAAACATTGTTATCAAAATTTGATAAAAAAATTTATAAAATAAAAATATGTTTTCTATTTAAAATCAGACAAAAGTTTATTTAATATTAGGGTGACCGTCCGTACCCTTTTTCCATATTTTTTTCGTCCATACCATCGTTTTAATAAAAATGTAAATTTTGTCCCGTTATTATAGTATAAACTAAAATTGTGTTATAGAATGTGAGAAATTTATGATAACGTGTTAAAAAGTCCAAATTTGCTTCGTAAGAATACCTCATTGGAGAAAATACACCTCTACACTAACTAAATTTTTGTACCGTTAATTGTTATTAGATACTCTCTTCACACCTCAAGCAATATAGAATCCAATATCTTACCTTAATCTTTATCTTTCTTAAATATTATTTATTTTCAATCAATTAGAGAGTTTTTTTAGCCGTTTCTCGCAGCCTAGTCACCAGGAACTTCTATCGATCAAGTCTTCCGCTGTTAGACCACCTCCATCCTTTCCTTATTTCTTCTTTCTGGAGGGATCCAACTCCAGATCTTTAATGATATCCGGTGTTCTTCCATGAGAGATGCCCTTACGACATTAGTTGTCGGTTTTTTATTTTATTATCGATTTTTTTACTTGTTATAATTATTTTTAAAAACAGCAAACGGAATTATTGAAAAAAAAACTAAAAAACGACTTTCCAATAGATCACAATTTCCTTATATATATATATATATATATATTAATAGAATCTATATTACCTTAAATAAATATATATATATCATATTTTCATCTAAAGTGTAGCTAACACACAAAATACAGGAAAACACTGCGATATTTTCCAAATGATAAAACGGCCAGTTACATCCCATACAAGATAAGATCTTTCCTCTTTTTTACATTATATGTATTTAAATTCAATTTAAAGTTAGTTATATCACACTCGCTAAAGGATTCATAATTTAAAATTCAAAAATTTTTATCCCACTCCCACCCCACACTATTTATTCAAAATATAATAATTTCAATAGGATCTTAAAACAAATATATTTCAATAAAAATTAAATTTATTAAAATGCATTTTTATAATTTTTTACTCATATATCTAATAATATTAAATTATTTATAAATATATATACGAGGGTGGCCTGAAAAGTTTCCGACCTGACCAAGAAAAACGTGGTTTTTCAATTTTTTTTTTTTTTGCTATATTTTTCAACATAATCTACATCAACACTGATACATTTCTCATAACGGTGTTCTAATTAATTTAATTAATCCATAAATTATTTAATTAATTAATTAAATTTAATTTAATTTAAGTCTCATCAACAGTTATGAATTCGTTTGGATTACGCCTACAGCGCCAAATTGTCTTTAGAAATGTATTTTCGAAGCAATTTTTGGTCTAACGTTAGGAAATGCGGCACCCACATTGCACACAGCTTTCCATATTCAAATGGTTTTGCAAAATATTTCGCACACCTTCAGCTGACATCGTACAGGTCTCAGCTATCTTGAATTTTGCAAAATAAAACAAAAAAAAAATTGAAAAACATCGTTTTTCTTGGTCAGGTCGGAAACTTTTCAGACCACCCTCGTATATAAATATTAAGAAAGCAGCCAGAGAAAGACTGCTAGAAAGAGGATAACGTAGAACACACAGTATTCAACTGTGAAAGGTGGAAGATGAAGAGGGAGGAGTTAGGAAATCGACTCGGAATGCCTATCACAGTGATTAACATATCCAGATTAATGACACCCAAAGAGGAAAATTGGGTTATAATCTCTCAATATACAATATACAATCTACTTAAAATGAAGGAAGGCCAGGTAAGGGCGTAAATTAAAAAACAATCTCCACGACAGATGCTATGTCGAAAGGCGATACCTTTTGCGGAGAATTGGGTTCCATATGTTTTTCAATTGAAAAGCGAGTTCCTCATACTTGCTTTGTTTTTCATTTTCAGTTTTTCGGATGTTAATCGTGAGAGGAACCCCTATATCAATTATTGCGGCTGTTTTTCCTTTGTTATTAATTAGCAAAATGTCCGGACGGTTGAAGTCGATTGTCTTGTCCGTTAGCACTGGCCTGTCTCAGTATAGGATGGTGTCTGGGCTTTCAAGCACCGCCGCTGGAGCATACTTATAGTATGGCGGGGTACTCTTAGCGTCTAGCAGACCGTACTTCAGTCCTAGTGGACAAGTTTTGCTAATTGGTTATGCCTCCCCAGATATGCATTTTCCGCGATAGTTAAACAACCCTCCATTATATGCTCAATTGTTTCCCCCAGATTCCCACATTTACAGCATCTCGTAATTCCTAGTTCTTATCACTAGGTCCTGGATGGCCATTACGAAGCCCTCCGTCTCTGGGTATAGGTGCCCATCGTTTAGCCATTTATGTGTCAGAGCCTTATCAATGTGTGCCTCCTCCAGCAATCTTGGGAGTTTCCCGTGAAGAGCTTTGCCTCTTATATATATATAGTGACTCCATTTCCCTTGTGGGGATATGATGTTCGTGTTTGCTGAGGTTTAGTGGAGTGTAGTTGTCGTCAGCCTCCCTAACAGTCCGAACGAGACGATCGTTAGACAAGAGAAGCCTACTATAAGTCTACAACTATATTATTTTCATTGTTGTTTAAATATTTCATGAATTATGGTGCCCTTGTACCCCGATGCGACACATCTTTTGCTTATACTTTAAACCGGCTCTGATTAGAAATGGTCTTTGAACCATTTTTTTAATTTGTTTGTAATGTTTTTTTCTTCTAATCCTCAACTCATCATTTTTATAAAAAGGCCCCGTTGCAAACATTACAATGTCCCGTTTTTGTCACTAGACAATATGGGGTTTCCCTATTTAATATGTAAGATTTATAAATGAATATTCCTTTTGAGGAAGTTTGTTTAAGTATAGTTTTGTTTAAATTACTTAAGTCAACAGACTTAGTTAATATCTGAAACTATAAAAATGTGATTGTTATTATTTGTTATTGTTGCGAATTCTAATCTGGTAGCTTAATTTAAATTTCAAAACATTTAAATCAAGGGGCAATAATTAAAATCACTAAAAACAAAATTTATTTATTAAAATGTCTACGTTCATGAATATTTTAAATCTTACTCACTGGATTGAAAGATGATTAGTGAGTGTTGGGGTGTCAGTTTAAAAAATTGAACAAACCCCAATCTAATCTGGGGGTTCAATATTAATAATAATAATATTTTATAATATGATCGTCTTCAGACACAAATTAACATGGTTCCCCTTTCAAATAATAATAATCTTTCAGAATATTTATTCATTTTCAAGAAAAGAAAGTTATTTAACGAATAGAAATTATAGAGGGGAAACTTTTTGATTGATGGGGAATGAATAAAATATTATGAAAAGAGGTTGTAAAATTATGAAAGATTTTAAAATACAACAACTTTTATTATTGGCATTTAATTAATAAATAAAGTAATTCAAATCAAATGTATATACATTTTAGAACAATTAATTAACTGCTTTTTCAAATTTTTAATCATGATTTTATTTTATATATATATAAGTTATAAAAACAAAATTTATTTAATTTTAATCAAAATAAATTATTTAATATTATTAAAAAATAGCTATTTTCAAATAAAAAAAAATAAGACTACAGATTTAAAAAAAATTTCTATGGATTAAATTTAATCTAATTAATCGTATAATGTAAACGTGTAATTTTTCAAAAAAGATATACCTATGTTTGATAGTTTTTCAAATTATTAAAAATTGTATAAAACTGCTATATTTAGAATTTCAGCTTAATTGATTCGCTGGAAGTACCGGAATTAATTTTTTAACACTGCAAATCACGCGCCAGCACGTGACGTGATGCCATCAACAAAGAGCCAAACACGCGCTAGTTTAATAAATATTATTTATTAATTTTAATTTATAATTTAATTAATTAAATTTAATTTAAATATAATATATGTTAATTAATCCAATTCAAATGCGAGATAGTCGATTGGAGACACTACAGATTTTTATTATATTATGAAACATTTTAATATATATTCCTATTTTAAAAATTAAATTAAATTAAAACTTCTTTGAGTTCATCAAATGTAAAATCCTTATATATTTTATATACACGTATTATATTATTTTATTTTGAATTATTCAATCAATGTCAAAAACAAAAAAAAATTAATTTTTTAATATATTAATTCTTTTAAACACACAATGTAATTTATTATTTCATAATATGTATATTATAATTAGAAAAAAATTGCAATCTATATAACTATAAAATAATAAGGAATATGTATAATATGTAGGTAATGTGTGTTTATTTGATTTAGCTTTAGCATAAATCAAATATAAATTTTTCAAACATTAGACATAAATATTTTTAATCTGAAAATTAAAGTACATTTTTAAAAAATTAAATTCTATTAAAATAGGTATATATATATATATATATATATATATATATATATATACATAAACTAACCCATGAATTTACAAATTTACAAACTTGCACTTACATTTTATTATAGATTATCGTAATAAATGAAAGTAAAACGAATAAAATGATAATAATTTTGATTTAGTGTTGTTTGTCAGAATGATGATGAAAACAAGCTAATCGAAATTACAATCTCTACTAATCATTCTGTATTGAATGGTTGTATAAATTGCTAGGGGCAAAAAAAAAGAAAACTTTTATGACGATGTTGCTATATTTTGTGTTGTTGATTTCTTAATTCTTTTCATTCTTTTGTACAATTCAATTTATTTTGATTTGTTTTTACTAGTAAAAATATTTTTATCAAGATTGAATGATTAATCAATCTATTTATTTGGTAATAAAATTGTATAATTTTTGTTCTTTTGAATTTTCCTTTATATTTTGAATTATATATATATAAATTAATATTTTTGTTTTATTTGTTCATGGATTGATAATGTTGAATGTTGATTATATACCTGTAAAGATATCCATCTGCTCTGATAACTTTGGCGGAAATAATGATTAATTAAATTATTCCCTTATTAAAAAGGCTTTTTCATTTTTTCTTTTTTAAGTATATATATATATATAGTATAGTGTGTATATGTGATTGTGTGTGTATGTATGTGTATGTGTGTTGATAATCACCGTGTTCGAATGTCAACATGATTGCGCCGAGTCATGGGGCCTCATGCAAGTTGATGAATAAAACATAAACCAAAGGGAGAGAAAGAGAAGAGAAGGGAAGAGAAGTGGTGGGACAGCTATGAAAGAAAGAATGAAAATATTAAAAAAAAAAACGGCGCCTGGTTGTCAGTTAGTGTAGCATATCTACTGTAGAGTTAGATATGAAGAGAGAAGATATTGTCTCCCATTTCCCCCCTCCCACCTTCTATTTTACAGACACACTTACACTCTACCCGCAAGGGAATCCCACGAGAACACTTTAACATTCATACCAATTCTTGAATAATTATCAATTTATATGTATACGTATATTAACTCTAAATGAAAAAATAACAACAAATAAATACATAATATAATTCTTCTCTCTAATTCTTCTTTCATAATATATTAAAATTAAAAATAATTTTTAATAATGAGAAGTATATATACGAGGGTGGTCTGAAAAGTTTCCGACCTGACCAAGAAAAACCATGTTTTTCAAATTTTTTTTTGCTATATTTTCAACATAATCTCCATCAACACTGATACATTTCTCATAACGGTGTTCTAATTAATTTAATTAATCCATAAATTATTCAATTAATAAATTATTTAAAAAATTAATTAAATTTGATTTAATTTAATTTAAGTCTCATCAACAGTTATGAATCGACGCAAAAATTCGTTTGGATTACGCCTACAGCGCCAAATTGTCGTTAGAAATGATTTTTCGAAACAATTTTTGGTCTAACATTAGGAAATGAGGCACCCACGTTGCACACAGCTTGCCATATTCAATTGGTTTTGCAAAATATTTCGCACACGTTCAGCTGACATCGTACAGGTCTCAGCTATCTTGAATTTTGAAAAATAAAACAAACAAAAAATTGAAAAACATTGTTTTTCTTGGTCAGGTCGGAAACTTTTCAGACGTATATATTTGATTTAGAAAGCATATAGTCTAGTTTTCTAAAACAAATTTTCCAAATAAAAAATTAAATAAAATTGTTTAAATAATTTATTAAGAGAATAATTTTTGTAGATAAATAGACAAAAGTGAGAAGTGAAGTAATCCTCTTAACAAAAAGGAAGAAATATTAATTAGGCCCATAACAAAATGTTATGAACTAAATTTAGAGTAGATTGCATACATAAAAGAAATCACACACAACAAACACCACAAGATAGGCCATTTGGTCACTGATAATACTAAATATATGTACATTTATAATCTTATTGAAAAACTTCCTTATACAAAGAAATATAAATGCCTCAAAAGCGTACGCCTACCCTTTCTGAATGGATTATATTACCAAATAAACATCTCAAAATTTAAACTAAAAAGTTTAAAATTTCAGTGACTATTTTCTTGACCAAGTGCCAGAACAGAATCAACCTCCTCGGTCCTTGGTTGACTTACAACATTCTCACCATACACTTTATAAACATATTTCACATTTGGCTTTATTAAAGTCAAGAATCATCAGAAAGCGTATTTATTCATAAACATTATCAAATTAAAAAAAATATGGCTTTTTAAACAAGAAATAAAGCATTTTCTATAAAAAAAAAACTTAAATGTCACCTTTTAAGAACATGTTCATTTGAGACAATAGGGTAGTTGTTGTCAGATATAGATTTAAGCATAAACACCATCTAGTGGCAAAAAAGGAGGAAACTTTTTATGACTGAAATTCTGTCAGATATAGATTTAATATATATATATATATACCTATATATATACCTATATAATATATCTATCTATCTATGTGGCTCTAAGGAACTCGAAAGTTCCTAGCCGCAGCAACCACATTCCTCCAAGTATCCCTATACTGAGCTAAACCTATCCAATTCCTATTTTCTCCCATCTTTCTTATGTTCCTTCCTACATTAATTTTATAACCCTAACTATGTCTGGAGATCATGTAATTTCTCGTTATTCAGTCTCTGCCATTCACCGATGATCTCATCTTTCTTTGGAACATAAATACTATGAAGATCCTATTTACAAATACCCTAAATCCTAAATCTCCACTCATCACTAAGGTCTTACGCCGTATATTTCAACTAGAAAAATAATTATTTATTTATTTTAATTTTCATTTCCTTTGATAATAATTTTGACGAGATAAGCCCCTTTACTGCATGACAACAGACGTAACCCGATTGAAAGCTCAATTTAAATTCCTCTTGAATATTATTATTTTTCATGATTACAGAAATTTAGTATTTAAATTTTTCTATATTTTCAAATTCTATGTTTTGTATATATATATAATATACATATGTAATGAATAATTTAAAAATAAATTAGCTGGAGTGTCTCCACTCGACTATCTCGCATTTGAATTGGATTAAATAACATAATATATTATATTTAAATTAAATTTAATTAATTATAAATTATAAATAATAAATATTAAACCAGCGCATGTTTGGCTTTTTGTTGATGGCACCACGTCACGTGTTGGCGCGTGAGATTTGCAGTGTTAATAAATTAATTCTGGTAATTTCAGCGAATCAATCAAGCTGAAATTCTATATATAGCAGTTTTATACAATTATTAATCATGTGAAAAATTATCAAACATATATCTTTATTTTTACGGTTACTTTAGAGGAAAAAAAATCAAAACGTTGTAAGTAATGACCCTCTTCCGGTTGAGCTACATTTCTCAAAAGTTGATAAAAAACTTTGAATTTTGAATAATGCTCATGTACCAAATTTCATCATTCTAGCTTAAACCGTTTTTGCGTAATCTTGACTACATACATACACACACACAAACACAGACATTTTTCTCAACCTTAGTGAAAATGCTTCAGGAACCTTTAAAACGTATAAAAACATCAAAATCTCAACATCGAAAATTTTCGTGATCGCAATACTATCTCTTACGAGATAGTAAAAAGAGGATTTGTGGCTGAACAACTTGTTATATTCTAAAATCATCATTTAATTTTGAAATTAAAAATAAAAATATTATAAAATATCAATTAATTTAATTAAACTAATACATAATATATATTAGGATCTACAAAACCTTTTAAATTTATTTATCATTATTTGATTCTAACCTAAAAAAGGTCAAATCCATTTATAAAGATTTAGCAAATTTTTAATATTAATATTAGATATAAACCTAATTAATAATTCTATTTAATGGCATTATCTGTAATCGGATTTACTTTATATGATTAATATTTCTATAACTTTTTCCGAGTTTGAATAAAATATAAAAAGAAAATATAAATAATGTTTCTTTGATTAGTTTTTTAATTTTCAATAACCATTTATATATATTATATTTTACTTAAATTTTTATACTAACTATTTATTTTATTTAATTAATAATATATATATATATATATATATATATATATATATATATGTTTTTGTTTATTAAGTTGTGTAATGTTTTATTTTTATATTAACGCATTTCTTATAAAAAAAAATAAAGAGATTCAGAAGAATAATAAAAAAGATGCGAGTGAAAATAAGATTAAATAAAAGAAGGAAAGTGAGAGAATCCGAGTGAGAGAGAGAGAAATAACGGAAGTTAACCCGGAGGAATTAGATGCCGAGTCGTCAAGTTGGATGTCACTTCGTCGTCGTCGTCTCTAAGATAACGATTCTAAAAACTCAATCTCCCAACATCTCTCTCTCTCTCTTATTCTTCCTTCCCCCTCTATTCCCATTCTTTATTTTACTCAGTCTCATCCCTTATTTTCCTGTTTAAAAAAATAAATAAATAACAAAATAAAATAAGTAAATTTGTATATATATATATATATATTGTATTATTTAGCTTGACATTCAAAGAGAGATTAAATAAAAAGAAATGGAAGAAATAAGCGAGTGAATAAATTCAATAATTTAACGAACTTTCAGATAACTACAGATGATTTTTCTAATTAAATTGTTAAAAGCATTAGTTCCTAAAGTTTATTTGTACTTGATGAACATAAAGTAGGAACTTTCATTAAAAATTTAAAAGGAAACAAATAATCAAACTGTATTAATATGCAATTGTATAAGCTCTATTTATTTCCAGACAGAATGATAATCATCGAATATTGGATATTTAGCTTGAATGAGATGGTAAAATCAATTCGAAAATAATTCCAATAGATAGACTATGTTTGGGATGAGAAATTAATAAAATATCACATATAAAAGAATTTGAAAAGAATAGAAATTGAATGGAGGTGGCTCAGGGTAGCAATAGATGGAAAAATTGGAAATTATTGGGACTATTATAATTTTTAGTCCAAAAATATGCCTTTGAAATTGATATATGATAAAAAAAAGAATAACTCAAAATCTTAACATAAAAAACGTATTATTTGAAAATGTAGAAAAATTGTATTCTTATGTTCTGTAATCTCAAAGGATAATCAAGAAGAATTTAAATCAAAGATGCGAGATATTTAGAGTATTTGAAAATAGGATTCTTCTCAGTATTTTTAGTCCAAAGAAAGATGAACCTCCTCCAGAATAATTCCATTTTGAAAATCACTGATTTTAGGCAGTGGCGTACCTAAGGGGGGCGGTGGGTGCGGTCCGCACCGGGCGGCACTTATCTTGGGGCGGCATTTTTTTATATTTAGTTATAGTTGTAAAAAGCAACTTATTCATTTCATATTTATTTTTTTTCTTTCTTGAATAATAAATGATTATTATGATTATTATAAGTTTACTATTTGATTTATATAAATTATGATTAACTATATGATTTCGAATATTATTCCTCGGTGTATATAAATGCATTTTAGTGTAAATTTTGAATTCTAATTCCAAGAACAGGATAATAATTTTATTTTATTGTATTCATTAAAATTCTTTGAATTCGTAAACGCATCTTTACGATTTTGTTCGGCAATTTTTCCTAAATAAAATTTTTTGATATCAGTTTATAAATATCATTTCTTTTGTAAAGTATATATGATTACTTTGAAGTGATATACCAATATTTTTTTAAATAATCGATTTTTCTTTTGAAAAGCAGGGCCGGGGGAAAAAATATAAATATAAATTTTGAGAGCATTATACACGATTTTTCTAGTATGAAAGCTAGAAGTGTAAATATTATATAAATATGTTTACAAGTGCATACAAATATGTGTAAAAAATTTACTCTGTGTATTCATTAATATTGATCAAATAACTTAATATAATTTATTTATGTGTATTAATTTATAAAAACCACTATTTGATTGACTTATAATAAAAAGGGCGGCAAACTGGAGATCGCTCCGGGCGGCAAAAGTTCTAGATACGCCACTGATTTTATGTACCTAAGATTTCCTACCAGATAACACATTAATAACAATTATTATTTCCAAAATTTCCATGTATTGTTTTATTATTATTTTTTTAATGATAATTACATTACATATAACATTAATCTCATTTAATTCCATATTATTGATTTGTTCAATTGATAGATTCACTTTGTGTATGTTTCCTGTCTATTAAAATTAAATATATTCCACTCTTGTATATTTGAAATTGTTTTAACTAAATCCCCCCTATTCTAACTATTGGCACGATGATAATTTTCCAATACACCCAAGCAATATCCTCCCATCCCCTTTTCACCACTGACATTGTGACAGATCTAAATTTGAACTCCCACTTGGCAATTGATGATTGCAAATATTTCATCCATGCTATGTCAAATACGTTTGGTTAGAGAATTAACATTTGGTCATATATGATGGTGATGTGGGGAGTTTAAAATAATATTTACTCGATTTTGGAATGTATATATATATAGTCTTTTCAACCTCACCTCATTCTATTTACTGCCCCCCCCATCTCTCCCTTTACACAAGCAGGTGAGGACACGTTGGTTTGTTAATTGTATTACAATGATTTAATGGAGCGCTAATATCATCATCTGTTTTATATCGTATTCACTTCAGTATAGAAAAGAATCCATCCGATTGATAATTTATGTTGTTCATTGGAATAATAGCAATAGCAGTGCGTATTTGCATGTTAAATCATCTAAGCGTGCAAATACATGTTGTCTGTGTTATTTAACTCTATTTATATTTAATCAAATCGCTCTCTTTCTCTCTCTCTCTTTGGTTCTGAAAACAACGCCACTACGTAAAAGCATTATTAAAAGCACTCGAGTGGCTTTCTATTATAATCGCTTTTAGATTTAGAAAATAAAAAATGAATTTAACCCTCCACCAAACAGACATGTACAATTTTGCCACCCGTTTTGACTCATAATATTATTAGATATTCCATTAGATAATTTTTATCTAACCTATCACAATATAACTTAAATATATAATGTATAAATATAAGATGTATTATAAATCTATTTTTTTTTAATATTTTTACTATCTCGCCTACCACGTTTTAATTTTTTTCCTCTAAAGTGACCGTAAAAATAATGATATACAAGGGTGGTCTGAAAAGTTTCCGACCTGACCAAGAAAAACTGTTTTTTTTTGTTTTTTTTGTTTTATTTTTCAAAATTAAAGATAGCTGAGACCTGTACGATGTCAGCTGAACGTGTGCGAAATATTTTGCAAAAGCATTTGAATATGGCAAGTTGTGTGCAACGTGGGTGCCTCATTTCCTAACGTTAGACCAAAAATTGTTTCGAAAAATCATTTCTAACGACAATTTGGCGCTGTAGGCGTAATCCAAACGAATTTTTGCGTCGATTCATAACTGTTGATGAGACATAAATTAAATTAAATCAAATTTAATTAATTTTTTAAATAATTTATTAATTAATTAAATTAATTAAATTAATTAGAACACCGTTATGAGAAATGTATCAGTGTTGATGGAGATTATGTTGAAAATATAGCAAAAAAAAATTTGAAAAACATAGTTTTTCTTGGTCAGGTCGGAAACTTTTCAGGCCACCCTCGTATATATACTTCTCATTATTAAAAATTATTTTTAATTTTAATATATTATGAAAGAAGAATTAGAGAGAAGAATTATATTATGTATTTATGTGCTTTCTAAATCAAATATATACGTCTGAAAAGTTTCCGACCTGACCAAGAAATACTGTTTTTATTTGTTTTTTTTGTTTTATTTTTCAAAATTCAAGATAGCTGAGACCTGTACGATGTCAGCTGAACGTGTGCGAAATATTTTGCAAAAGCATTTGAATATGGAAAGCTGTGTGCAACGTGGGTGCCGCATTTCCTAACGTTAGACCAAAAATTGCTTCGAAAAACCATTCCTAACGACAATTTGGCGCTGTAGGCGTAATCCAAACGAATTTTTGCGTCGATTCATAACTGTTGATGAGACTTAAATTAAATTAAATCAAATTTAATTAATTTTTTAAATAATTTATTAATTGAATAATTTATTAATTAATTAAATTAATTAGAACACCGTTATGAGAAATGTATCAGTGTTGATGGAGATTATGTTGAAAAATATGGCAAAAAAAAATTGAAAAACATCGTTTTTCTTGGTCAGGTCGGAAACTTTTCAGGCCACCCTCTTATGTTTGATAGTTTTTCACACGATTAAAAATTGTATAAAACTGCTACATATAGAATTTCAGCTTAATGGAATCGCTGAAAGTACCGTAATTAATTTATTAATTTTTTTAACACTTGACAGCTAATCACGCAGCAGTGCGTGACGTGGTGTCATCAACAAAGTGCTAAACACGCGCTGGCGCGTAATTATAAAATTCTTCAATAAAAAGGTTAAATAGTACGTAGGTATCACATATTTATCTTTTATTACTATTTTCAAGTCATATTTCTTGCAATAAATATGTTGGCATCTAGGTAAAATCTACTTACATGTAACTCTAAGTGACTAGCATTCAATGTGTTAAATTTTGAAGGTAAAGGTTCAAAATTATATTTAAAATATGATAATTAATTAATTTAATTTAAATTTTTTAATTAATTAATTCAATTCATTTATACTTAATTTATAATTTATAAATAATTAAATTTATTTTAAAATATAATATATGTATCTTACTTAATCCAATTCAAATTTGCGAGGTAGTCGTGTGGAGACTCCAGATTTTTTCATATATATATATATATATATATATATGTATATTCTTATATATATTAAACTTAAATAAAATAATCTCCCATTAAACGCAAAATATATTATCATTAAAAAGTTAAAAAAATCATATTTATTTTAAGTTAAGATTATTATAAATGTCAATCTCCTTTATTATAATATTAAAAAATTTATTTATTCTCATTTTAATCTTTCCCCAAATATTCTATCTGATTAATCAGTAAAGGAAAAAAAAGTGAGTTTTATTTGAAACTAAAAACCGAGAGTAATTTTTGGCCAATCCAATATTAAATATTATTGAAATTTTTATAAAACAAAAAATTTGTTTATTTTGTAACTTTTACTCTTATTCATTTTCCATGTGATTTACATCTTTAACATACAACAAATAAAAGTATGAATTTAAGATTTCAACAAAAATTAACGATATGATTCTTAAAAATGTATTTAGGTGGGGAAAAATTAGAACAAAAAGAACCAATGATAGAATAAAATTTGTTATGTTGTTTGTTTTAACATAGTAGACATATTGAAATTAACCTAAACAGAAAATCTTCGTTTCTTCATTATTTATTTATTTTCGTGTCCTTTTTAAAAATATAATAAAGAAAAATATTTATAAACAAGTGTGAGTAAATAGAATATAAAATAATAACAAATATTAACTAAAATAAAAATTATAAAACAGACGAAAGAGATTTTATAAATATATATGTCTTCATGAAAAAAGGTCATTCTTTTCTTGTTTTTTTCTCTAGGGGATATATATATATATATATAAAACAGATATTTTCTCTATGCCATTTGAGAGGAGGAAACCCCTCTTCATTGGCGATACAACTGATTAATAAGAATTCATCATTAATTTTAATGCTATAAAAATTTTTTAAATACTTTCAAAATGAAAATCTATCCTGAAATCAATATTTTTGCTTCAGAATCCGTTGAAAAAAAATTAATCGGAGCAATACAAAAGGAGTTAGTTACTAAAAGTAATTAATCGCTAATTAATTACAATTAATTAATTATAATTCAATTATATTTCTTCTATACCTTCTAGGAATCGATTGAAATATCTATAAAAATTTTCAAAAGTCTATCTCAATAATAAGTCTATGAAAAATCCATTTCAATTTGTCAAAAGAGTGAACAGACAGACAGAGAGACAGACGCCAAGTGAAGTTGAGAAAAACGTTATAAAAATCGAAAATTAGTGCGTCCTCTGGTACTCAAAGGGATAAAACAACATAGCTAAATAGAATATCAATGGATTTATATGCAAATTTTAATAATTTTTATCTCGTAAACTAGAAGGGGCCCGGAAAAATTTCATAAGAATATGTTTCTTTGGAATTGCAAAAGGATATTATGGTAAAGTATTATCCAAATCCACGAAAATGCCTTTACATGAATAATTACCAAAAAAAAAAAATGATTAATTTTAAAATACAAAACAAATTTATATATCATATTTTGTTTTAATTTTTACATAGGTTATTTATCACTAACAGATTTTATACAAATTACTTAAATAAATTTTTATAAAACTATTTATTTAATATCTAATAACTTTTGCAATTAAAATGATATATTGAAGTTATTTTTTTTATTTATTAAAGAGACCCGTGAATAGATAGATAGCCATTTTCGTTCTTTCTCTCTCTCTCTTTAACCCTCATATTGTAAGGGTGTTAGTGAATTTTCCATCCAATCTACTCTTTGATTGTATATCCATAGATATATGATTAAATGCGTCATCTTTGTGATATATATATATATATATATATATAAATACAAACCCTTCTCTTGCCATTCGCAATAGGATTATTTTAACACTAATCTTTTTTTATTTTATTCTAGTGTCCCTTATTTTATTATCGATCATTCCTTTTTTTTATTTGTTGTTATATCCTGTTGTTAATTCATTCGGAACTCATGTTGTTGTGTCGATGTTGACAAAAGCGTGTATCTACCACGTTTCCTGATAATCCTGATTGTGTCACACAGCCCTCATCCCCTCCACCCTCACTATCTAAGCTAAGCTCTCTCGTTTCTCCCCTTCTCTACATTGTATTAACGAAATGATAATAATATTAAAAACTCACTCATTGTATAATGTTGAAAAAAAAACCATTTCATTTACCTCTACATTCTCCCCACCCCTTTTCTACTCACACCACCATTTCGACCACATAGATAGAGAATTTTGGACTAAACTAATTTGATTATAACCCGTCATTTGAACGTGAATGGTATTTGTTATACAACGCGATGAGATTTAATCATTATGCACACCAAACAGACAAATCCAATGCCAATCTCTCTAAATCTATATTTATTTATTTAGTTAATACAATTACTATTTAAAAAATTATGACAATATTTCATTTCAATTTGATTTGTTTTATTTTTCCCGTAAAAAAAACACAATAATATTTTCATTTGAATATGGAGTGTTAATTAATACATTAATTTTATATAATTATATATTGGTATATATCGTTTATATGTATTTATTCAAGAGTATAGAACCTGTATGTGAGATTATATAATGTATTATTTATGTTGAGGGAAACATAGATCAAGAAATATGATATTTTTCACTTATCAGTAGAATATGGCTTTTGAAAACGTGTGAATATAATTAACTAAGTATATATAATACACCAGTTTATGACTTTCAAAATATACATTCTATATTAATAAAACAAAATATTAATAAAGATTATTTGTTTTTTATTTTTTGATCATAATAGAAAAATCATCTATTTATTATAAATTTCATGAATATACTGCCACTGATCAACAAATTTTCAAATATATCATATAAAAATTATTATACTAATAATATGCTTCTAATTTACAATAAAATTATAATATAAGGAATAATAAAATAAAAAATTCTACCACAGTTATTTGTTTTATAAAAATGTGTATATCTAAACACAAATATTATAAAATTAATTTTAAAAATTTTATTAAGATAATTTTTAGAATCTAGTAATAAAAAATGATACAATTTTGATTTATACATTATTTTTTTTAATAATATTGTAGTTTTATTAATTAAATTAAGGATTTATTTTATTCTTCAATGAATTTCAGTAAGAGGACCAATATTTTTAAATAATTTATTTTTTTATATACGAGATAAAAATATTCTATTAATTTTTATTTAATAAAAAAAATAATTTGAATTTGGTCAATGAACATAATTAAAACAGACACATTCAATTAATAAGAATATTTCTCTTTAAAATGACCAGAGGGACAAAAGAGAGATAAAGGGACATGTGATAAGCAGTCTAAACGATTATTCTTATATATTTATGAATAGTTATTGTGCCTGCTTATTTGGATCTTCAAATATTTCCATATCATTTACAAATATGTTACTTTAAAAGATATTTAAAGATATATAAAATATTTTTAAAATTTCTTGCTAAATAAAATGAATGAAAATGACATGTAACTCCATCTAACGTTGAAACCTTACACTAAACAAATTATAATATTTATTCATTCTTTAAAGACATCACATTCTATAGATTAGTACTAGAAATCGTATAAGTTTTTATCTTAAAAAATTATGTTTTAAATTTTTAACAAATTGAATTTAAATTAGTATTTTTTGTAAAGATTTATTCTTCAAACTTTAAAAAAAAAAATAATTCACTTGAAGAAGAAAAGGGACAAGGCCTTCTACCCTCTATATTGATGTCACTGATGAACAAATATTGATCAAATTAACCATATTCCTCCAACCATCCCTATCCTGAAACACCTCCTTAATTCATATACAAATTCTCTACTGTTTTCCTCAAGTCTTATTTTACAGCGATTATATATATATATTATAATAATTTATAGATGAATAGAATAGCCGAACATTCGTAAAAATGAATTTTAATATAAATTCCTGCAACAGCCAATACAACAACAAAAATCATATCATATAAATTCTATAATTATTTTAAAATCCACAAATCAGGACATAAAAAACCAAACATAAACATGTATTTTAATTATTATGTTTTTTAACGATTTTTATTTCTCTTACCATCTGTTTACATAAATGATCTTTATAGCAATGGCGTTAATAGAAAATGAAAGAAATGCGAACAGGGGATATATATATATATATATATATATATATATATACATTAAAGCTCAAAATAAAGTGATAATACAATATATAATATGCCTATTTATATATAAATACTCGAAATCATACATTCAACAGGACGCTATTAAAATAGTCTAAATATAAAAAAATCTGAATATAAATAAAAAAATAAAAAATAAATATAAAAAGTAAAAAAATCATCTGATAAACGCTTATGAATGTTCTATGAAACAACAAAGTCAATAAAGTCAATTGTTGTCTAAGCAGAAAAGTTTTATTTAATTAGAAATGCTCTAAAAAGTTGACAATAATTAGCAGTAAATTGGTTAGAATAAAGAAGAAACAAATGAAAAAAAATCGTCTATGAAAAATCGTTCTGTTTTTGCATGGGTTTATACATTAAGGTAATTGAACAGAATTAAAATTAATTTTTTTATTATTTTTTTTTATTATCCTATTTATAAATATTGTAATTAATTGAAAATTAATTTTAATAATTTCTTTTAAAAATATTGATTAGTAAAAATTTATCATTTCAATCAATCACATCTCATAATTGATATAAAGTCGATTTTTTATCTTTAATATTCTGTAATATTTTGTCTTTACTATTTTATTTCATATTATATTTACATATAAAGATGAGGATTGATAATTAATCAACATCTAAGATTTTTCCCCATTTATTTATTGAAAACATTGTTGTGATTATTGAGTCTTTGGATTGATTTCTATATTGATATTGAATCTTAATACATATCGTCATGGTATATTTATGTGGAATCCAGTAAGCTTTAGAAAGATAGTTATATAATTAGTAATGTAAACACAACATATAACACAAAAGTATCGATCTTTTAAATTTGAGAATGAATATGAATCAATATACTTATAATAATATTTATCAATGAAAAATTTCATTCTATATATAAAAATTTATTTATAAGATTTATAAATAATTTATTTCTAAAAATGAAAATGTAGGTAAATTAAAAAAAAATAGTATAGCAAAATTTTTTTGAAATTATTTTTATTTTTAAAAACAAGCTTTATTTTTACTCCAATGAATTATATATAAATATCTAGAAAAATAATAATTGCTTTATTAATTTAAATAGGTGATCGTTTTTATTATTTAACTGATTTTTTGTTTTGGTATTTACAGATTTATTAAGAATTAAATTGCAAAAAATTCTCCATAAAATCTGAAATATTCATATTATTTTTAATTTTGTTTCTATTATAATATTTATGTTTTGACCAAAATATTCAAAATTACCTATATATAATTATGATTAGTAAATTTGTTATTGTTAATAATATATGTGAAAAATGAATCAATATATCGCTCTTTAAATTCATCTAATAACAATAATATTAATATATAAAGAGAATAGAAAAGAGAAGAGAAGTTTTAGAGTTATATATATATATATATATATATAATCTTATATAATAGAATATAGTATTTCAATGGTAATTGAACGTCTCTAATTAAGTGAATGACCCCGACTGGCTTGCTTTACCCCTAGCATATAGATAACCCACTTGTCAAAAGAGTAGCTAGTTCCATCTGCTGCAATTTCACTGAACTTGTTTCTCTTTAAACCACGCCTCTCTTTTGATATCAAGCCCCGCCTATTTTCTGTCTAGTGATAGCTTTATCATTGTATGTGTGTTTAAAAGGGAGGAGGCTGTTAGGAAAGAATGACACGGTGTAGTTGTGCGGGGAGGGTTCAGAAGGGTCGGGTAGAAATGGAAGAAGGGTAGGGATGAGGAGTGGGATAGGGTGTTTGAGGTCTAGAATTGATTGAATGACACGTACGAAACACCCAAGAGGCTTTTTAAGGCACTCGTTACTCACCTCAACAAGAACAAAGAACAATTTGAACTTTCCATTTAAAATAAAATCCTTAAAAACATGCAAAAAGGATTTATCAATCATATAGATATAATTTATAAAAATAAAATGATTAATTTTTATATTTTTGACAAAATAAAAATAAAATAAAATATAATCTTTTTTTTAATGAAAAAAAATAAAATTTTATCATCAAAGATTTTATCATCATTGAAGTATTTCTCTTCTAACTTTCTAATAATTTCTGCCTAAAGGAAAAATTTCGAAACGATTATTAATTATTTACTTATTTCATATTTTTTAAAAGTTTTAAAATATGAATTCATTCTTCATCAGACCTCAGGATTTGTATTTTTAGCCTCATTTTCCTAAATTAAATACGACTGAAAATTAATTGTTTTAGGATTATATTGGAGAATTTAAGACTCAATTAATTTGCGTTACAAAAATGATTATAAAAAAATTATTATAATATAATTAACAAATATAAAACCACAAAAATACTAGTTATTGAATATTTAATGATTTAAAATTTCTTTAAAAAATAATTCAATTCAATTCAATCGGCGTAAAGCTGTGGAGCGTTCGTTTAAACTTCCATTTATATACGTTCTTCAAAAGTGTTCCATTTTAATAAATATTTTTTATTCTTAAATATTACTAGGGTAGGTTAATAAGTCCTTGACTTTTGAATTTTCCGTCTCTTAAATGAAACTACTTCTGTCAGCAGGCAACTATCAACTGACTCCTGTCGAAATTTGAACCTGCTGGGACTTTTAGTTTTTGTTTGACATCTATTAAGAACAGACTACTTCGTGATTTGAGATGAGATTGGAAGAAAGTGAATTTTCATGAAAATCCATGAATTAGGATACGAATTCTCCTCATCCGACCTATTCTCCGTATTTAGCCCCGTTGGAAAGAGATGTGACTCTAATGATGAAATCATCTCACAAACAAATAACTATTTTGATGTCCTCGTTAATTCTTATTTTTTGGATGGGATAAAAAAAATTAGAAAAATGTTGGACGAAGTGTGTAAAGAGCTCAAAGGGGAGACTACCTTAAAAAATCTGTAATTCATTCAAAATGTCACGGATTATTGAACTGTCTTCGAATATTATTAAGTTTTTACCTGAAAATTTCTTATTTAGATCTCGAATTTTTATTTTAAATTTCTTTTCCAACTTTCAGGATTCAATTTCTTCATTATTAAGTTCAATAAAATAATGAAATTGCGTTTAATTGAATATATTTGAAACTAAGTCGTTTTCAGATAATTTTTAAAATTTTATCCTTTTAAATTAAAGTATCATATTCTGAGAAACATAACTATATACGTATTAATTATCAAACATAAATTATTAATATTGATTATAAACTGAAAGAGAAATTTTAAATTGAATTTTTTAATTTTAAACATTTCCGAATTTTGAAAATTTTGATATAAAATCAATTTAATATGCAAATAATTCTGAGTTATTTTAAAGATATCAATCTTATATTCAAATATTAACGTAAATATTACGTTGAAAAATAAAATATTTTTTTATCCAAAAACCTGTGTTTCATTCGGACTTATTGACCTCCCCTTGGATATAAATCTCAATTTTGTATAAATTAAATTTTTTTTTTGTTTTGTTTTTTTATTTTTATATTATATCTATATTTTTTATTTATTTATTTTATTTTTATTAAATTTATGCTTTTTTTTAGTCTTAAAAATTAATATTTTTGTCAAATTAATTTTTAATAAAATTTCTTTATATTCGTTTCTTTTTGATAGTTGAAATCCTTATATATTGTACATTTGGAGTTGGAGAAAGAAAGAAATAAAGAAATTGATGTTGTCAGTCCATCAGGCAGAATGAATGAATGAATGGCCGAAGAGAAGGGCTCTTTTCTCTGCACATGGTTCTGCTGCTGCTGCGTGATGAATAATGCAGCCTCGATGAGACGACGTAGAAGGAATCAAGATAAGAGTTGATGAAAAAGAGCCATTGTTGATAAGAAAGCATTGCGATAAGGATAAAAGAGTGGATGGATGTGGTGGTGGTTGGGGAGGAGGTTATAGAAAATAGGAAGGAGGAAGAGTGATGAATTGAAAGGAAGTAGACACATGATGTTACCGATTGAGTATGTGTAAGAGTGTAAATGTGGATGGGCCAGATCTCTCTCTCTCTCTCTCTCGCTCACTCTCTCTTATCTCTTTTTTCCCAACCACTTCACTATAATCTTCTCAAAATGGCGATGCTCAATGGACATCCATTTGTTCCACTTCAGTGAGTGGATGAAAATATATAAGGGGATAAATGGGAATAAAAAAAATGGATGAATGACAAATCTAATGAATTAATGATATTTTGACTTTGCCCTTTAATATCTATGAAGATCAAAAACAATTTAAGGTTATTATAAACAATTATTAAAATATCAAATGTATTCGGATGTTTTTTTAATTATTATTAAAAGAAATAAATATGAAAAATAATTTGGTTTAAATAGAATTTTAAAATTATTAATATAATTTAATAAATAAATATAATACATTTTAAAAACTAATCCATATTCTTGTTAAATCCCGCCTGGATAGCTCAGTTTTTAAAAAGGGATATATTTATTAACTGGAAGGAGAAATGTATTGTTTATTTATTTATGATGTTGATTTGTTATCAAATTTATTATTGATGGATTTTTTAATACAGGAAACTGAGTTGATGAAGGACAGCACAAGGTTATTAATTATAATCTTCTTATTTATTCAATTGTTATATAATTGTAGTATAAATCATATTATCAATATTTGCCGTATAAATCGTATTATTATTATTAATATAAAATGTATTATTATTTGTAGTATAAAATATATTATTATTTTTAGTATAAAAGCATATATGAGAGATGGGAATTACTTTAGTGTCGGTTTAGACGTCGTAACTACACTAACATCCCTGTAATTTAGGGGGAGGTGATGAACTTAACCGCACTGGTTCATCAGGAGAAGAATGATATCTGCTAGGCAGCTATTAGCAGGATGCCGATCACCTTAAGACATGGAATGAGACCCTGGAGCTACCTGGCACTAGCAGTCACGTACACGAACGGGGGTTGAAAGAAAGTATTATGCACCGAGGAGTTGAGTAAGTGAGTCGCCGGTAAAAGATGTTTTGATGAGCCGATATTGGAACACTCCAAATTACCCGGAGTTGAAGGTCAATTTGATCTTGATGAAGCCGGGTAATGCGCTGATGGTTGAGGGGCGCGGGGTACACTTTTATACTGGGGCAAAGTGTCATATATACGGCTTGAGTGACACACTGAAACTGATTTGTTTGAATGGGAAGCTGCTATTTAAAAGAATCTAAATAATTGACGTTGCTATAATGTGTGCGTTGTCTAAAGCTATAAAGTGTTGACTGTATGTTTGTGTGAGCGTTTGTCTTGAGCTATAAAGTGTTGACTCTGCGCTTTTGCAGGTGTTTATACTGTGTATTTAAGCGAATGTATAACTTACATGTTTAATTATATAAGCTGATAGTATTTGTAATCAATTTATATAAATTTTAATGAAAAAACAAGAAATTTATTAGATTAATAAACATTATAATTTATTCTAGGGTAAGCGACATTGTTTCCATCTATTTCGATGAAATTATGAGAAGAGGAGGCATTGTATAAATTTCAATATTAAAAAATAGTAATATAAACCATTAAAAAAAAGTTTAATAATATATTTTTAGAAATTAAATCAAAATATTTAAATTCTAATTTTAAAAACTCAAAAATTGTAAAAAATACTTTGTTCCTAAAAAATGAATGAATTTGTGAATATTTCGAAGAAAAATCTATGCAATAGTTATCGTGTAGCTTATTCTGTAAATTTGAGTTGTAGTATATTTCTATTACATAAATTGTAAAGAACTCAAAACTGTTTTCATAAAGAAACTAAAACCAAATGGAAACTATAATATTATATATAACATCCTAGATCCTTCCATGACTGTATGCGGCGCCTCTGGTGGCTCAGTAATGTAGTTGATACATTTCCGACACTGAATATAAAATTAATAATTTTAGAAATTTCTATACAAAGAATATTAATAATATTTAAATTTTTATTTTAATTTATTAAAAGAAAACTCAATTTCAATTTAATTTAATTAAATATTACTCCTAAGTAGTATAAAATAAGTATATAACTATATGTAAATATAATATGAATTAATAATAAAACTTAAACTAAACTAGTACCTTAAAAATAGTGAATAGAGAAATATATGATGTGAGGGGGAAAAGATTGGAGTCCAAGAATTGAAAAAAATAATAATTTTATACCAATTATTTGATTTTTTAAAATTTTTTATTATAATTTATTTCAAATAAAATATTATATATAAGTAATATATAATACACATACAATAAATAGAAAAATAAAATAGAAGGCCGATGTCCCAGAAAGAAAATGTATGCCTACATACTCATTATTTAAAAAAATTGTACATTGTCTAATTTAATATTTTTTCTTGTATCCAAATGAATCGTTTTTTACCAAAAAATAGATAATAGAATAAAATAACCCTGTCGTTCTTTTACAATCTCATTAGAATAAATAAATTTTCAAAAAATTATATAAATAAATAAATATAATAATACTTTAATAAATAAAAAAAGAAAATAATTTCATAGCAATAATCATTTATATTTTGATGGTAATTCTAACTTTTTATATACACATGTATATATAAATTGGTAAGAGTGGAGAAAATCTATTATCCATTTTTCAAGGAAAAAATAAATAAGTTAAATTATACGTTAGTTATTTTTTTAATATATAATTTTTCTGTCAATTTTTTTTTTCTTTTAGCCTTTATTCTAACAATATTTAGGTATATTTATATATAATATAAGAGAACAAATAAAAACATATCTTCTTGTCTTGGTTATTTTTTTTCACTCCGCCTCCCCCTCACCGCCCCCGGAAGTACAATCACACATTGACTGTTTCTCACAAGTGATGTCAAGCAGGAGGCGGATGAATGTTTGTCGTAATCGACAATATCTAATGTAAATATTTATTTGAAATGTTTCTCTATTGGATTTTCAGAGGTAAGAGGGAAGGAGAGAAAAGAGATTGAAATGGAAGATGTAAAGAAAAAAAAAAAGGAAAAGAAAAAACAAAACTGGAGAGATGGGGATTAATTAGGGATTAGGAGATTTGGATTTTCGAATTATATTTCTAATACATTTTTTAGGAAAATCAATAAATTAACTTGGTCTGCTTGGGCTGGAAATTGTATAAGTACTATCATTATTTTTATTTTTATTTTGTTGAATAAATGATAAAATCTATTATAAAGATTTATTAAAATTAATTTCAAGTTTTTTCCTAAGTATGAAATATAGAATTTTTAAATTTTATACTAAATACTCGTATTTATGAATTTCTAGGGAAAACATCGTGACGTCACTGGTAGGCAATAAATTATATGGTTACAAATAGTTTAGCATATGAATTTGAAAACATTTGTTTTTGGGAAAAATTTGGATTTTTATGTGAATTGCAAAGCAAAAATTGTTTATTTGGGTATTAAAAATTTTAAAATAAATTGTTGTAAATTTTAATTGTTTAATTATTTATTATTTATTATTATAATAAATAAATTGCCTCTCATTATCTAAACAACGTTTCATTGCCAAAATTCTGCAATTTTTTTTAGTAAAATATCAGATGTAAGAAAAATAATATTTATTTAACCTAAAAATTTGAATTTATCAGTAAAATTACAAAGATTTTTGTTTTAACCATTAAAAAAACAAAAAATCTTTATTATTGGTCTGAATTTATTATAAATTTGTGGGGGAGAATATAGATGAAGAAAAGTTTTGGAATTTTATATTCAATGCCTATATAGATATATTGATAAGTGACAGTTTAACCATTTTTTTAATCTTATCTTAAAAACGGCTTTAAATATTTTTAAAATTTAATTTAATTTAATTTTAATTGGAGACCAACGATCAGCGCCAAGAAGCAATCAGATGGATGATTAACCCAAGAGGAACGTTAAAAAAAAGAAAAGAAAAAAAAAATCCAATGCGCCTCTCTCTTTCTCTATCGTTCTCTTTTCATTATACCAGTTGAATATCTTACAATGTAATTATAATAAAACATTCATTAAAAATAGCATATTCATTTTTTTTTTTTGCTTAAATATTTTTAATGTGTTAACGATTGTAAATATTTATAATGGTTGTAGATACGAAAAGAATAATTTGATTCGAAAACACAATGTTGTTGACTGTAGATTCAAAAACTGCATCACATTTCATGCAAAATAAATAAAATGCAAAAGAATTTAGTTGCTCAAAGAAATGAATATAACAAAAACAATGGGTAAAACTAAAAACTTTGTTCTATTACGGTGAAATCCATTTTAATAAAGATTGAAGAATAAAGTTAAATAATAGATGAATTTTAAATATTATGTTTTAAAATTCTCTTTGTATGACCTACCAAATAATCTTAAAAATCTGGAGTGTCCCCATTCGACTATCTCGCAAATTTGTGGATAATCAAGCTTTTTTCTATATTTGAAAATTAATTAAAATTTTATTCTATTTGATTATAGGATTTAAGGTTTTTATCATAATTTTCACTGATAACATTTTATTGAAATAAGAAGGCAATCAATAATATCGTTGTTTTGATTTTTTTTTCAACGTAAATAAACATTTACCTTCATTTTTAAGACAAAATTTAAAAAAATAATTCCGGAACTTTCAGTGATTCAAACAAGCTGAAGTTTTACATAATTTTTAAACATGTTAAAAAGTATAAAACATATATCTTTATTTTTTACGGTCAGTTTAGAGGAAAATAATGAAAACGTGGCAGGTAATGATCCCTTTCCGAATGAGCTACATTTCTCAAAAGTTGATAGAAAACTACGAATTTTGAATACAGCCCGTGTACCAAATTTCATCATTCTATCTCAAACCATTTTTGCATAATCTTGTCTAGATACATACACACACACACACACACAGACATTTTTCTCAACCTTAGTGAAAATGACTCAGGGACCTTCAAAACGTATAAAAACATCAAAATCTCGACAGCGAAAATTTTCGTGATCGCAATACTATCTCTGGCGAGATATTAAAAATGTTAACTATATTGTTTGACTATACTATTATTAATAATAATATTATATATTAAAATTAAATAAAAAATAACTAAAGAAAGAAAAAAATTTAACAAATTGGGCACATGACGATTGATGTGAGTGTGTAAATAAAAAAAAAAAAGTATAAGTATTTCACACAAAAAGATTTGATCTTTATTTTTGGTAGAGTGTTGATTCTGACAGGCATCCCCGGTTGTCTAAAATGTTATACGAAATAACATTTTTAGAACAACATTCAGGTAGTGAGTGAGCGAGTGAATGAATGAAGAGAGTGAGCTGATCTATCCCTATGATACAGACTGACAGATATTTTAACAAAAAAAATAATAAATAAATATATATATATATATATAAGGAAGGGCGAGGAAGAGAGATATGGATATAATAAAAGAAAAAGAAAATGAAATAAGAAAGAGAAAGAAAGAGAGAGGAAAAAAATGTTTGATCCTTGAGAGACAAACATGTCAAAAGAACAACTCCCATCATAACTATCAATTTAATCGGATATATTGACTGTATTAATTATGCCCACATGTGAGGCTGCTCTCTTAGATATAACTTTTTTTAATACATTTTTAGATTCTTAATCTTTTCTAAGCATAATAGACAAATATTTTTATATTATTTTATTACATCAAGTAAAATATTCAGACAAAACTTATTTAGCTTAGATAGCTATTTAAATTAATTATTCTTTTTTTTTATTTTATTACATGTTATAGATATACATAATATAATTTGACAAAAAAGTAATTATATATCTAGAAATTAGTGTTATTCTTGAATCATTGTTACGCTTTTATTCAAATCTTATCTTATTATCATTCTATTTAAACTGGAAAAGTTAAATATGTATTATATATGCATACCTATAAATCTGATCTCTCTCTATCCCATTTTTTAAACTTATTTTTTTAATCAGGGATTTATAAATAAGCATATTTTTTATTTTTGAAAAAATTAAATTTATCTTTTGATAAGCGATGTTGTGCTAGTTTTGTTAATTGAGTCACTGTATCTGCGGGCCTTTTCACAATTACCGAGCTTTGTAACAAACAAATTAAAAATAAACAATAAAATAATCATAACGGATTGAATAAAAATCAACATTTAAACTGTAATAATTAAATGAATAATTAATTCCACAATTAAATGAATGTTAATTAACCCAAAATTTAATTAAATAATTAATTAATCATGGCCAATAAATTATACATTTTTATGGTAACGACAAGGTTAGACTTTCAGTTCTCATTTATTGCTTGGAGTGGGAGGGAAGAATACCAGTCGCCTTAATATCGCCGATATTTGAAGTTTTTATTTTACAAAATGATCAGTACATTTTCATTACATCCATCATCGTGAGTGGTGTGTATGTTTCTTAAAAAACATGTAAAACAATACAAGCTATTGTACATATAAACAAAGTAAATTTGTGGGTATATACGACAATTTCAAAACACCGTGCAAGTTAAAGAAACTACATTTTCCCCAAAAGCGTGCAAAAAAGTAATAATTATTCAAACGACCAGAATTACGGAACCGGAGCATTATAAAATTATTTTATCAGACCACCAAAATACCTTGGCACCGACTCTGACTCCGACCACAAGAAAATTTAAAATTTTTAGCGAAATTTTCAACATTATCTAATTTAATCAGCTTAAATCCTATTTTAGTTTTAATTATATTTTTAGTATTGAATCATAAATGCGGGTACCCCCTTGGATATTATAGAATCCCAGGACCCTTTGAAATTACCTGGACATCCTCAAACCTGGTCCATGCTTCTGGATTACAGGGACAAGCCAACAATCCACAGCCAATTTTCAACATCACACACCCTCAATTCCAAAAGAAACCGAACTTTTAAAAAAACAAAAAACCAATGTACATTTTGGAACAAATCATTTTTATTAATCAATGTATTCCCCTTCTGCATCGATACACAAATTTGCACGCTCCAACAAGTTGTCAAACAACTTCTCCATATCCTTTATTGGAATGGTCTTTAGGTCGTCAGTCGTCGCCTTCGAATGGCTTCAATCGATGCGTGCCACTTTACTTTCATCGCCAAATGCAGTTTGAACAGATAGAAGTCGCACGGAGCCAGATCTGGTGAATAGGGCGAATGATGCAAAGGAATAACGTGATTTTTGACCAAAAATTCAGTTACAAGTTGCAGACGATGTGATGGTGTATTATCGTGCAAAAGAGTCCAACTGCCGATTTCTCGATATTCTGGCCGAATACGACGAATTCTTGCCAGCAAACGCTTCATGACGCCAAAGTAAAACTTCCAGTGACTGTCTGGCCGACTGTAACAAATTCTTTGTGGATAATTCCTCTCTGGGACGGCCTGATCTTTCGTCATCATCCAGCGTCTCTCCACCCGATTTGAATCACCCGAAACACTCGAAAACTTGCGTACGGGATAGACAATCATCACCAAATGCATTTTGTAGCATTTATATATATTATATATTTATATAATAGGTTGGGGAAAAAGAAATCCATTATTTTTACGTGAACTTCAAGACTTTATTTAACATGTTTTGCATTGTCCGATTTAGGTCAAATATGCACCATTTTGTTCTATAATTTGTTGCCATTTTAATGGTAGCTTCATTATGCCTCTCTCATAAAAGTCTTGGTCCTTATTAGCGAAAAACTCCAGCAATTGATTTTCACACTCTTCCCTTGATGCCAATTTCTTATCACTAAAACACGCTTTGACCACGATCGCTTTCGCATAATGTTGTCGTATGTGACCCATTTCTCATCCCCAGTCACCATCCGTTTAAGAAATGGGTTGATTTCTTTACGTTTGGCCAAGGCTTCGCAGATGGAAATTCGATCCATCATGTTTTTTGGTGTTAATTGGTGTGGCACCCAAACATCAAGCTTTTTTTTAAACCCAGCTTTGTGCAAATGGTTTAAAACTGTTTTGTGGTCGATCTTTAACTCCTGGGCGATGCTACGACTACTAACATGCCGGTCCACTTCGATGATTTCAGTGACTTTGTCGACATTTTCGACGACGGGCCTGCCTGTGCGAGGGGTATCCTTAACGTCAAAAATACCCGAACGGAATCGACGAAACCAAAATTGCGCGTAATTAGCTGTTACAGTATCGGGACCATAAACACTATTCACATTTTCAGCCGCCTGACTTGCATTTTCGCCCTTATCAAAGAAAAACTGTAAAATGTACCGAATTTTCTCTTTGTTGACTTCCATCTTTAACGGCGTGTAACTCAGAACTGAATGGACAAAACAAAAAACTGCAAACGAATTCTTTTAGTGCGAACTCTTACCTTGACAACGAGCATAAATTTGAAATTGTTTGATCGATAATTTACGAGATATCGATCACTACAGCCATCTACAGAAAAAATAATGGATTTCTTTTTCCCAACCTAATATATTCATAAAAATACCGACTGCTTTTATTTAAAATTAATTTTTAAAAAGAAAATCTAAAAAAGCTCATGATGTTTATGTCCAAAAGTTGCCATAATTATCACTGCATTACCACCTAAGCAAGTTAGTGTAGAAAGGTGTTTTCTGCTCTGAAATTATTCAAGTCTTATCTGTGTACATCCCTTAAAGAAGATTTGATTGATACAATTGTATATTTTTACTATATCGCCAGTATTACTATCACGAAAATTTTCGATGTCGAGATTTTGATGTTTTTATACATTTTGAAGGTTCCTGAATCATTTTCACTTAGGTTGTGAAAAATGTCTCTCTCTCTCTCTCTCTGTGTGTATGTAGACAAGATTACACAAAAATAGTTTGAGCTAGAATCATGAAATTTGGTACATGTGCATTATTCAAAATTTGTATTTTTTTTTATCAACTTTTGAGTAATGATTCTCAACCGGAAAAGGGTCATTATGTACAACGTTTTGATTTGTTTTCCTCTAAAGTGACCGTTAAAATAAAGATATATGTTTTATAGTTTTAAAGCTCAGTTACTCATCTAATTAAATATAAACTTTAATTTAAATAACACCTTTTAGAAGTTTATTGATTAGTGTATTTGTAATCTCCAAATTGTACTCTAAAATAAAATATTACACTGAAGTATTAATTATTGTGTTGAATTATAATGGATAACAATATGAACATGTAATGTATAAAAGTCGGGTATTCCCCAAACTTCAAAATACAAAGTAAACAAGTTATGAAGTCTCTCCACATGTGTGGGCATGGTGTCTTCTGATTACACTAAAATTGAAAAATATATTTTTTTGTTTTGTTAACCATATTAGAGCCAAACGTGTAAAAATAGAGGTCAGTGTATTTAAATATATCCTAGTTAAATATTTTAAAAAAATGATTTTTTCGAAAAAGAGGTGAGAGAAAGAGAAAGAGAGAGAGAGAGAGAGAGCTGTTTTGTATGTGTGTCTGGGTGTCGAGTAAATAAGGCAGCAGCTGTCGAACCTCCATCAGCAAGGCTCTCGAGGGCTGCTCGTTGACGAATCTATCATTAAGCCTCCTATAATGCTGACACAATATTTATAAATGTATAATGGACAAAGTATAATGCATCGCTTGGCCAATTGGCATTCAGATTATAGGGTCTCTCCACTAGAGGAGACTTTTTTATTCTTTTTCTTTCTTTTTTTTACAACTATTAATTCTTTCAACCATGGAGAGAATATTTTTTTTTAAGATTATGTTACTCAGTGTGAGAAAGAACAACAGTCCAATTTAATCATTTAAATTTAAAGAAAAAGATAAGAAAAGTTGTTAGTTTCCAACTTGGATTTCATATTATGGGGTAGCATATATAGCTAGCTACTTTCGTTTATTATATAAAGAAAATAATCAAATTTATAGAAAAATTTTATTATTACTTAAAACATTAATAACTATTTTATAAAATAAAATTCATACAAGAATAACTATAAATTTTATTTTTATTCTTATCTTGTGTTAATAATATTCCTTTATATTGACAAAGAAATCGTTATTTTGTAAATTAAATAAAAATTAATAAATCACAAATATCATCTTATTAGAGTAGCTCAATTTAAAAGATAAACATAAAAAACCATACTATAAAAGTATTTAAAAATTTCATCAAAATGATTATTAACAACTTGAAAAAATTATAGAATGAAATCTCCTTGTTACGATTAAAATTAAAGAAAAAATTTTAGTAATTATTTTAAACTAATTAAAAGAGAGTAAGTTTATGCCCGAGAGAGAAATAATAGGGCACAATATATTTTCTAAGCTCTGAATTAATTTAATAAATTTACGAAATTTTAGCAATTTGTTTAGCCGATTTTTAGTAAAATAAAGTTATTTATTTAAAAGTCAATAAATGGAATCGAAATATCGCTTTTCTTACACTTGTCTTACAAATGAAATTGATTTGATCTCAATTGATTTTACTAATTATCTATGAATACATAATGAAAATAACTATATACGTATGATCTTCTAAATAAAAAAAAAATAAAGAAATTTTGTTTATCAACATGCATTAAAATTTGATTTAAGACAAATAAAAGAATATTTATTTTAAATAGAAGAAATTAAATAATAATAATTATTTCTATACTTGGGATAATTTGAATAGTATAAATGGTTTAAATTGAAATTATTGATAAAAAAAATAAAAATTAGATACGACAAATTTTTGTTTGATCTCCCCACAACCATAAAAGAATTTAAATAAATTCAAATATTTATTTTTTTAATTTAAATACGTTTTAGTTTAAACTTGTGAGTCATAATAATTGATGTACCCAAATATTGAATGTTCTTAGCTTGATTAATTTGATCTGATGTTTTCAATTAGGCCTTAATCCGCATTGATATTTTCCTAAAATTAAAAAAAACTTATAAGTTGAATCTTACCCCAATCCAATTCATTTACCCATCCAAGTTGCATGAGAAATAATAATAATAAAAATCATATTTTAATTTTTATGTAACCATACAATCATTTTTGCAATTAAAATATAGTAGTAATTAATAATTAAGTAATTAAACTAAAAACAAAACAAAGATTTTATAATTTGACCATTTTAATTCACGTTTTAAAAATATTTTTGACTTCATAAAACTCTAAAAAAAAAATTATATTTTTTTTAATAGACATACTTAAAACTTAACCCTTTCACCTAAAAAAGAAGAAATATTCGAATAAAATAAGAATAATCTAAAAAAAATAAATAAAAATTTAAGAATAATATGACCCAAATATTTTATTAAATTAATTAAAATGATAACTTATATAAAATAAATTATATAATTGAAAATTGAATATATGTGAATATTAGAAATTAAAATAAAATTTAAATATTATAATTACTCTTTGTTTGGGAATTGCTAGAATTATTAATTTTATATTCATTGATGGAAATAAATCGACTTCTTCACTTAGCCATGAGAGGCTCTGAATAAACAACATGGAGCATTATATAAATTTTTAAATAATAATTTCTGCAGTTATTGATTATAAATATATTGAGATATTATATAGCCTATTCTTAAATAGAGGTATATAAGAATATAATGTAATTTTATAGAAATCGGTTCAGCCAATTTTGAGTCTATAAAGTTTTAATTTTCCGGACAGACAGACATTAAAAATTATAAAATTCTAACTTTTAGATTCTAAAGGTCATGAAACGTGAAGATATGCAACAAATTTTAAATTCTGCGCAGATAAAAACCTTATATATAAATCTATATATATATATATATTTCATTTATTGTATTTATAGATAGAAATAAGATGGTTGGCGCCATTAAGAGAGCACAATTAATTACCTGAATGGGTGCCCCTCCCCACAGAAACAAAAAAAAAAAAAACTTTAGGAGTTGATTGCTGAGTGTGTAGGCCCCCAGGAAGCAACCTCTCGATGGCGCCGAACAACTAAAATGACTCAGCATTCGATTGAGAAGACGATAACGAACTCTCTCAATGACGATATCAAACTTTTCTCAAAAAGCTTGTTTCCATTTTCATTCTCTGTAGGACTCCCACTCTCTTTCCTCGTTTTATTTTATTATTTTTTTTTTTTTTTTATTATTTCATTCCTGCCTATTCCTCCTTCCACCAGGACCTCTTTTTCCCAATTTATCTACTCATAAATTAATAATTATTTATTTTTAATCATTGAGAAACCTAAAAAGTGAGTTTGCAAAAAGAGGCTGTACTGAACGAAAGAAAGAAAGAGAGAAAGAGAAAGAAATCAACTGTTTGTTGTTATAGTAGTCTTCTTTAAATAGAAGTGTGCTTGACAATTCACACAAATAGACAGACAGACAGTTTGCCTTCTGGATATTCTTCTCTATATTAATAAGAAGATAATAAAAATGGTGAAAGACAGGTGATAATAGGAAAGAGATAGAAATGAGTAGGAGATTATTTATGACTTTCAAACATGTTTTTATGTTGTCAATCAAACACGTTTTATACATTTCAAAAGAATTAAAGGACAAATAATTTTTATTAAATACTCACCGTACACAATAATTTTTTTAATAATATTAAAATAACTGTACAGAGTGCTAAAGGGAATTGTATAACTAAACAGTATTTTATAATTAATTTATAAGTAAATTAATTAATTATAATAATAAATTCTTGAATTTTACCTAAAATTCAATTTCCACAAAGAATAATTTTTTTAGTGTTCCATGAATCGGATTTGTTTTTAAATTTTTATGTGTGATAGTGAATTCTCTAGTATCAATGTCGATTCTTCAAATGAATTTAAATTTTGTAAGAATATGAAAAAATAATGAGAATAGTTTCAAAGTTTATGAAAATAAATGCTTCGTAGAATATATGATCCAAAAAAGGATCACTCCACAAGGGAATGGCGGAAAATGAATAATAGGCAATTTCTATTTAGATATTCCTAAATAAATTCAGAATTGCGATGGGTGTGACTTGGGTGAGGAATGAATACTGACTGATTCGAATAACCGAAAATTCCAGAAACTTATTTACAGGGGAACCGATCGGGAAACGAACATTCAGAACAACAATCACCATAAATGGTGGGAAGAATAAGGATATAATAAGCTAACATTATGAAGATATTTAAAGTATACAAGTATATGTTCAAAAGAAAAGGCGAGTTTTCGCGGGCTGTGTACTTCGATTATCGAAATTTTTTGTTATGTTGGTACATATATGTTTCTCATATGTTAACATTATCAGCCATTTTGGATTAGTAGTTTGTTTTTGACAACTACAAAAGTTAGTTACGTTTTTGTGTGTTTTTAGATTTTTTAAAGAATTTGTATTAAATTTTGCATTAAAAATAGAATAAAGTGCTTAAAATGTTGACTGTGGTATTCCGCGAGTCAACTTTGTCTCAAAAAATGTTTATAACTGGTACAAGCGTTTTGAAAAAGCACGACAAGTTCGATAAAATGTGAATGTTTTGTTGACTGTTTTCTTCGATTATAATGGCGTGGTGCATCATGAGTTCTTGCCAACAGGTCGTACTGTTAATAAGGAATACTACAAGGAAGTTATGCAACGTTTGCGTGAAGCAATACGGCTCGAAATTGTGGAAAAACAAATCATGGATTCTGCACCACGATAATGCATGCTCACACATCATTGCTTGTTCGTGATTTTTTGGCCAAAAACAACACTGTAATCATGCCTCAACCACCGTATTCACTAGATTTTTTTTCTATTCCCAAAACTGAAGAGACCAATGAAAGGAAAGGGTTTTGCCACAATTGATGAGATAAAGTCGGAATCGAAGAACGAACCATACCAAAAGCGCATTTCAGAAGTGCTTCGACGATTGGAAGAAGCGCTGGTGTATTATATCTGAGAGGAATTACTTTTGAGGGTCAAAATGAATATTGCTGAATAAATAAATACTTTTCGAAATAAGTTAAAATTCATCTTTTCTTTAAAACAAACAAATTGGATGAAAAAGAGAAATTGAATGGAATTAGCTAAGGATAAGAGAGCAGAGAATATAGATCAGTCCACCTCCTCAGAGAGGATTATTAAAAACAAAATGGCTAAATTATCTTTCCCATGTAAATTTAACTTAATAAATATTTTTTCGAAATTCTAGTGCTAAGAAATTCTGATAAAGCAACTTTGATTTTTGATATGTTAGGAAAAATGATCCATAATCTTTAATTATTGAAAAATTCGCACATTTAGTCATAATTCCATTATAGTATTAAACATAATAATTGTTTTAAAAATTCTCTCAAAACATAATCCGTAACATAAAAACTAATTCAATTTATTCAAATAATTTTATTTTTCATTTACAGTAAATTTTCATAAAAATAATAAATGAATAAACGTTTTTATATTTAAGATTTTTTTCATAATTTAATATTATGGCTTAATAGAGACATTATTCTAGGTAAATGATCAAAATTCTTTAACACAAGAATTAATGATTGATCCATAGTATCGTTATTTAGGATACCGTAACAAAAATAAAAAATTATGAAACTTTTAATATTTAAAGGTAATGATTTTTATTATTTTTAAAAAAATGTTAGTAATTTCCAAACCACAATGTACTTTTATTTAATTTTATTTTATTTTGGATCACCCTGAACTGACTTTTCTCCTGTTCAAATTTTTGGAACACCCTGTATATCCAATATGTTGTATTATTTTTTTTAAAAAATATTAATAAAAATAATTCATTTTATTTTTAAATATCAATTAAGTATATTAATTTATAAAATGTATTAAATCTTTAAAAACTACGAAATTGATTTCAAATAAGAATACTAAAATTGCAAATTAATGTCTGCCGAATGCTTCTCGGCCATCAAACCAATCGCATTTACAATCCTCTTATGGAAAAATTCATAATTTTAAGAAACGTAGTGACCATTTTGAATATTTAAAGAATACCTTGAGTTATACATTTAAATAGATTTATGAAAAACATGCTAATATATATATATTTTGGAACATTTTGAATGAAAAATGTGCAGATAAATAAATTATTATACATCGGTCTTAAAACACATACATTATAACTGTAAAATATCACTGAAATAGACACATTTATAGATTTTTTAAAATATTTTATTTATTTATTTTTTAATTTTTTTAATATTATATTAATTATTTAAATTTCAAAAAAAAATTATGTGTGAGCCATACATGTCAATTAATTTAATTTAATTTTAATGCATGAATTATAGATTTTTCAAAAGAAATTTGATTCCTAAAATTTATTAAATTATATATTATCTATAATAATACAATTAATTGAATTTTTTTAATTTTGTTAGCTTATATAATTAAAAGTTAATCTTATCTCAATCTTAATATTAAAATAATAATAATAATAATTAAAAAATAAACCTAAAAATGAAGTTTTTTTATTTTAATCAATTTTTTATCTTTTAGTTTTTTTCTTTTTTTTTAATCATGATAAAAACGTCTTTAATTGACTTCTGATAATAATAATAATAATAATAATACATGTTTGCTTATTAAAAAAAGTAATCCATTTGAATAACAATATATTTGACTAGATATCGATTTTTTTTTCTTCTTTTTTTTTACTCTTCATTCTTTTTTTTTATTTTTTTTTTTTTTTTTTGATCATCATTAGATAAATGAGAAAGTGAAAACATTTTGATGATAATAATAATAATAATAATAAAAAGAATAATAATAGGCGCGTGTTGTATGCTTTTGGGGCGATTCAAGTTCGCCATTGGTGCCATCTCCATGCAAAAAGGGGCGGAGCAAATTTCACCTCCTCTCTCTCTCTCTCACACTTTCCACCCCAAACCATTTTCAATCCTCCTCATTCCATTCGTTTTGTGACTAGGGGGGTGAATGTGGTGTTGTGTGGGTGGATGGGTGGGGGGAGAGGATGAGAAGCGCGCATTTCAGCCCTTGTTCAATGGAGACAAAGCTCTACAGCGGATATACTGTATATATCTAGCGAATGGATTAGGGATTGAATAGCAATCACTCTCCCTCGATGTAGCATCAACACCCGCAATACCAACACCAATACCAATAGAGAGATAGATAGAGAGAGAGACAAACCATCCCTACGTACACAGTTCACCCATCTATCCATTCATTTCCCCTCATTCCACCTTCACAACCCTCGCTTCAGTTGCTGAACGTCAAAAAAAAAAAAAAAAAAAAAAAAAATGAAGACAAGTCGATCAAAACTTTGCACTCGACTAAATTAAAAATGTCTCCTCCTTTAGATGAAAAAAGAAAATAAAAAAAAAAACTCACAAGGAGAATGAGAAAAAGAAGAATAAAGTTATCTACCGAAAGATAATAAAAAAAATAAAATAAATTAAATTAAATTCAATATAAAGATACTTATATATCCCTATATTTTATAAATTAAATTTATTATTATTATTATGATAGAGTTTTTATTAATATTTTATTAATTTTAATATTTGAATTGTTAAATTGTCTCAGCATTCGTTGGAAAAATTTTAAATCTTTCCAATCTTTTTGAGATTAGATATTGTCGAACGAAGAGACAATTCACCCTGGTCCGCTAGGGGTTGATTTTTATTATTATAATTATTTCTAACTTCCGGGAAGGAAGAGGAGATGGGTTTACATACCAGAGGTGAGAACTTATTAGCCATTATTAGTTGGAATAAGTTGGAAAGACTTAGAGATCTTATCATCTCGGTCTATTTATGAATTTTCTATGTGGCGTGTTTTTAAAATCATTTTAAGATTTTTATATATATCAGGGGATATTCTTTTATTTATATAAATTTCATTTAAATATATAATCAGATTTATCCAATATCCATTTAAAAAGATAACTATAGTTATTACTTTGAAGGTATATAAATGAAAAAAGAACAATTAAATAAATTTAAATTAATTAATTATTTCTTAATATATTTAATAGAAACGTAATCATTTATTTTTATTTTTGAATTTTATTAGCATTTGAAATCATGTCCATTTATTCTCATAAGGGAATTTTGTAAATAAAACCATATATTGATATTTGTTATTATAAATTTATTCAAAAAATACAAAAAATATACACAACGTTTCGATTGCTATTTCTGCAATCGTCATACATTTCCTATCATCTCCTAATTTCAAGTCTCACTTTATATTGTCTACCTTTTATGATCATCTAAATAAGAATAAGTATATTAGTATATTATTTTTTTTAAAATTTTTTTTTTGCTATATTTTTCAACATAATCTCCATCAACACTGATACATCTCTCATAACGGTGTTCTAATTAATTTAATTAATTAATAAATTATTTATTTAATTTAATTAAATTTGATTTAATTTAATTTTCATCAACAGTTATGAATCGACGCAAAAATTCGTTTGGATTACGCCTACGTCGTTAGAAATGGTTTTTCGAAGCAATTTTTGGTCTAACGTTAGGAAATGCGGCACCCACGTTGCATATGCTTTCCATATTCATATGGTTTTGCAAAATATTTCACACACGTTCAGCTGACATCGTACAGGTCTCAGCTGTCTTGAATTTTGAAAAATATAACAAAAAAAAAAAATTGTAATACATTGTTTTTCTTGGTCAGGACGGAAACTTTTCAGGCCATCCTCGTATATATATATATATCGGAGCTCTACAGCAACGCAGTGAGTACAAAACCACCCATTCTATCAACCCAAAATCCCGATATTAACCCTTGGTCACACAGACTAAGACCCAGAATCCCAAAAATAATCCCACCTAAATAATCTCTAGAAAATGGCGCCAAAATGGGTGCCGAAACGTCGAGAAAACAATCTCACAAAAATACGTGATTATATCCCTGATAAATCTGATAATAATAATAACAATAACATTCACGGAAACCTAAACCAACATATATATATATATATATATTTTTTTTTTTTTTGAAGGAGAAATCCTCATAGACTCCGCGCATATATTGCGAGGTAGTGCCGGACTTCTACCCTAAAACCCATTACTTGGCCAGTCTCAAAGTCCCCCCCCCGGAACTGCCATAGGCATTACTTCAGGGGATAAGGCTGTTTCACCCGATGCGATCAACATCCTGCAGCTTTATAATATTTATATGTATGCTTGATCATTTGAATTTTATAGCTATTACCTACATTAATAAAAATAAAAAAATTTAATTTATTATATATTTAATTTTCATAAACTTACAATTTGTAAAATATAAATTTATTAATAAGTAAATTTTAATTCAATTTTTTGTATATATATATATTGAATAAAACATGTATCCTATCCCTGGTATTTGATGCTTGATTGACATGGTTCTCAATAGTGTATAAATAATATTGATCGAAAACAGATAAAACCACCAGTTAATATGTATGAAAGATTAAATTAAATGAAAGGTATCTAAACATAAGTACAAATATTTTAAAATCATGAAAGTTATGATAAGCTGGTGACTTGAAGTAAATAGAGGAAAAGAAATATAAATTGAAAAAAAAAAATAGTATAACTCTGCACCTACAGCGATTATTCATATACAAAATATGAGCTGTGGCTAGGCACAGAACCGACCGATGGTTTGAAATAAATTAATTTCCAAACAACATTATATATATATATATATATATATATATATATATATATATTTTATACTTTATATATCTTATAAATATTATAATTGGCTATGTTTGTGAGGATGGATGGATGTCCAACGCGTTTCACGTAAAATCTACTGAATGGAATTTATTGAAACTTTACAATAATATAGCTCATACATTAATGTTACACTTAAGCTATAGTAGACTAATAATTACTTAAATATTAATTATAAATTAATCAAAATAATATTTTTATTCATTATAAAGAAGTGAGTAACGATATGTTAGAGAGCGTTTCTATTAAAAATAAAGGACACAGTGGGTGGACAATGTAGGAAGGGATGTGGGACAGATGGGGCAGGGTAGGAGTTGGGATACTTGGAGAAATGGCGTTGCTTTCGATTTCCGTAGAGCCTCAGAGACAGATAGATATATAGATACATAACAAATACATTAGTAATATATAATTAATTTACTGATTAAATTAAAATATATTTTAAATAATAACACAAATGAATGTTTTATGTAATATATTGATTGAAACAAAATGGATCAAAACCTTTTACAAACAGACCTTCAACCAAATACTATGTATTACTTCGGGGGTCTAGGGGTGAAGTAAAGTATAAAAAAATAATATTTTTGAATTAAAATGACTAAATTATATTATTTTGGTTTTTATTTTTAGTTTAATTATTGATTACTACTATATTTTAAAAGAAATATTTTCAGACACCAAAAGTTGATGAATTTGCTACTGATGCATTAAGTAAATATACCAAAATTTATCAAAATCCGTTGAGCCGTTCAAACTACACACTACACTACAAACTATATACGGACACCCAATGGACGGACAGACATATTGCTAAAAATACTTTTTTCTTTTAACAAAATGCATGATTCGTGGAGATATGTTAAAATCTGGTGTGAAAACAATACCTTCCCTTCCTATCGTCGGTCGGTAAAAAATAATAAATTTTATATTCAATAAGTTGACCTGTGGCCAGGTCCGAACCGACCGACGGTTTGAAGTGATCGCTAATACTACCACTTCCGGTTTCCGAATTTGCACCAAAAGTTTTTCAATTCATCCCACTGATGCACTAAGTAAATATACCAAATTTCATCAAAATCCGTTCAGCCGTTCAGGCTGTACACATCTATACGGACGGACAGACGGACAGACGGACGGACGGACAGACATCATGCTAAAAATACTTTTTTCTGTTAATAAAATGCATGATTCGTGGAGATATGTAAAAATCTCCACATGTGAAATTTGGTGTGAAAACAATACCTCCCTTACTATCGTCGGTCGGTAAAAAATGTATCTATATATTTATTTATTTATTAATTTTATTCACTATCTATATATAAATATATTTTAAATTGAAATGTTCTTATACATATTATCTGTACCTTTACGTAAGCATGAAGCGTAGATAATTATTTTTATCGCTTTGTTCTTCCTTTTAATCTCCATCTATATTACTTAAAAAAAAATCAATGGCACCACTCGCAGCTCATCGCTATTCACAAGGGTTGTCAGTAGAGAAGATGGTGTTTGGGGGGAGGGGTAGGAGTTGGTTGCCAAATGGAAATAGTACTGGAGGGTTGGACTGACTGGTTGGATTAAGAGTGGGATAAAGGGGATGGGTGGGAGAAGAGAGATGTGGTGGTGGAGGGAAGGGGATGAAATGAGGAGGGTTTCCGACTAACAAGCTGCTGTGTCTGCCACACTGTTAACATAGAGAACCACCCTCGACCAAGTAATCACATTTACGCCCGTTCTGGATGAAGGGTGGTTTCATCCTCTCTCTCACCCCTCACTCATTCCTAACTCTCACACTCTTGATCATGTTCCGCTACATATATATTTAGAGACGAGACCTTCTCAATAAAAAATAATGGAAGAATGGAAGATAGAAAAAAATGTATGAGTGGTGAGAGAACTTCGAGGATTGGGAGACAAAGAATAAAATCTCTTCAACCCTCACATTTTACATTCATTTCAATGAATCTATAAACAAAGTTTAGATAAAGAACTGATTCTCTCTCTCTTTCTTTTTTTTGATTTTAATAGAGAGTATGTATATAAAAAAAAGATGAATATCTCTGATAAAAAAAAAAATTAAATGAAAATAAACGCATGCGAAAAAATTCTAATATCATAATGTCTTTTTACAAACTTTACAATTATATTTATATAATATTAAATGAAAGAATTCATTATAATAGGTGCTCCGAGCGCCTTCGGCGCTCGGAGCACCTGGACGGGGGCTCCGCCCCCTGTACCCCCGAGTGATACATAGTATTTCGTTGAAAGTGTGTATGTAAAAGGTTTTCATCTATTTTGTACCAATTTCTCTAATCACATGTCTCCTCTTCCAGTCCAATTCATTTACCTATCCATGTTGCATAAGGCATTTAAATTTTTTTGTTTCTATGACAGCAAAAAAGTAAAGAAATTACATACATAGAAACACTCTCCTTTATATATATTTATGGAAAATGGAACACCCGCAGCTCAGCTCAGGATTTACCTAAGATTCTAATTTCTTTTTTATTTTTCATCATTTGAGGTACCCTTCACCTCAGAAAAATTTGGTTACCTTACTCCTTGTAGTTTAGGCTCTGGAGTTTTTTGCGTACAGACGGACAGACTGTCGAATTAAATATATAGATTAAACATTTATAAGAAATTAATGTATTATATAATATTAAATGATGCCTATTCATATTGTAAAAAAAACAGATTTTAATTAATTTAATTCAATGATCAAATTGAACTATAATAATCTCAAGAATAAAATATTGAATGTACTGTTTTTATTCGTAAATGCATTTATATATATAATTTTTCTATACTTATACCTCCCACAGTAGTTTACTTTAATAATTTAAAAATAATTTTTCTCATTTGAAATCAATTTATAAATTTTTTTTCTATATTTTTCTCTTTTTAATTATATTGATTCACGAAATCTATAAACATTAATTCATTAATTTTATAATATAAAAGTACCTGGTACACCGAACCGGTACTTTAAAAAAAATATTTCTTATGAACTATAAATATTTAAGATTAAGATTATTTAATTTCAAACAATTGAAAAGAACATAAATTAAATAAATGTAGTCATAAAACATACAGCCCTTAAACGTACGTATTAATGCACTGAAAGACAGAAAAGTATGGTCTATGAATATAACATAATACATAATATTAGAAAATATTAAAATAAATATTTTTAATTTTATTTTATTTATAATATTTTGTATTTAAGTAATTGCTGTCCGGCGTCCCCCGGCGCCATTTTTAATATTATTAATAATCCTATTTTAAATTGATAAAAAACTATCAAAATTAATTTTTCCCGAGGCTTAAACCAATACAGATTGATTTTTCTTTATAAAAATTATCTAGGATGTGAAATTTTGCTTGTATAATAAGATAAGATTATTATATTGTTATATTACAAAGTATTATTTATTAAAAAATATTCTAATATTATTTATTATTAATTTTTATAATAAATTGAGAAGTTGATTCTTTCGTCTTTAAGTTTAGAGAACTCATATTCTATTTTCTTCATCTAAATAAATACCTACAACAACTAAAAATAATAAATAAGATCTTTGATAATTATTACTTAAAAGTAAATAATAAAAAATAACAAAATATGAATAAATTAAAAATATAATAAGTATAAAAAAAATTCAACTTTGCTTTTTATTAATTAAGGCTTTTGTATTTTGTAATTTTCATAGGTAATATCGATTTTACATATAAATATTGGAAATCAGAAACGGTTGAATTTATTAATTAATGTTATTTATTAATTTATTCAGTAAGATATAGGAACTCCATGAAATAAATAATTATGGGTAATAATAATTCTTTCTTTGGTATCTAAAATTCAAATGACACTATTTGGGACTTCCACATATATAACTAAATCAATGAAGAATTATTTAAACACTTTTTGATTTTAATATCCCATGTAATGTACTATAATATTTTTAATTATTTAAATGAATTAATATGACATAATTTAATTACATTCATATAAATAATTCATATCTATAAAAATGTAAATAAAATTAAAATTAAATATAAATACAATTGAAAGTCAATAGAAATTTTCATTGCAAGTCTTGAGTTGAAATATCAACCCTTTTATTATTTTTTCTTCTAGAAAAAACCACTAATATTAAATAAATAGAAATATTTCGAAAATATTTTCCTTGTCCTTTTTTTTCTTCTTCATCCGAGGCTGTTTTCAATTGCCAAATAAAAGGGGCCTATTATCAGCTGCCTTGGTCCAAAGTGGAGAGACAACTTGAACTTGTGGCAAGCTTTTAATGGGACCTTAAAAGTATCAAGTTGTATGCATTATGGCCTACTCAAAGAACACTCGCCCTTGAATGGTTGATAAAATAGTTTCATTTTACTATTATTATATTATATAAATATACATATACTATATAAGTAATTTTATATTTTCATGAACTAAATATCCAACTTTTTCAAGTGTATCTTTTAAATAAGAAATTGAGAAAAAAAAATTATTATAAATAATGAGCTAAGAGTCAGTAGACATCCAATAGAAAAACAGAAGGTTTAGAAATAAAACTCTCTAATTCTCATCTACGAAATTCTCGACGTTTCGGTCCAATATCATAACAATCTTCAGGCCTTAAATATGATCAATTTAATTATAGAATATAAGGACATATAAGTCACATTAACAATAAATAACGACTTTGGTTTTGTTCTTTCTCACATGAAGAACAAAAATTAATTAAATATGTAAATTATATAGAATTGACTCGTAATTTTGGTTTTTCTCTTTCAGGAGACACTTATATATGGCTAATGTTTGATATTTTTTTATTGTAAAAAACATCTTATTATATTTTTAATATTTACAAATTGGGATTCATAATATATTTACATTTAAATTAATTTTTGTGCAATTGACATTAATATATTATGATATTTCGTTAAAAGTGTTAAAAACATATTTACTTAATAAAAGTTTTATTAATCTTAATAATTGATCGCAAACCCTTTTGAGGTTATTTATATTCGAACGGAAATTACAAGTATTTTCTTCTTGTTTTTTAATTGATAGCATTTCAATCAAATTTAAACGAAAACAGAACTGTTTATGTTGTTTATTGGATATTTTCACGCAAGCGCGCTCGACTGGTAGGCAGAACGAAACGATGTTGCATTGAAAAGGATTGGATAATGCACAAAAATATAAGCTGGATTGTCTCCACTCCATCTCTAATTTGTGAATTGGATTAAATAAGATATATTATATTTAAATTAAATTTAATTAATTAAATTATAAATTAAAATCAATAAATAATATTTATTAAAGCAGCGCGTGTTTAGCTCTTTGTTGACGGCACCACGACAAGGGCTGGCGCGTGATTTGTAGTGTTAAAAAATGAATTCCGTTACTTTCAGCGACTCAATCGAGCTGAAAATCTATATATAGCAGTTTTATACAATTTTTAATCATGCGAAATACTATCAAACATATATCTTTATTTTTACGGTCACTTTAGAGGAAAAAAAATCTAAACGTGGTAGGTAATGAGCTATATTTCTCAAAAGTTGATAGAAAACTACGAATTTTGAATAATGCCAGTATACCAAATTCCATTATTCTAGCTCAAATCGATTTTGCGTAATCTTCTCAACACACAAATTGTACGTGACTACAATAACTACATATTTATAAATAATATTCTAAAAAATTCCTTTAGAAAAATTTTTTTACATAAACGACACATTTGATTTCATCAAAAAAATGAAGAAAATCATTCTACCCAAAAAACACATTCTTGAATCAGATGAAATTAAATCGTTATATGCTAATATTGAAAATATAAAAGTAATTGAAAAGATAAATAAACTGTGGGTCGATTTTCAAAAATCTTGATAGATCTTCTCATCTGGGAGCTATAAAAACAACAAGACAAAAATTTATATAATTTTTCTTAATTTGTTAATCTATTATTAAGGGAAGTTTTATTAAAAGACCACATTGTTTGTATAAATAATTTTATATGTAAATATAATATAAATGTTTTATATGTAAATATAATATAAATAATTTTATACAAACAATGTGGTAAATTATTTATATTATATTTACATATAAAATTATTTATACAAACAATGTGGTCTTTTAATAAAATTTCCCTTAATAATTATCAAAATAACCACAAAAGTTTTAATAAATACATTTGTTAATGTATTTTTTATTGATTGACTTGAGTGGTTTTGTTAATGTAATAGATCATATGTTGTAAACATCAAGTTCAAAAAAACGTACTGGTTGCTCGGAAGAAGTTCGCAGATAACAACTGAATATAAATTATTAATTTACAAGCAAGTACTAAGACCAGTGTGGACGTATCGACTACAACTATGGGGTTGCACAAAAAATCCTACCCAAATATCATACAATTTTTTCAAAACAAAGTACTACGATGCATAGTAGATGCTCCTTGGTATATTAGAAACGTCAACTTGTACAGAGACCTGAAGGTGCAATTAGTCAGTGAAGTGGTGACCAAATATGCGAATAGTCGTTCAAAGAGAGCCCTGGGTCACTCAAATCCTATTATTCTTCGTATGTTAGATGAATCTCCACTCATTCTACGGAGACTTAAAAGGCTAAAGCCAAACGAGATGATAATTTGGTGAAAACGAAAAAAATATATTAACAATAATTTGGGTTAGCCACTGGATATGATCCTCACTCCTAAGATATCAACTATGAAGGAAAAATTGCAAGATGTGCATTGCTCAGTTTTAACCTTAGGGAGGTGTTTTCAGTGGGTTCGTGTCGACCCCCATATTACTAGGTTTCTAGTGCCTGTTGGAGGGTTTCATCTACCTTTTAGAAAAAAAAATATGTTCTATAGAGAGTCATAATAAAGAACTGAAAAATACCGACACATTGAAGTTTAATTTCTAAAACTACGAATATTTTCAGTTGATAAACGAACTACTTCGCATGTATAAGACCAAAGAAATAATTAACACCATAAAAAAAGAGAAAACTGGAAAACCTTGGACATGTCATACGAGGGGAAAATAATCTCCACTCCGTCTAATAATGCAGAGAGAAATAACGAGCAAAAGAAGTATAGGAAGAAGAAAAAATGTCCTGGTTAAGAAACCTGAGAAAATGGTTTGGATGCGACTCAATAGACTTATTTAGGAAGGGTGGGTCAAATAAAAATTGTCTTGATGATTTCTGAATTCCGCTAGGATAATATAGGAAAAAAAAATAACGTATTACCACATAATATTTCTGATCAAGTAGTAAGACTGTAGGATTTCATTTAAAATTTACATTTAGAGGGATTTGAGTAAAAAAAATGAATTTTTCGAAGTTTCATTTTCGCGGTAAAACACATTTTAATTTTTATTTTCTTAATGAAGTTAATTAATAACAGGAATTAATGAATATCAAATTGCACTAAAAACAAAAAAGAACTAAATAAATAAATAATAAAATAAATAATTTAATAGTTTATTAATCTAACATTAGAAAGTATAATGTACTAGAATTTTTAATTATTTTATATTGAAATTATATTGTAGCACTTCGAGACAAGAATTTAATTAAATTTTGAAAAGACACTATAAAAATAAATTGTTGTAAGTACATTAGTTACTAAAATCAAAACTTTATAATGAAAATATATCGTATATATAAATAGATAATAACAATGTTTTAATTACTAATTTTAAAGAAATTGTTTACTTTTCTTGCTATTATTAGAATAAGTTAAGTATTTTAATCATATTTCATTTTATCTTAAAATGAGTTTTGTGGTCACAAATATTATATAATATATCTTTTCCAAATATCCTCTCTATATATATATTCATTTCCAATTTTAAAATATTATATTTTAAATACAAAAATTGAAATGAGTTTATGACGATTTTTTCAAATTCTGTAATGTTTTTTTTTTATTTTCGTCTGTTTAAGAGTTGTTTATATTCTAAAAGCCCATTTTTTTATTCTTTAAAATTTACTTAAATATTATTTATCACGAATATATTTATTAAAAATTTTGTGGTTTTTCTCATAATTATAAATTGGAGTTTTATTAAAAGACCACATATTTGTATAATTTATTATTTAATCAAATAAACCTACAATGTTGTATACCGATGTAAAATCTCTAATAATTAAATATTATTTCTTAATAATAATTTGTTATACGCATGTGGTTTAAAAATAATAAATTCGCTAATGACATTTTATTCTCAAAAATAAGATTATTTTCCCATGCTGTTATTTTTTGTTTGTTCTTTAAATAAACTATTTATAAACTATTTATAAGTACAAATTTTTCATATTTTGCAATCACTTGATATTACTTTTAATTAAATATCCCCATCTCTATGTATAAATTTATATATTAAGGGCTTTTTAAACAATTTTTTGAAATTTATATTCCTTCCATTTATTTGATTCGTGATAATATTTGTGACTGATTTTATTTAAAAAGATATTTTTTATTATGAATTAATAAAAAATTACTACAAATACTAAAATGACTACAATTCTATTTAGAAATAAAAAAAAGATCTATTTTAATTTTTGAGAAAATAAGAAGAAAAAAATTAAAAATTATTGTCAAACTCAAATAGAGTATCTTTATAAAAAATAAAATTTCAACATTAGTATCTACAATTTTCATTCTACAATAGACACAAAATATAGAACCTAGGAGATCTTAATATATATATATATATATATATATATATATATATATCCAATTAAATCAGTGTTTCTCAAAGTGGGCGATACAGCCCCTCGTGAGTGCTGCAGTGATCCAGAGGCGGTGATGGCCACAGGTTCATTTGGAAAAATTACTCTTTCTATTTAATTGTTATTAAAATTAAAAAAATTAAAAAAAAATGGTGAGAAAAAATCAGAGAGTTGGACTATATCGTATATTCTTCGATATATTTTTATTTAAATCAATATCTCTTGTTAAGATATTTTGTTATGGATTTTTTTTTCTTGTATGTTATTCTTCTTTAGTTCAATTTTATTGAATTTTATCACCCTCCCCCTCCTATTTCTCTCTCAGACACATTTCCTTCTGTAGTTTTGTCCCCTATTGACTAAACCAACACCCCATCTCTCTTCTCTGCACCCCCCCCTCCCCCCGTTGACAGATCAAATACATTTATAGGCAATGCCGGTTGGCGCAATTTCCAGATAATTTCATTATCATACATTCCTCTTTTTCTCTTTCTCTCTCTTGACACATTACCTTCCCCTTCCACCCATCCCTCCATCAGTCCGTACAACCGCCTTTCACATCCATCTCTCTCTCTCTCTCTTGAAATAGTAAGGGCAAGATGGCGGCGGCCCTTTCCACCTCTGTCAATCTGTCAAGTTGAATAGAAAGGCGGGGGAGATTTCGTGACAGAAGGGTGTGATAGCTTTATGATAGGCTAACGAGCCCTAGGGGTTGGGCTTTAGGGTGAAATGACGCATTCATCCCTCACCCTTGCAGCTTGCCAACTTCTATAGAAATGACGCTAGCACATGTGCTAACAAACCCACTTGTTAGTTAAGGGCAGCAATAGTGGAAGGAGGTGGGAAAGGGGAAGGGCAGTATCGACAGGAAAATGACTTAACGGCCATTGAGGCAACTCTCCTTCCAGTTAAGTATCCCTTAACAAAAGCCAAATGGTGGATTACAGTCTAGACTAGCCTAATCGAGGGAGACAAATGGAAATAAAATGAAAGAGAGAGAGAGAGAGAGGGAAATGGTTGTTAGCAAACGACAACCAAGTCATATTAATTCAATCTACTTACCTATCTACCTGAACATTCACAATTCTATTCGCTTACATCCAATTAAACTACAAGAAAAAAATAATAAATGTCAAAAATTTCCCATATAAAATCAAATTGATTAGAAGAATTTAAGTCTTTTATTTAAAAAAATAATAATAGAAAAATTAATTATTGTATTACAATGTATTTTCTTTTCTCTAGGAGTTGAATGATTAATAAGTAATTCATCGGGGGCAGGTTAATAAGTCCGTGATTTGAGAAGAAAATGAAAAAAAAATGAATTTCCATGATTATATTCATAAATCCGCTCTTTTCTCCGGATTTAGCTCCAAGTATCTATTTCTTGTTTTCAAACCTGAAGAAATGGCTCGGTAGAAAGAGATTTGACTCCAACGATGAAGCCATCTCACAAACAAATATATTTTGATGTATTCGAAAAATTTTATTTTTGAAAGGAATAAAAAATTTGGAGAAACATTAGATGAAGTGTGTAGAGCTCAAAGGAGATTACGTTAAAAAATAAAATAATTTTTTACTCAAAAACTTGTGTTTCATTCAAAAAGTCACGGATTATTGACCTGTCCTCGTATATTATTAACTTTTTATCTAAGAAATCTAGAGTTCTTATTAAAAATTTATTTTCCTACTTTCAGGATTCAATTTGATTTCAATTCTTCATTATTAAGTTCAATAAAATAATGAAAAAGTGTTTAATTAAATATATTTGAAATGAAGTCTTTTCAGATAATTTTTAAAATTTTAACCTTTTAAATTAAAGTATCATGTTCTAAGAAACATAAAAATATACGTATTAATCATAAAATATAAAATTATTACTTAATATTGATTATAAACTGAAAGAGTAATTTAAAATTGAGTTTTTTAATTTTAAACATTTTTGTATTTTAGAATTTTGATATAAAATTCAAATAATATGCAAATAATTCTGAACTGTTTTAAAGATATCAATCTTATATTAAAATATTAATACTTTAATTTAAAAAATTCTTATTTTATATTGTTTGTAGTATTGATTTATTTTAGAATATAATTATTTAAGATTTTAATTTATTGAAATATAAATTTTACATATTACATATTTTCATTTTATTCACCTTTTATAATAGTAGTTAACAGTCCTTTTATACAATAGTATTCTATAAGTGTTGAATAATGAATAATTTATTTAACCTTGACAAAGCTGACTATCATTCTATTTAAAATAATTATCTTCGTATTCATATTTTTGTATGATATATAAAATATATTTAATAATATATATTCATATATTATTTTCATTTTATAAATGAAAATGCAATTGTATATTTAGATATTATTTCATTTATACTATCTCTCTCTTCTTCTTCCGATATTTATTTATTTATTTGTTTTCCCCACCAAGTTATTAATTGCATTATGATTGCAATCAAAAATGTGTTGAAGAATATCCTATACAAGGAAATGAGAAAAAATCACAAAATGTGCATACAAAAATACAAAAAAATTACAACAACAAAAAAAACAACATTATAAACTTCAATGGAATTGCAATTAGAAAGGAACAAAAACAAAAACATGCAATTAAACAGAATGCCACTAAATTTCTGTTGAAACGACACGACAGGTGAAGGGATGAACGACTGAGTGATGCCTCTGGGATACATGAATGTATATATAAACGAACAAATTTATATATATATATATATATATATATATATATATATATATTCACATACATACACGCGAATATATGATTGAAAAATTAATCGTTACAAAACAAAAATAGACAATTAAAAATGCATTGTCTCTGTTAAAACCCAAGGGTAAAAGGTGACGGTAGATTGGGGAAGAGAGGAAAGGGAATGATGACAGCACATATCGTAATATGGGAATAGAATAGCAATGGAATGGTGTGTAGGTAAATTGGACAGATCAAAGACAATAAGGTCAATGCACAATGCATATCAAATGAATTTCAAAAAAAATTTGAAACTCATTTTAATCTGTATATCTATAAAAATGAATATATATAATACGTATATTAAATATACATACCAAAAGAGCAACATTTGAAACCAAAATAACAAAATCAACCCAAACTTTTTTTTCTGCTAAGCAAATTTTTAAGAAAAATTATTTAATTGTCTATATTTTACTTACCTTTTTTCTTTTGTTTTATTTTAACTTCTAATTAATATATTATAGATAAAAATATTAAATGAAATTTATTATTTTCTGGCAATTTCATTAAATTAAAAAATTAACCATAACGATTAAAGCATGTTTGTAATATTGAGGATAACTAAAGAAATTAACAAACTATTAAAGCTACATATTTTAATAATTTGAAAGAATTTGTGAGAAAATACTATAAATCGATTCTTCAATTGTTGATCTTACTTTATTTTCGAAATTATTTAATCTTAAAAATAATGAAATTATAAGTTTGGATTTTAATTCATAATTAACTGAGGGAAAATTTTGTAGAATTTTGAGTAAGGAGTTTAATAAAAATAAAATTTAATGGCATCTGGTCTCTCTACAGACGACGCCAACAACAGAATTAGTTGGCGCCAATTAACGAGAAGAGTCGACCCCACACCCTGTGGGAAATAAGGCTAAGAAGAAGAAGAAGAATATATTATATTTAAATTAAATTTAATTAATTATAAATTATAAATTAAAATTAATAAATAATATTTATTAAACCAGCGCGTGTTTGGCTCTTTGTTGATGGTTCCACGTCAGGTGTTGGCGCATGATTTGTAGTGTTAAAAAATTAATTCCGGTACTTTCAGCGATTCAATCAAGCTGAAATTCTATATATAGCAGTTTTATACAATCTTTGAACAAATAAAAAATTATCAAACGTTTATCTTAATTTTTACGGACACTTAAGAGGAAAAAAATCAAAACGTTGTAGGTAATGACCCTCTTCCGGTTGAGCTACATTTCTCAAAGGTTGATAGAAAACTACGAATTTTGAATAATCCCCGTCTACCAAATTTCATGATTCTAGCTCAAACCATTTTTGTATAATCTTGTCTAAATACACACACACAGAGAAAAACATCAAAATCTTAAGATCGAAAATTTTCATGATCGCAATACTATCTCTGGCGACATAGTAAGAATATAGTATAATTTATTTAATATTTTATTTAATATGCCAAACAATCGCTGTCATATTATATTAATAGATATTCTTATCATTATATAAATTGTAATTTAATATCTTCGGGTTTCACCTCATGTAACAATTGCAATTTGGAGACAAGAAGCGTAAATTTTAGAACCTAATTACCATAAGGTTTATACTTTTTCAACATCTTTTTTAATATTACAACTACTACTTTTTCGATTTTCAGCATTTGATTTAAACAAAATCTGATCTTACAAATATTAATTACCACAGTTGAACTACCATGTACGGCCAACCAAAATTTTCTTAGTAGTTTCTTGTGTTTCAAATTAGTGAATTTCATCTTAGTCACCAAGAAAAATATATATAATTTGTGTTATTTTATTATAAATTATATTATAAGTATATAATAACATTGTTAAAGAACAATGCAATCATAAATTAGGAAAGTTATCGTTATCATCACGAATCAATTTTGCCTCCAACAAATAATATTATATCAATCATAAAATTTAAAAAGTTTAAAAATTTAAATAGTTAAAATTATATGTGGTTTGTAATTTGAAATTTCACATTTCAACAATACATAGTAAAATAATAAAAATAAATGAATAAGAATAAACTGATAATAATATTAAGGAGGGGGAATTTTGGAAATAATAGAAATGTTTATTTAATCATAAAAAACGTAAAAGATACAATTCTTTACTGATAGTCAATATCTATTAACTTTTCTTATAAAAAAGTTTGTAAAATTATAAATTAAAAATAAAATATAAATAAAAAAATAATGGAAAATATATTAAAACTAACTACGTGGTAGATATTTTTTTACCCACTGATAAATAAATATACGATTAAGAGCCCAAGTCCAACAGAAAACTGAACAGTTAGAAAATGTATATTTTTATAAAATCAATACTAAATAGTAAATATATTGACCTAAAGAGGATATTGATTTACTGAATTTATTAAAAAAAAACATTTTAAATCTATTTCATCCTTCTAATTTATAATTTAATTGGACCATTTTAAAATTTACAAAGAAATAAATTAATATTTAGAAATTCATATATGAAATAGATATTAAAATAATTATTGCATTCAAATTAAAAATAAACTAAATGAATTTAGACGGTGAAACATTTCCGGGACGCATATTTTCAAGAAATAATTGTCCAAAAGGCAATTTATCAAGTTCAAAATGTATGTTGACAAACCACTAGAATATACAACACTCCCAATTGATATGTGGAAAAATTGATGAGAAATTCTTTACTATGCAACACCCTGTAAAGAAGACTATTAACCGAAAATCTTTTTTATAGTTATTTATTCTAAATATATATTGTACGATATTATTTATATATAATAAAACTTTTGTTATATGTTACAAACTGTGACTTATTATATTACGATATCTCAAAAATTAAAATAAACCATTTAGTCATCGCCCACCCACCATTAACAAATTTATACAATTATTGAATTTGGTCAACACGAGGACTGAAGGTTATTCAATCCTCTATTTTAAGCCTTTCAAAAGATCGGTGTCCTTTTATATTTTGAAGAATAAAGGTGCTTAGAAGGATGTTAAAATAAAGTGCCCTTTTTGTGAAATGGATGTACTTGAAATGTTTTTGCACGTGCTAATGTATAGGGGGGAGTAAGAAAATAAATAGAAGATATGTCTTTCACTGAAATGGCTGAAAATGATCGAACATAATAATATAAATATAAAAAATTTTAATAAAATAACGTTTTTCCAATGGACTAAAAAGAATAAAATAATTTTTCTATAAGCCTGACAAAGTTTATGGATGAATTGCTTCATATTCAACAAAAACGTTGGGCGCATTTAGTTTTATTTATTCATATGAAAAATCAAGTCAAATTTTTGTAATAATAAAAATTTTATTAAACACATAAACTGACAAATTTTTTTATGATGCAATAAAATTGATAGATTAAGAGCTAAGAAATTAATATTTTATTATTTTTTACTGTAATATACTTATATCAAAGTATGTATCAAAATTTAAAAGAATTTTTATTACATTTATTATCAACCAAATCCAAAATGGTTGATTATATTTGAAAAAATAGTGTTACTTGTTAATGAATTGTTTTAGTGTGGTATGTATCGTATATATGAATTATAGCTCTATAAAGGAAGTTAATTGCATAGAAATCAAATGAAAACTAAAAGCGCCCAACGTTTTTAGTTGAATATGAAGCAATTCATCCATAAACTTTGTCAGGCTTATAGAAAAATTATTTTATTCTTTTTAGTCCATTGGAAAAACGTTATTTTATAAAAATTTTTTATATTTATATTATTTTATTCTTTTTAGTGCAATTTTAATATGATAAATTTATTTTATATAACAAGAGAAATAGAAAAGATGAAGTTTTACGAAAATTTAATAAAACAAAAAATATATTAATCTTCCAAAATTGATTTTATGCATTTATATTAAGTAAATGTTATTATTGAATAATAATTATTATATTATATTTATAAATAAATAATTTTTATAAATATGAGGTTTTATAAATGTATATATATACAAATATATATATATTGTCTTCATAAAAAAAAGGTTAATCTATTGTTTTGTTTCCTTTCTATATATATAAAAAAACAAAAAAAAAAGATATTTTCTCTATACCATCTGAGGTGAAGAAACCCCTCCTCATTGGCGATACAACTGATTAATAAGAATTCATCATTAATTTTAATGCTATGAAATATTTTTATATACATTCAAAAAGAAAATCTATCCTGAAATCAATATTTATGTTTCAAAATACGTTGAAAAAAAATTAATCGGAGCAATACAAAAGGAGTTAGTTACTAAAAGTAATTAATCGCTAATTAATTACAATTAATTAATCAATTATATTTCTTCTATACCTTCTAGGCAACCATTGAAATATCTATAAAAATTTTCAAAAGTCTATCTCAATAAAAAGTCGATGAAAAATCAATTTGAAAAAGAGAGAATAGACAGACAGAGAGACAGTTAAAAAAGAAAAACGTTATAAAACGTTATAAAAAACATAGAAATTTAATATAATTCTACAAAAAATTTTATTTATTTTTAAAAATGAGACTCTTTACCATAAAATATATGATTGATTAATATGGCTATTGGGGGTGATAAATATAATAATAATAATAATAATAATAATATATTTCTATTTATAATTTTTTGTTAGAATTGAAAAAGTATTTAAGATAATATATATTATTATATTATATATATTATATTATATGCTGGTTTAGATTTATATGAAGGTTTTTATTATGAAAAATTATTTTTAGGTTAATTTCACATGTTTCTGTGAGATTTGGGTCTCGGCGTGGTTCAAAGCCAGACGTGTTTTAGTGTCAGTGTAAGTATCCTAGTAAGAATATTTCAGAGATTCAGAATGCAGTAAGTCAAAGATTACATACCCATTCAACTCAAAATTCTAACATTGACTCTTTTTCACAAAGGTTGAGAACCAAAATCTTGAAAATTTCCTCCTAAAAATTATCTTGAAAATATCCAATTATAAAAAGATCGAACATTGTACTTATAAAGTGCAAGTAAACGATATTTTAAAAGCAAATTCTCTATATACTTACATATGATGTAATAGCATCAATTTCATAATAATAAATTAGAGTTAATATTAATAATTTATAAAGATATACAAATTCATTTATATTAGTAACTATTGAATTTAGGTACAATCATATAACTAATAATATATATAATAGGATGTGATTAAATTAAATTTTTTTATTCATTTCACTCGAAACTTTTCATTGTCATTTATAAAAATATATAATTTGATTAATGTATTTAATATTTGAATAGTATTTTATTATTATATTCAAGAATAACATTTTAGTAAGGGCTGATCCCGTTGATAGCATAATAATAATAGAAATGTATTCAAAATTGAATAAGGGAGTCAAATTTTCGAGTGCTTGGGTATATAGGAATTAAATTGAAGTGGAGACTTGGATGGAGAGAGATGGATGATGTGTATGAAGGATGAGTGGGAAGAAGGAGGAATGAGAAGTAGAGGGGAGGGGGTTAAGAGTGAGAGGAGGAAGAAGGGAATTTGGGGTTGAAAATAGGCGCAATTACAGCCGTATGCTACTACCGATTGCGATGCCTGGCACGACTCCACGTCCACTTAGAGCAACCCCCACCCCATCAACACCTCCGGGACCCCCCGGTGTCACATTGTCATGCTAATGTTTTTGTCAAATCAGGAGGGGTTCGTTACGGATTCGCCACCAGTCCTCAGGGTGGGCTTGTATTGTATGACACCCTGTATCCCTATTGGTCCGTAGACTCAATAGGGCGGAATGGACGTTAGTTTGGACCACACCCTATACGATGGCTGCCCAGGTTATTGAAGACCACCTAAGTAGGCATACAATGGATGACAGTTTTATCTAAAAAAAATAAAAAAGATATTATAAACGATGGAAATTTGAATAATATAAAATGAATGTTGTATGCGTTAAAGAAATAACTCTCTCCTTTATTTATTTATTATTATTTTTTCTTTTGTATTTATAATAATTCAATAAAAGAAAAATAAAGAATAGTGATTTCTTTAAAATAAATTTCAAAATGAATAATTTCTCTTGAATTCTATTAACTATTTTATTTTATTTTTTTAATAGAAAATATTTATTTTTTTTTTATTTTTTTTTTTTAATTTTACTTATATAGAGAATTCAACTTTATCTAGTACAGTAAAGCTTCCTTTCGGGAGGTGGGGGAGGGGGAGGGTTGCTGAAATTCAATAAAAAGATATAATGAACAAAGAGAGAATTTTTTTTACCTATTTTTAAAATAGGGATTCCTTATGAGAAAATGTTTTTCTTAGGATTTTCTAATGTGTAAAATATGTTATAACTAGTTTGATTCAATTCTATTAGAAAAATTTTATCTTTAATTTCACAAAAATTTAAATAACTTTGAAGCACTGAGAGAATAAAAATTAACAATTTCCAAATGCCTTAACTTAAATTACCTTTAATTTATTTCTATATAGTATTAAAAAATCATTAAATATAAACTATAAACAAAATTGATATGAAATTAATATCAGCGGTAAGTGTAAATTTTGTAACATTCAGCGTATTATAGTTTCAAAATTATTTATTGGTAATCTATATAATATTTTTTTTTTAAATTTTATCTAAACATAAAAAATAAAAATAGTTAAAATTATATAAGTAATTCGCGTATTCAATATATAACTCCACATTTAAAGAAACTGAGAAAATGAAGCCCAAAGTTCAAAGCTTGTAGAAAATTCAGGTTTATTGATTACAGAAAAATGTATATTGGATTACAATATTAATATTATCAAGTTCATTATTCACTTCATATGTTGCAGATTACCATACATTATTCGAAAACCCCAAACCGGGGCAAACGGTTTACCTTTTTTTTAGAAGCAAATTGAAAAATTTTGAAAAAAGTACGAAATGTCCTAAATATTTTAAAAAACGGGACAATAGGCTGTCCCGAAGACTTTTTCGGGACGCCGAGACAGAGAGCCTAAAAACGGGACGTTTGGTCGCCCTACCTAAAGGAAATTAAAATAATATTTTTTATTTTTTATTAAACTATATATGAAATGAATGAATGAATTTTATTTCAGATGTTAAGAAAGAACGAGAGAGAGAGAGAGGAGTGAAAAATGATAATGGAAAAAGGCCGGGTGTGAAATCTTCATTGACTGTGCTCTTCATTCAGGTAGCATGAGAAGGTAAGAAAACGAAACATGAAACTCTTAATATGAGAATAGCAACCACAATTGTCAAATCATTACCACACAGACTCTTATTTACTTACATGATAAATCCCATTTCCAATTCCTCCACTCCCAATTAAATAGCATTAAATTCTTTAATTCAAGAAAAGTAGGGAAAGTAAGAGAGAGAGAAAATTGTCAGTTTCTATTAAAATAATATTTATTATTATAGTTGGGTAAGATTTCTTATAACATTAAATCAAGTAGAATCAAGTTTTTTTTCAAATACAATAAAACATTAATAGCAAAATTTGAATTTAATAATATATTTGTAAATATTGAGTTCAGGTATTTATTATATTATGTATATTTATTTATTTTTTTGAAATATTTTTTTTGAATTGAATTTTATAATACAAAGTAATTTATTTAAAATATGTACATCGTATTATATTTTTAAAAGAAAAAAAAAAGGAAATTGCAAAAGGAAATTCTATTGGATTATTTGATGTTATTTATTAAAATGAAAATATAAAAGTTGCATTTTTTTTTTATTTCTATATCAAATATCTGTATCAAATATAACGAGAGAGAGAGAGAGAGAGACAGGCCGGGTGTGAAATCTCTATTGACTGTGTTCAGGTAAGAAGTAGGTGAAACATGAATCTATTAATAAGAGACCAACCACCACAATTGTCTAACTATTACCACACAAATTATTATCTTCAACGTAGATCAAATTCTATTTTACAAAAGATGGAGGGTTTGATGTTATTTTAATTCCATTAGATGGTACTAGAGATGGGGAATGGTGAATGAAGTCAATAGACCAGTTTACAAGGAGAGTTTTTCCTGACATTTTTGGAATATACACTCCATCCGCATGGTCCAATCCTGTCCAAGAATAAAAAATAAGATTCTTGAAGAAAATACTTAAAGAGCTTACATTATTAAACAATTAAATAAAGAGGAAATAAAGCAAAACCAATCAAATTATGTCAATAAAAAATAATTTAAAAAATAGTAAATAATAATTATAAATATAAAATAATGTATAATATCAGGCTTGTAAAGAGTAATTTAAACACACAATTAAAAATAGTGTTGATAACAAGAAAGTTGCAAGGTATGGCTAAAACAACTGTACAGAATATTCTTCACAAACGCCTCAAATTAAGCATCCATTGCAACTGTGACTCCTGCAATGCTTCAAAACACGTGGCGGGGGCAGCTCACATCAAAAAATTTTAGAGTACATAAAAAACTTTAAGATTTTCTGTATCTTTTGATGTATAAATAAATATTCTAAAATTTGTATTACGGTTTTTATTATTTTTCGAAATCTCGTCCACCTTTTTCGATATGACCCTGTAAAATAAAAAAATTTATATTTATAAAATCAAAAAATGTACAAAAAAATAATTTTATTTTAATCACCTAGAAATTAATATTTATAGGATATTTTAAAAAATGTATATAATTGGGGTCAATAATTTAAAAAATTATATTTCATTTAGTTAAGTATTTTTAAAATATGGGACAAAGAAAGATGAGGTCACCGGGGAATGGCGGAGACTACATAACGAGGAAGTGCATGACCTCTATGCATCTTTAGAAATATTTAGTCATAAAATCGAAAAAGTTTTGATGGGCAGGGCACGTGGCAAGAATGGGAGAAGAAAGTCTTGCCAAAAATATATTTGTAGTGAGACCGAGGACGCGGGTTGCTGAAAGGACTCTGGAATTATACATCGTAAGATCAACATCTTATCTTATTATATTAACAAAAATTGTATATATATATACATATATATATATATGTATATTTTTGAGATATTAAACCGCTGGATTTTTTTGAAATTCACACCATAGAAAATATTTATAAAGAAAAATCGCTCTGTATTGATTTCAGCCTCGAGAAAAATCAACCTTATTAGTAATTTTTAAATTTAAAATAGTAAATTTATATAAAGTCCCAAATTACCTCATACATATTGAAATTTTTCTCTTGCTATTCTTTTTTAATTGATATTCTATTAATATATTTTTATATTTAAAATATTTTAAAATTTTTTACTTAATTTCGAAATAAAATTAAAAATATTTATTTTAATCATATTTTAAAATCAAATATATTTATTAATCTCTCACCAAAAAAAATCTAAAATTTATCTTATTTGTCTTGCTAACATTGTAAGTATATTATAAATTATCTTCCCGTGTTTCTATATCTATATTATTTACGAGATTTCAAAAAAAATTTCTTTCTTTAATATTCATTTAAAATGATATTTTTAATTTAATTTCGAAATAAAATTAAAAATATATATTTTAATAATATTTTATAATTATAAATTACGATATATATTTATCATTCTTCCAATAAAAAAAAATATTCATGCACTTAGAAACATACCTAATAATACATATTTATGTATTATTGAGGACCCCAAGTTCCATTCATTTTAATCAGATTGATGCAATGATGCAACATTTAATAATTGTAATAAATAATTAAAGAATTGTATATCAGCTCGGTGTCTCAAGTATTAATATTACCAGCCAAACCCAATAATAATGAATTATTTTTTTTAACTTAATTACCGAGCCGAGTCTCGGGGTCCCAGTATGATCTTAATATATTGTGAGAATTAGATAAATAATGTAGAGAGAAAAAAATATTTTAAAATAGATATTTATTTAAATGAAATAAAATTATTTAATTTACAGAATGAAAATGTCTATAATAATGTCTAAACATTTTGTCTTTATAATTTAACATTATAATAATACTAATTACAGTAGTTATAATATATGGGGAATTTTCAACTTTGACTGCCGATTTGACCATGTTCCCAAACGAATTTTAAAAAACCAAGACCACTTTACATTTACTCATTTTAAGCTCTAATCGAATCCAAAATCAAAATTTAAAAAATCGAAAAACAAACTCACAGATATATAGATTTTATAAATGAACATTTATACAATTTATTTTAATTAATTTGAAACATTTTAGAAAACAAATTTTTAATGGGTCATTTTTAGAAATCCCATTTAACAATTATAATAAATAATTAAAAAATTGTAAAATTTTTAAAGTATATAAAAATAAATTGTATAAATTGGTTAAAGGGTCGAGTGATAGTTCGGTGTCCCAGGTATATATTTTATATTAACACGCCTACTTTTCTGTATAATAAAGATATAAAGAATCATATTTTAATTTTTATATAACCAAGAAATCATTTTTTCACTTAAAATATAGTTGTAAAGCCCAAATCTCCGATCCATATAACATCATCGACTGGGCCGCTACCTTAAGGAGTCTTCTCTTGCTCTGATTAGGGCCACCGGTATTTGCCATTAGTCTCGAAAAAATAATATTAAATTATATATAAATTTAAAAATTAGAATATTTGAATTTGTTTAAATTTTAACACATGTAATCAATCATATGCATAAAGAATAGAAAATTTTGAAAATCAACTTGGTACTAAATTCAGAAAACAAAATATTGATATATAGAATATATCGACTATTCGAATATAATTAAAACTCTTTCTCTCCCTCTATTTTAAATTTTAAAAAAGGGAGTGTTAAGACATTATTTTGCCTTATGTAACATGGATGGTTAAATGAATTGGGCTCCCTACCTCCCTGAGAAATTCCCACTAAAAATGTTTATAATATTTTAGTTTATTAAATCAAACTATTATTTTTTATTTCAATATTTTTAATGTTAATACAATAATATTTATTTTATAATCTATAAAATAATTTAATTATTTTAAAAAACGGCGGTGTTCAATTACAATTTTTTTACTCTCTACTGACTGTTCATTTCATAACTGAAAATAGTGTCGAATAGAAATAGACGATATTACTTGGATTAATCTTATTATTCTAGCTAAAATTGTTTGTTTGTATTATTGAGGACCCCAGTTCAATTCATTTTAATCAGATTGATGCAATGATGCAACATTTAATAATTGTAATAAATAATTAAAGAATTGTATATTAATATTTTTTAAAGAGTCGAGCGACAGCTCGGTGTCCCAGGTATTAATATTATCAGCCAAACCCAATAATAATGAATCATTTTTTTTAACTTAAGTACCGAGCCGAGGCTCGGGGTCCCGGTACTAATAGTTAAAATAGTAATAATAGTTTTTCGCTAATGATCAGGGCATCTTTACTAAAACCGGCGAAGTGCGTTAAGTTTAGCAGCATGGCATTATTATTTAAGGGATGTATAATTCCATAGATTTTTAAGATATTTTTTTGATTTGCGTTCCTTTAGAATATTTGAAATTTTTTAATCTGTTTTGTCGTTTAATTTTTTGTTAATTCTTATAAATTTTTATTAGTTAATTTTAAATGTTTTTTTTATTAAATTACTAATTTATATTTATTTATTCATTGTTTTTTATTAATTAATTTTTAGATAGTTTTATAATTTTTAATATTTTTTCACTAAAATATTATTTATTATTTATTATTATTAAGGACCCCAAGTTCCATTCATTTTAATCAGATTAATACAATGATGTAACATTTAATAATTGTAACAAATAATTAAAGAATTGTATATCAATATTTTTTAAAGGGACGAGCTCGGTGTTCCAGGTAAATATATGAATATATGTTCATATAAATATAATCGTTTAGATAATAATGGAGTAAAATATAGAAAAATATTTTATTAGCCTCTTTTATTTATTCTTATTATTTATTTATTCAATTTTGTATTTCTAGTCATTATTGGTATCTTATTTAGATTTTCCCAATGAACTTATGATATAATTATTATACATTTCAGCGAAACAGTAAAATCACTGATAAAAAAACAAACTATTTAAAGTTTGTTGAATCAACATTTATTAGAACATGGTGAGACGAGTTATAATTTATATAGAAATTTAAATTTACATATATTCATAGACTTAAAGCTGAACATCCATTAACACTGAATATCTCTACAATGCATTTCATTTAGATATAATTGCTGAAGAAAAAACTTGAGTAAAAATTATAGTATATGCAGCCTGAGATGATTGATTCAGTGGTTGAAGACATGTATTCATGACAATGAAATAGTTACATATAATTTTTATCTACGAGGACAGCTCAATAAGTCCGTGTCTTTTTAAATTTCCCTTCTCTTAAATGAAATGGCAACACAGCTGATTCCTGTCGATATTTGAATCAGCTGGGTCTTTTAGTTTTTGTTTGACATTCATTAATAGCAAACCACCTCGTGATCTGAGAAGAAAATGAAAAAAAGTGAATTTCGTATGTTCATTAGGCATTATTTTTTACGGAAATCATATCATCTTTATTTAAAAATGGCAGTTATGATAAATTTAAACACAAAAAAAAAAAAAAAAAAAAAAAAAAAATAACATAAAAATGACAAAAGAGATTGTGTGTTCTGGTTAGACTTCCTAATAAGTTAGATTATTTCTCTCTCTCTCTTTTGATGTAGAATTTTAGAATTCGATGCCTGTATATTGGGTAAAATATTGGGGTAGGATAGAGGAGGGATGTAGGGTGTGTGATCATCAAGATAACAATTTGTGTGATAATTGTGGTTGCTATTCTTGTATATAAAGTTTCCTATTTCGCTTTCTTCTTACCTGAATGAAGGACAAAATCAATTGAGACTTCACACCCGGCATTCCTTCTCTATTTTCTTTTCCTTCTCAATCATGAAAATTCAATGACAATCATTATAATTATAAAATATCTACTTTCAATTATAAATATTCTAAGTAATAAAGAAAGTAAGTTATTTGCTTTCAAAGCAATTCTTTTTAATAATAAATTATTATTCAGCGGTCAAAGAAACATAATTATTTTTTATAAATCATGAATTTATCAAAAATTTTCCAGAGCATAAATTCTCATCGTTTGTTTTTCATCATAATCCTGTATAAAATATTATTGACAATTAATAAGAGAGAAAATTTTTTATTTATTTTCTCTACTGGGGGGAAGATTAATTTCTTATTTATTAATTAAAAAAAATTGATTTTGTTCAGGTTATGTTTTAGAGTAAATCGTGAAGAAACTTTATATACAAAGTTCTCTATTATGTTTGGGAGAAAAAGAGCATAATCGACGAATGAAATTAAGTATATTTACGATTAACCATAAATTGAACATTTGAATTAATTATGCCTGAATAGGTTTTTTATTCGAGCAATGTTAAGTCTCTACTTACTTTTGGGCTTGATTTTTTTTTTTTGATAAGCTGTATATACTTCTTTAATTATATTTATCTTTAATTTCCGATCTCATCCAAGCAAACAATTTTCAGTATTATTCTATAATGTATTTAATGCCACTTGTTCATGTCTTATTCTTTTTAAGTGCCCACAATAGCACCAGCATTGTGTTTAATTTCCCAAATATCTCTGACAGAGGATGGGTAAGTTTTGAATTTTGTTTTAAATTTTACACATTTCACATGGGTTATATTATTTCATCACATTTGATCCAAGGATTGTATCTTAATAGTCCATTAATATTGATAAAACAAATAGTTAATAAGAGTTGATATATATAAAAATATTCAAATATAAAACATTTGTCAGATATCAGACGTTGAGAAAGAATAATGTCACAAAATTTAGAATCCTTGAGATCTGAACAGTATTATGCCATGTATTTGAAAAATATAAATTTGAAAATATATAAAAATTTAAATTTGAAAATATATAAAAAATATAATAATTTAGTAATAATTTTAATGTTTCCATGAGAGAGAGAGAGAACATTCTCTAAGCCATGAGTTGATATGATGATGTTGATTCTAGATAAAGAGATAAAGATAGGAACCTCAAGAAATATTATATATATATATAATTAATAATAAAATAAAAGCCTTAAAATGGAACTACAATAAATTTTCGGTTGAATATATTTTTATATAGTTATACACATATAAACATTTTATTTAATCTCTTTTAAAATTTAGGTCTTTCTATTTCAGTTACTAGAGACATTCGGTTAATTACTTCGGATCCTTTAAAGAGATCAAGTACGATTTTCCATTCGCCATAAGGCATCATAGGTGGTAATGGATTTGTATTTACCATGTAATTTTCAAGATGATAAGTTCCCTGAAAATAAACAATGAATATTAATTAATTAACTGAAATTATATATATATATATATATATATATATAGTTATTTCAATTAGGTTTGAATTAAATCTTATATCTCAAATAATATCACTAACATAAGGATAGTTAATTATTATATCAAAATATATTAATTCGAATCTAGGTAATAGAACAGAAACTTTAACGGTATACTCAGCAGAAATTAATCTTGAAGAACCGATGATATAATACATGAGGTAGAAATGATAATGGGAAAATTTAAAAATAATAAAGGAGTGGGAACAGATGGGTTAGCGGCAGAACTAATCAAATATAGTGGAAAAACTTTATTAGAGTATATGCACAAATTAGTTCTTTCAATCTGGTAAAAGGAAAGGATTCCATTAGAATGGCAGGAGACAGTTATTATCCCACTTTTTAAGAAGGGAAATAGAACCAACTGCAATAACTACTGGGGAATTAATTTTTTTGACGACATCGTATAAGATTCCCTAGTCTATTATTTTATTAAAATTTCGATCATATGCAGAGGAAATATTAGGAGATTATCAATGCGGATTCATGTCAAATCGATCAACAGTAGATCAGATATTCTAATTGAGGAAGATATTAGTAAAAAAAATTCGAATTCAATATTTCTGTTCACCAATTATTTGTAGACTTTAGTAAAGCATGACTCAATATAAGATAAAATATTTAGTAATAGAGACAAATAGTATTAAAACACCAAGTCTTAAAATACAAAACGTAGAATTTCAAAATGAAGAAAAATTTAAATTTTAGGTTCTATAATTACGAAGGATAATAATATTCGAGAAGAGTTTAAATCAGGGATGAGCAACCCGCGGCCCGCGGGCCGCATGCGGCCCTTTAAAGATTTTTCTGCGGCCCTCCGAGCATTTCTAAAATAGAATTTTATTATTCGTCTCGATTATTTATAAACAATATTAAAATGTTTATTAGTATATATATAAAGCTTTGTAAATTATTAGTAAGTGCGGCCCGACACAAAATTCTAAAATTTAAATTGGCCCGTGGGTTAAAAAGGTTGCTCACCCCTGGTTTAAATCGAGGTTGCAATCGGATAACGCCTGTTATCATGCAGTAAAGGGCCTTATCGCGTCAAAATTATTATCAAAGGGAATAAAGATTAAAATATATAAAACAATTATTTTGCCGGTTGTATTATATGGGTGTGATGCATGGTCTATGACCTTAGGAATAGATTTAGAGTATTTGAGAATAGGATTCTTCGCAACATAAGGGCCAAAGAAAGATAAGGTCACCAGGGTATGGCAAAGACTGTATAACGAGGAATAACATGACCTCTATGCATCTCCAGATATAGTTAAAATTATAAAATCGAGAAGGCTGCAATGGGCAGGGCACGTGGCTAGGGAGAGGAAAGAATGGCGACAAATATATCGGTGGGGAGACTGATTTGGAAACGTCCGCTTGGAAGACCAAGTTGGGTGGACAAAGTGGGATGACACGTGAGAGAGATGGAAGAGGGTAGGAGTTGGATGGTTGTGGCTCGGGATAGAGACTCTTGGAGAAATGTGGTTGCTGCAGTCAAGAACTTTCGAGTTCCGTAAAGCCACGGAGATAGATAGATCAAAATATATTATCTTGAAAGAAAAATTTTTTCGTCCATTTTAGTCAGATGTTTGAATATTTAAATATAAGAGAAATTTTTTAAAGGACTTGTAATTTTAAAACAAGAATGATCAAAATTTAATAAAGTTTATAGAAAGCTAGATCATTTACTTTAAAAGTTAATTGAATGTCACTTCTATCTTTGAAGGCATTTATAAAGAAAAATGTTACCCAAAAGAGGTTCATTATTCACTCAATTTAACAATATAAGAAGCTAAACAAATATATTTTTCTTTAAAATGTAGGATTAAATGCTACCCATTAAATTAAAAAAAAATAATAAAAAATAGAGAAAAAATATCCTGATACATGAAATCATAGTTAATAACCCATTCTCAAATTAAAATAAAAAAAACAAAACAAAATTTCAGTAGATATAATGAAAATTAAATGGTAATTGTTTGTACCTTTGGAACAGGGCATTTATCCACTTTTAATTGTTTTTTGATATCAGGTAGAAGAAATTTATCCTTATTAAATGTCTCGCAACATTTCATCCTTTTTGAAGACATAGTGGATTTTTTCCATTCACCAGTTTTTTGTTTATCAAAAACATTGATTAGACACTGAAAAAATAATAAGTAATTTTATTGAGAAAATCAACTATGTAGACGAAGTTTCAATAAAATTTATTTTTATTAAGACATTTAGGAGATTAAAAATATTATTATTTGTTGTTAAGAATTTTAGTTCAAACATATTTACAAAAGATTAATTTAAAAATAATTATAAACAAAAAATCAAAAATAAGAAAAGAACAAAAAAAATTTAAGTAAAAAGAAATCTTTTTAAAAAATACACTTTACTTAAAATTGCACTTTAAAGTGATTTTATTTTTTACTTTTTAGTGCAATTTTAAGTAAAGTGTATTTTTTAAAAAGATTTCTTTTTACTTAAATTTATTTTATACTTTTTAGTCGTATTCAGCGCTTCTAGAACTGCTATCGCCATCTATGATTGAAATAGTGAACTATTCCATATTCCGCATATGAAAGTTTAGTTAATTAATTACCACTAATAGATAAATAATTCAGTGGATTTTTCAATTGATTCGTGTATTATTAGCAGGAGCAAGCGCGTATGCAAAATTTAAAGTTGATTGAATGACGGGAAGTTCTTGAAATATCGATTATAAAATGCCGCGGACAAACATCCGGACAGAGTGAGTTAAGTAAAAGTGTATAATAAAAACAAAAATAAATTTATAAAAAATTTAAAAATAAATTTATAAAAAAAATAAACAACTTTTGATTTAGAATAAATAATCTTAACTAAGTCTGACCCTTTTACTAGGAGTACGCCCTTTGAGTTGTACTCATAAACGTATATTTTAGGAAAGTGAAAAAAATATTTTTTTCAAAATAATTTCCATCGTTAGAAATACTGCTCTCCCATATTTCTGGCAATTTGTGTGAATACCACTTCAAAAAAAAGTTTCCGCTCTCGAGGCAAACTAGCCATCGAGCCATTTTTCGATATTTTCATTATCGATGAAGCGTTATTGAGCCAACGAGTGCCTCATCAAATGGTAATCAGATGGAGGTAAGTCTGGCGAATAAGCCGCATGGTAAGAATAACCCCATCAAATTTTACAATCTTTTGAATCTTTCTCATAGCTTTTAAACGCCTGGAAATAGTTTCTTGGCCACATTTAATTGATCCGCGAGTTGTTGTTACGTTTGAGAAGAATCTTCATTTAACAATTCTTGTAATTCCGTACTTTTGAACTTCTTGGGTGGCCGAATGCGTTCTTCGTTTTTAATATCAAAATCTCCGTTTGTGAATTTTCCAAACCACTCTTTACACTGTGTTTTGCTAAGAGAATCGTAGCAGTAAGCTTCCGCAAGCCTTCGATGTGATTCTGCAGCAGTTTTGGTCTAGTATGACAACTAGGAGACTTCTAGAATAAGGGCAGTTTCATATTAATACACCTGGTATGGAAAAGTGTTTTATTAATTACCCAATTAGACTCTTTGAAATAATGTTCCCTTAGACTGTTATAAATAAGACACCGGAAAAACAAACGGTTTCTTACATATTGCACTCTTTGCTTATCTGGTTTGGCTCTAACTTATTGGTTCTGTTACAAAGTTTGTAGATTTTTATTATTAAAACTCAAGTTTTAACGGGTCAGTAATCGTCTGACCAGCTATCTCATGGGAGCAATTCGCTAAACATACAATTAGCAGCACATTTTTGATGTCGATTCATGTTTTGTGAATTGTTGAGACGACTCACCATCTTGACCTTTTCGATTTCAATCCGTTTTAGTAATGAATCGCAGATATACATTCGATCTAAAATGTTTTTCATGCTCAAATCATGAGAAACCAAAGATTTAGCTTTTTTTGTAACCAGTTTAATGTAAATGGTTTAATACCGTATTGTGAATAATCCCTAGTTCATTACCAATATCGACTCTTCTAATATGTCTATATTCCTCGACTTTTTCAAAATTTGCATCAACTTTTTTAATCATAGCAAATTTTAACATTATTTTTCATCAAACTCAAATAGCATTCTATTAATCTTACATCATATAACTACTAAACCAATTTAGATATTTTGACACTCAATCTAAAGCTCGTAGTACCACCTTTCTAATGAAAATAATGATGGTGATAAGATCATTATTTCCGGAGTAATTGTAATTTGTTTATAGGAAAAAAGACCGCAAACTTGTATGTAATTAATAGTTGTTACTCAAATTTATTAATCTTACATCATATTCATTGTTAATTTCCTGTTCTATATCAACTGCCAAATTAAGATGGCGATTATCCCCTTTTTGGGTGATTGATATGTTTGTGATTGTCATAACTGCTCCTGCAAATTCTTTTGATTCAGCATCAAGGATTGAGATTCGATAATTTTTAAACTGAAACAAGAAATTTTATAGTAATTATATAATGATTTTTGAGAAAACAATTAATAATTAAAAATAACTTAATCTAGCCACTCCAAGATGCCGAGAAAACGGTTACCACGAAGAATAACATGATAAAAATTCACTATTTCGAATTGGAAGACTGCCGATTGAAGGTGTAAGAATGAGCTTAGACAATAGGCATTTTAAAAGACCACATGGATCATATTCTTCATGAAATTTTGAGCATGAGAAAGTTGTTGGCGGATAGGTGTCGCGTTTGTTTATTCCAGACGAAAAGGGCAACTGTAGGAGCACTTCAGAGAAGTTTTAGACACTATTTAAGCTAAATCCGAAGGAGTTTCGTCAAAATATTAATCTAGTGGTACCTACGAAAGATCTTCGAAAGATCAAATTTCACCTAGTGAATGCGCTCCCAAGAAAATGAAGACTGTCCTATTGGTCAGAAAGTTAATAGTCACCGTTTTCTGTAATTGACAAGGTGTCATCTTTATCAACTGGAAAAGGGACAAATGGTGTATGCCAAATTATTGGGCCGATTAGATGTCAAATTACAGAAAATCTGCCGAATATATGGCAAATAAAAAATAATTCTTCTAGCATGATTTTGAAGATAATTTCATGATGTCTCTCATAGAAGCCTTCCTATTAGCATAAAATTGAGACAATCGATTTTCACAAGCCTCTCTTGAAGCAAATTTTTCACCAGGAAAATTGTTTCCCATGGACAGGAACAGATAGTCATCACTTGGTGTCAGGTCTGGTCTATAAGGTGGATACATAAGTAGCTTCTAGCCAAGCTCCCGGAGCATCTGGCGAATCACTGTTTGGCCTGGTGTTGTCCTGATGGAACACAATTCCATTCCTATTCACCGATGCTAGCCGCTTCCGAGTGATTGCTTCGTTCAAGCAGTCAAATTGTTAACAGTACAGTTTTGAGTTAAAATTGACGATTAACGGTTGCTTTTGAGAAATCTAAACAGTGGAAATTATGGAAATTTCTAAAAAGAACCAAATGTGATACAAACGAGTTTATCAATAACAATACAAGAATGAGAACGCTTCTTTTCGATCCTATTCATAGTTCTTCCAATATTACCCCATTTATCCAGCCAATGAACGAATATTTTCAAATATTCAAGAAGATATCACGAAATAATAATAGATACTTTGAAAAATGAAAGGTCGCTACCGCGGGACCGGAACATATACCAAATTAATTGCTTAATATGGTTGTTCATAATTGAGCAACCATCTATTTAGGTTCTTTCAAAATGTGATTTCGAATGGTTTCATACATGAATGTAGGATGAGTAACATTATTCTTGTTTTTAAAAAAGGAAACATGGCGGATCCCGAAAACTACCGCGGAATAGCTTTGGTGCTTTGAGAATCTACCCAAAGTTTTTAATCAGATTCAGTTGTAGTATGTGACTGACTGCCTCTTCGAAAGAAATATTTTATTTAGAATTAAAACAATAATTTAAGACTTGAATACTAGTAATTATAGAACCAATAATGAGATGTCGGATCCTGTTGATATTCGCAACTGAGGGAGATGTTCCTCAGCCCATGCTCTTTAATCTAAAATGAACAAAATAATAGACCAACTTCCAAAGCATCTAGGATAGAAAATGAGAGATATATGAAATCCAATAGTGTGCTATGTAGATGACGAAATCCTGTAAATAAAAAAGACAAGAAAACCTACAGACCACTTGAATATATTTCAGTCTCTGAACGCGCGCGGCTCAATATGGATATCTCAAGAAAAAATACAATTCCATTGTTATTTCTAATATAGAGTTTATAGTTTAGAGTTTATACTCTGCTTGTAATTTATAAATAAATAACAACCACATAGTCGACTGTCTTCCAAAGCTTATTTTTCATAACCACCCAGGGGACATCAGAAGTGGAGGAAGACCAAAGAATAGAGAAAGAAACTTACGATCCCAAAGATTGAAACAAATTAAAATGAACAGATACTTATATATCTATTTGAAATATTAAGAAGAAAATAATTCTAAGCACCCTTAAGGATATCTCTATGTCTAATAGATGATTATCTCAGGGAGGCTCTCTTAATTTATATAAGATTTTGGAAACTGATCAACTAAAGATCCTAACTTCTCGTCAAAATTATCTATAATTTAAAATAGATGTTGAATTAATAAAAATTTATATCTTTATGGTGGATTCTGGATTACTAGCCAAATAATAAAAATTTAGATAAGATTGAGAAATGGAAGAGATTGCTTTCCAAAAATATCTGTCTGCTAATTAAAAAAATAGATTATTTTCTTATATAACAATAAAAAAATAGACATTTATAAGAATAATTTCGAAGACAATGATACATTTTTTCAACTCTCTTGGAGAAGTGTAATTAACGCAATGAGTAAAGAAAAAAACAAATAAATTTATAAAGCTTACCTTATTTACTGTAAAAGTAAATTACAAATTATCCTTATAAATAGTTTATTATTATGTTTAATTTTCGTATTTTAAATAAATAAAACAAATTTCAAAGAGTGGTTTCTGTTAAATCTATTATTTTCATAAATATAAAAATGAATAAACAATAAATAATTAAATAAAAATATACTCACTGCTGATGCTGGAAAAGATCCCGAAATAAAAAAAAACAACCCAATAATGAAATAACACATATGATATTTCATCTTGTGTAGTGGTTAATAATTAAAATTATTAAATATAATTTTCTTCCTATTTTTATAGATATTTATATTTTTTTTTTTACATGTATTCATTTATCTATTGAAATTAATAATTATATTAAATTATTTTTAATTTTTCTTTTATCTATTATATAAAAATATAAAAAAATTCAGATAATAATAAAAAAATAAATAACATTAATTATAAACATTCATTTTATAATAGATAAAGAAAAAATAGGATAGATAATTTCTAGACAAAATTGCTTTTTTATAATTTAATAATAATTTCCTGTATTTTGTATAATATATTTTTTTCATTTTTATAATGTGTTTTATTATATTTTATTTGAATATATTATTAACTTTTTATTAATATAGTACCGGGACCCCGAGCCTCGGCTCGGTAATTAAGTCAAAAAAAATGATTCATTATTACCGACCGACGATAGTAAGGGAGGTATTGTTTTCACACCAAATTTCACATGTGGAGATTTTTACATATCTGCACGAATCATGTATTTTCTTAACAGAAAAAAGTATTTTAAGCATGATGTCTGTCCGTCTGTCCGTCCGTCCGTCCGTCTGTCCGTATAGATGTGTACAGCCTGAACGGCTAAACGGATTTTGATGAAATTTGGTATATTTACTTAATGCATCAGTGGGATGAATTGATCAACTTTTGGTGCTAATCCGGAAATCGGAAGTGGTAGTATTAGCGATCGACTATAGGAAAGGAAGGGTTATTTTCACACCAAATTTCACATTAGATTTTTTTACATATCACCACGAATGTATTGGTTTTATCCTCGGGAAAAATCATCTTCATTATTTTTTTCTTAATTTAAAATTATATGACGTCACCCAGCCCTTCATGACGTCACAGCCTCGGGTAACGCCGGGCAACGCCGGCTACTTCAGCTATATATTATAAATAGAATAAAATTAAAAATATTTATCTTATATCCTTATCTGTTTGTTATTACATTAATAGATATATTAAAATTATTTGAAATTGTTTCTGTAGCTGGAAATTAATTTATTTCAAACTGTCGGTCGGTTCAGACCTGGCCAAAGGTCAACTTATTTTTGGGTTTGACTGATGATATTAATACCTGGCACACCGAGCTATCGCTCGACCCTTTAGCAAATTTATACAATTTATTATTAACTTTTAGTTCGTTTATAAAATCTATATATCTGTGTGTCTGTTGCCAAAAATTTTCGATTTATAGATTTTATAAACGACATAAAAGTTCCTCTATTTTAAATTTAAAATAAGTTGACCTGTGGCCAGGTCCGAACCGACCGACGGTTTGAAATAAATTAATTTCCAGCTACAGAAACAATTTCAAATAATTTTCATATATCTATTAATGTAATAAAAAACAGATATGGATACATAAATAATAAATATAAACATTTTTAATTTTATTTTATTTATAATATATATGCAAGACCAGGCTGTGACGTCATGAAAGCTGGATGACGTCATATAATTTTAAATCAAGAAAAAACTAATAAATATGATGTTTCTCGAGGATAAAACCAATACAAAGTGCATGATTCGTGGTGATATATAAAAAAATCTCCTTTGGTGTGAAAATAACCCTTTCCTTCCTATCGTCGATTGCTAATACTACCACTTCAGGTTTCCGGAATTGCACCAAAAGTTGATCAATTCATCCCACTGATGCATTAAGTAAATATACCAAATTTCATCAAAATCGGTTGAGCCGTTCAGGCTGTACACATCTATACGGACGGACGGACAGACGGACGGACAGACATCATGCTAAAAGTACTTTTTTCTGTTTAGAAAATGCATGATTCGTGGAGATATGTAAAAATCTCCACATGTGAAATTTGGTGTGAAAACAATACCTCCCTTACTATCGTCGGTCGGTAAAAACGGAGTGTTAGGAAATTAAGATGCCTTATGCAACATGGATGGTTAAATGAATTGGGCTCCCTACCTGCCTGAGAAATTCCCATTAAAAATGTTTATAATATTTCAATTTATTAAATCAAACTATTATTTTTTATTTCTAACTGAAAATAGTGTCGAATAGAAATAGTCGATATTAATTGGATTAATTTTTAAGATAATTAAAAATTTAATTTTATCAAATAAATATCTAATTATTTTCAGATAATTTTATATATTTTTTAATATCTAATCTTATTATGCTAGAAAAATTGTTTGTTTGTATTATAGAGGACCACAGTTCAATTCATTTTAATCAGATTGATGCAATGATGAAACATTTAATAATTATAATAAATAATTAAAGAATTGTATATTAATATTTTTTAAAGGGTCGGGCGGGAGCTCAGTGTCTCAGGTATTAATATTACCAACCAAACCCAATAATAATGAATCATTTTTTACCGACCGACGATTGTAAGGGAGGTATTGTTTTCACACCAAATTTCACATGTGTAGATTTTTACATATCTCCACGAATCATGCATTTTCTTAACAGAAAAAAGTATTTTTAGCATGATGTCTGTACGTCCGTCCGTCCGTCCGTATAGATGTGTACAGCCTGAACGGCTGAACGGATTTTGATGAAATTTGGTATATTTACTTAATGCATCAGTATGATGAATTGATCAACTTTTGGTGTAAATCCGGAAACCGGAAGTGGTAGTATTAGCGATCGACGATAGGAAGGTAAGGGTTATTTTCGCACCAAATTTCACATAAGGAGATTTTTTTACATATCATCATGAATAATTCACTTTGTATTGGTTTTATTCTCGAGAAAAATCATCTTTATTAGTTTTTTTCTTAATTTAAAATTATATGCCGTTATCCAGCCATTCATGACGTCACAGCCTGGTCTGTACAGCTTGAACGGCTCAACGGATTTTGATGAAATTTGGTATATTTACTTAATGCATTAGTATGATGAATTGATCAACTTTTGGTGCAAATCCGCAAAACAAAAGTGGTAGTATTAGCGATCGACGATAGGAAGGGAAGGGTTATTTTCACACCAAATTTCACATGAGGAGATTTTTTACATATCATCACGAATCATTCACTTTGCAGTGGTTCTATACTCGAGAAAAATCATATTTATTAGTTTTTTCTTGGTTTAAAATTATATGACGTCATCCAGTCATTCATGACGTCACAGCCTGGTCTTGCATATATATTATAAATAAAATAAAATTAAAAATGTTTATATTTATTATTTATGATCCATATTTGTTTTTTATTACATTAATAGATATATTAAAATTATTTGAAATTGTTTCTGTAGCTGGAAATTAATTTACTTCAAACCACAATTTTTAAATTATATTTCATTTATCATTTTTTAATTTTGTATTTTTTAAATTGAAAATTTTTTTAATTAGTTATTATAATAGACACGTTGTTTTATGTAAAAAATTTAAATCTTTAACTATTAATTAAATAATTATTATTTGTAAACCCTGTTAAAAAATGGTATTATGGGCGATATGATTGATTCATTGGCTAGTAATGATAAATTTATCTGCAAACCAATTCAATTTTATATTTTTTATACATTAATAATAATAACATTAATAATTTTTTTTTTCATTAGCATCTAAAATCACCACTAGAATTCAAATAATCCATTAGTTGACAGTAACGGTACCAGTAATTGACAATTAAAAATTAAAAATTATTTTTTTATCCATGTTTATTTTCTTAATAAAAATACAACATAAATATATAAAATACAACTTAAAAATAAATTTATGTTAACAGATTATACTATCTCAATGAAATAATGGGTTGTTTTTCCTTTTTCTTTCGTTGATTTTTAGCTTTCTCTTGATTTTTGATTTTAAATTTTTCTTCTTGCTTCTTTTTTAGTTAAGCAGCAGTTCTCTCTTGTTTTATTTTTTCGGATCAAAGTTTCTTTAGCAATTTAACATTGTGGTACTGGTGCCATTTATAATACTTTTCTAAAAGGGCTATGTATGTTTGGTTTTGAGGTTTCTAGCTGAGAATTTATTAGTAAACTATCACTTATTTGGTTGGAAATAGTATTATTATTCACAGAATTATTAATAATATCAAATGCTGTAAATCATCAAAATTTTTCTTCAAAGATTTTTCAATTCTGAGTTCTTTCTCTACACATTCTTTTTCAGAAACATTATGCTTATAATTTAAAGTAATAGAATAGTTAATATTATTCCATACATCAGACTTGTATCTTCTGTATTTCTTTCTCAATCATTCGTATTTATTAAAACAGTGAGACACTACTTTGCATTTGAATTTACTTTAAAGTGCAGATTTTTTTCCCTTTTTGCATTATGTCAACTATTGGAACCATCGTGTACCTGTAGATGAAATCGATGTCAACTTGTAGATAATGTAAAAACAAAGCATTTTTGTTTACAGTGTGACAAGCCGGATAAAATTTAACTTAATCTTATTACATCAACTACTGGTTCAGATACATATTCTGAGTACCCAGTACTTGACATAGCACTAATGCCAAATATTCTTTCACTTAAAGTTAAGATCTTATAATATTTTTATATAATAATTTATCTTCTAGGTAATATGGACATTCAATTAATAATATTTAATATTGATGTCAATGTTATACAAAATATCCATTTGTCGATTCTTTAAAAAGTAAATGTTTTGCCGTGTTTACTCAGACGATAACTCAAAACTTTTATATTTACATCTTCAATTTAGAAGGAATTACTTTCATATAGTCCACATTTATAAATGTATAGACAGATAGAAGCAATATTTACCAATTGATGTTATATATCGAATTTAATTATCAAATAGATAATAAATAGATAATAAAAATAATAGCATTAAAGAATAGATAATTTGGAGTGATTATATTTTAAAGATGCACTTTAAAATCAATCATAATCATTTTCATCAACAGCCTGATCCACTGGTAAACATTTGGCATTCCCAAGAATCGCCACCACACCCAGGCACGCCACTTTATTCGCGTCAACGGTCCATCTGGCCGAAATTCACTTTACCATACACCCAACTTAAAATATGGTATAGTTGTTAAAATACGTAGGTACATGGTTTAAAATATCTAAAATTATAATACTTAGAAATTTGAACTTGGCAGGTTTTCGTGCTGTACATAACACTCAGTCCAACACCAAGTCCTCCGCCTCCTACATCCAGGCATCCAAGCAATATTTGCCAATTGATGTTATATATCGAATTTAATTATCAAATAGATAATAAATAGATAATAAAAATAATAGCATTAAAAAATAGATAATTTGGAGTGATTATATTTTAAAAATAGTTAAATTTACATATAATATTAAAATTAATGTATGTATAAATTGAGGATAATTTAGGAGAAAATTACAAGAAACAAAAATAAAACAAACCAAAGAAAATGATTTTTATTTGTAGAAATAGATAATATTAATTATCCTTTTATTTATATTTATAATATTATTAATATTAATATTGAACTCATTAAATATTATATTATTTAATAAGTCTTTCAATTTCAGCTTCAACTAATACATTTGCGAATTTATTAGGTCCTTTATAAAAATCGACTTGGACACGCCATGCACCGGCAGGCATCACCATTGGAAATAAATCATTATTTACCTTATAATTTTCAATTTTATAATTTCCCTGAAATTAATAAAAAATTTTAATTATACATAATTCCATATATTATATATTTGAATATACTTGTATATTTTATTGTCTAAGGATAATTTTCACACTTTATTGAGAGGACTTCTAACTTCTCTAACCTCTTATTACTAATTTTAATTAGTAAGGTGACTTAAATTTTACTTTATTTTTACAAATATTAATTATAAATAATAATTATTTTATTTATTTTATCCTTCTGTAATATTTAATTTAATCTATCTACCTATATTCCTTTATCTTATTTTCTATAATCACTTTTCTTTTATTTTAAATCTATATATGTATATATATATAAAAAAGGTTTTTGTCTGCACATTGCTCAGAATTTAATATTTTTTGCACATCTTCGTTATATTCTATATGCCATAAATGAAAATATTATTTGTAAATAAAATTAATTGTTTCATTTTGACATCAGAAAAACCAAAAAAAATACTGATTTTTATTATATATTTTAATATTCTTACCGTTGGAATAGGACATTTATCAAGTTTCAAGTATGTTTTTAAGTCAGGGAATATTAGTTTATCTTTATTAAAAAATTCGCAACATTTAATTTTTTTCATTGATATAACAGATCTTTTAAAATCACCATTTTTCGTTTTATCATAAAATTGAACATGACACTGAAAATATTAAAAAATTATATTAAAAGAATTGATAAGAAAAATATAAATATAAATTTTTTTTATAAATTAACGTTTTTCTAATGGACTAAATTAATTTTTCTATAAGCGTGACAAAGTTTATGGATGAATTTCTTCATATACAACGAAAAACGAGACTAACATCATAACTTTTTAAGAAGAACGGGAAGAAAATTATGTGGTTATTTCTAAAAATGACAAAGCTCTTTGTTTCATTTGTAATGCAACGAATTAAAAGGTAATTTTTGACAAAATTTATTGAAGATAATCAAAATGTTGTCGAATTTAGTTTCCAAATGCCGTGAAATATCGCAGGAGAAAAAAGACCTTATACCGATGGTATCTTTATTTAAAAAAAAAATTTATTGGCCACAGTTTAACTACTGGACCCATACAATTCCCAAATTTTGAAGATAGTTAAAGACATTCCCAGCTCACGACACACGATTGAACGTCGAATAGAAGCATTAATATGGATTTGTCAACACAACTAAATAAAGAATTAAAAAATTGTGTAGAATTCAGCTTAGCGCTTGATGAATCGATTAATATTACTGATCAATCACAATTCAACTCGTTTTAGAAAATGCTGAAACGAAAGAGGAGTTGTTAGATTTAATTGCTTTGAAAGATTCGACTCGTGGAGTCGATATAAAAGAAGCTCTCGATAATGCAGTTTTAATTCAGTGATAATTCGTAATTTTTGCTTCCGTGACTACGAACCCCCCCAAAAAAAAAAAAAAAAATTAAAAGTTTTTCCCGATTTGGCTCTTAAACATTTTCGATTTTTCGATATGGCTCTAAGTATCACCAAGTGTGGCCATCTCTGACATATCCAATAAAACATATAATAAATTTACTGATTAAATTAAAATATATTTTAAATAAGAACACAAAAAGAAATTAATGTTTTATGTAATATACTGATTGAAACAAAATGAATGAAAACCTTTTGCATACAGATTTTCAAGTGCTGCGGCACAGTGGTTGAGAATCACTGTACTACGAGGAGACAGGGAGCAGTGCCCTTTTATTTAGATGCGAAGAGCGCCGGAGGCGGTCTGATTAGCTAGGTTATAATAATAATAAAATTTTGAATGCCAATTTTTTGAATTTCAAGATAAATATATTAAACAATTAGGTAATGATTAATAAATTGATTATGCTTATTTAGAAGATTATAATATATGTTAAAACATAAATGTTTAAACCCTTGTTGAATATGTAATTTAGTTTTCTGATGATATTAAAGAAATAATTCAGGTTGCTTTCAAAAAATAAACATATTTCAACTATAACATTGAATTATTTAAGTATTGGATAATGTTGTACAATAGCAGTATATAAAATTATTATTAGTTTAATTTATTTATAATAAATTTCTGATGATAATAAAAATATTTGAATAAAATAAGGCATTTTTATATTCTTTATTTTCTATATTTATTTATTTAATTTTTGAATAACTTACTTCAATTTCATCATTCATAACTTCAGTTAATACAAAATCTCCATCTACTACTCTCTCCTCATTTTTATTAACGACTGATAATTTTGAACATTTAATGATCGAATTCTCCAATTCTTTAAAAACAATTGAGTGGAATACTATATGATAATTTTTTGGCTGTAAAAAATAATTTAATTAATTAATATTATTATAATTTTATTTAAACGTTTCTTATTATTAACTATATAATAATGTTATTTAAAGCAACATATTTTTGTAATATATTTATATATTTAATTTAATATATTTTAACTTCTAATATATTCGTATATTCATTAAATAGTATCAGAAGTCAAAAAAATAAAAATGAGTAAAAACAACAACCAGAAAATATTAAATATACCAACTATATGGAACATTATTGTAATAGTTAGAAATGTAGAAAATATTAAAGTAAAAGAATATTTTATATCTATAAATGTTACAGAAGATTTAGAAAATATATTTATATAGATAGGTTTGAGAACAATATAAAGAATAAAAATTTTAATTATTCAGAAAAGAGAAAGGAATATTATAAATGTAGAAAAAAATCACATCATAATTTTATCAATTATCCAGCTAAAGATAGTGTTTTTTGGTGATGTAAAAAGGTAATTTTGACAATAAATTTCGGTTTAAATAAAAAATTAATATTATAATAGTTAATTACAAATACTGTTGAGTCTTGTGGATTAATAACGTGTGCTTGTGGAAAAAAATCAAGACTCTTGGAGAATAATGATGAAAATAAATAAGTCTCCAATCGAATGGAAAATAGATAAAGTAGCCGACAAATCGATAATGTTCTCCTTTATTAAAGAAAGATATGATTTTTAAAAGACTAAAACCAAATTAAAGGGACCAAATTAACAATTAAGGGCGCTTTTAGAGCAAAAATGGTATATGATAATATATCCCAGTGTTTCCCAAACTTTTATGACCGCGACCCATTAAATCAAAATATATAAATAATTATTGAAAAAAGCGATTGTCTGTTGGAAAAGCCAATACCGAAAAGGATATTTGCTATAAATACAAATTATGACTCAGAAATTATAAAAAATAAATTTCGTAAATTATTTAGAAAATTAAATAAAATGAATGGTGCATATATAAAATTAATTTAAAAGTTAACGATAAACCATATTCAATTAATAAGAATTGTTTTTCTATCAGAGATGCTGTAATTAATGAAATTATGATGATGGACAAAGATGGAACATTTAATGAATTAAAAAATATTAATAACAAACACGCCAATTTTTAAAATTTATGATAGAAATGCTCATACAAGGATTGTGCTGATTCGTCAAATTATGGAATAGATGCAGTTCTTGAACAATCTGTCGATGGGGAGAGTTGGCATCCTATATATACTACATTTCTGGAATTCTAAATGAAACAGAAATGCGTTTTGCTCAAATTTTGAAAGAGGGATTAGCATTAACTTAGACATGTGAACAAATGTCACAATATAAGCAGTTGCAAACGGTGTTTACAATTTCAGTTTAAATGATTTATCGTGGTTTGCAGCAATTAATTAAATAGTTCTTTGAAAAGAATATTTTTCGTATACCTAATGATCATTTTTTAGTAATCTGCATTGAGTGGAGTTTTCTTTAATTACCGACCGACGATAGTAAGGGAGGTATTGTTTTCACACCAAATTTCACATGTGGAGATTTTTACATATCTCCACGAATCATGCATTTTCTTAACAGAAAAAAGTATTTTTAGCATGATGTCTGTCCGTCCGTCCGTATAGATGTGTACAGCCTGAACGGCTCAACCGATTTTGATGAAATTTGGTATTATTTACTTAATGCATCAGTGGGATGAATTGATCAACTTTTGGTACAAATCCGGAAACCGGAAGTGGTAGTATTAGCGATCGACGATAGGAAGGGAAGGGTTATTTTCACACCAAATTTCACACGAGGAGATTTTTTTACATATCACCACGAATGTATTGGTTTTATCCTCGGGAAAAATCATCTTCATTATGTTTTTCTTAATTTAAAATTATATGACGTCACCCAGCCCTTCATGACGTCACAGCCTCGGGTAACGCCGGGTAACGCGGGCTACTTCAGCTATATATTATAAATAAAATAAAATTAAAAATATTTATGTTCTATCCATATCTGTTTTTTATTACATTAATAGATATATTAAAATTATTTGAAATTGTTTCTGTAGCTGGAAATTAATTTACTTCAAACCGGTCGGTTCGGACCTGGCCACAGGTCAACTTATTTTTGTTTTGATGTTGTTCTGATCGTGGATATTAAAAAATTAAAAAAACGATCTCTTTTCGCGATAAGTTCATATTTAATATTGACATTTGTTGTTGCCTGTGTATATATACAAATATATAATTTAAATAATGATTTAAATAATAATTTAAATATTTAAATAAAAATCAATTAATTTAATATTTAATTAAATGTTTTATTTTAATAATTATAGTTATATATTATTTACCTTATAACAAAAAAAACTTATATATTTTAATAAAATAATACTTAATATTAACACATAATATTGAAAAATAAAAATTATCGATAAATATATTAATAAGAATTTATCAACAATTCATTCACCGGGAAGAAATTGGATTAAAAGAATGATAATAGATTTCGTATTTTATAATAGTATAGTATAATAAAAATAGTAGAATATAATAGGTTGGGGACAAAAATTCATTATTTTTTAGATGATGGCTGTAGTGAAGTTATATATATATATATATAAACTCAAAATTTGTTGTGCCGATTACATTAAAATATTACTAGAATATTCTTAAAATCTCTTATTTAAATATATGCTGTAACTTTTATCAATTTCATTTCATCAGCAGTATTCCAATGTGTTTTACCAAAAATAATCTCTCGAATTAATTTATAAGAATTTGGTGAAAATTACATTAATGATATCTTAATAATTTTTTTGAAATTTTTGAAAATAATCTGAGATAGAAGAAAGTTATTAGAATAATAAAACAAGAAGGATTTCTTTTAAAAATGTCGAAATGTAAATTTGCTTAAGATTTTGTTAAATATTGGAAATAATATAGGGAGTCCACACCACTATAAACCAAAACCAATTAAAGAATTTTCATACAATAAAAATAAAACAAATAATAAAAAAATTTTAGGAAAGATATATTTTTATCACAAATAAATTCCAAATTTTTTTAAAAATCATTTTATTTTTTTTTGTATAAAGTTTAATATTCAAAATTATACAAAGATATTAAATTACATATTAACGCTAAAAGGAGTAAAAAGGAGTGGAGTAAAAAATCATGGCAATTTTGTGGCACGTTAGTTACTTTAAAAATATTTTTTATAATTTTGTGGTACGGACATTGAAAAAGGTTCGCCATTCCTGGTATACTTAATGATATAGTACCTGGAACACAGAGCTATCTATCAACCCTTTAAAAAATATTGATATACACAATTCTTTAATTATTTATTACAATTATTAAATGTTACATCATTGCATCGATCTGATTAAAATGAATGGAACTTGGAGTCCTCAATAATAATAAATAATAAATAATATTTTAGTGAAAAAATATTAAAAATTATAAAACTATCTAAAAATTAATTAATATAAAAACAATGAATAAATAAATATAAATTAGTAATTTTATAAAAAATAAACACGAAAATAATAAAAAAAATAACTTAAAATTAACTAATACAAATTTATAAGAATGAACAAAAAATTAAAATACAAAAGAGATTGAAAAATTGTTTCTAAAATATCATAAACTTACAATGTTTGCAAGACAAATAAATTTTAGATTTTTTTGGTAATTTTTTTGTCATATAAATTTAAGTTAAGAAAAAACTAATGAAGATGATTTTTCTTCAGGCTGAAACCAATACAGATCGTTTTGTCTTTATAAATATTATCTATGGTGTGAATTTCAAAAAAATCCTACGAGCGGTTAATTAATAAATTAATTCAAAAATATACAAATATAAATACACACATATATATATATATATATAATTTTTGCTAATATAATAAGATAAGATATAAAAATATAGAATATATGGTAACCATTAACTATTTTTCTAAATATGTATTTGCAGACAAATTCAAAATTAAAAAAAAATCTAAAAAAGTAAAATTTTAGAAAATGATAAGTAGGTAAATTAATAATTAGTAAACGATAATTAAATTAATTTAACGCGCATTTATTTTTCATAACTCACCATTTTTAATGCTAGTATCCCTGAAGGAACAAAGATAAAAACAAATAATAAATTCCATTTCATGATTTTTAATAATTAAACAAATTCCTGATTTGAATTCTACTTGTATTACTTAAAATTTAAAATATGCATTCAGACATTTATATTTATTTATTAATGTAGGTTATTTAATCATTTATATAATTCTTAAAATTTATATATAATTAATTTATATTATTTATCTCCCTTTGAATTAAAATAAGATCATAATAAAAAGTATATTATTTGGTTTATTATTAAATTGTTTTGCATACAATTGGAATGAAATAATCTGAATTTAATCTAATTGTAATTTTTTTTTTATATTAACATTATTTCCTTTTTTTTTTGTTTTTTTTTGTGTGTGTGTGTGTGGTTTTTGTTATATCTTTTTTTCTCTCTCTCTCCCTCACAATCACACACACATAGTATATATAGTTAATAAATATAATTAATAAAATTATTTATACCTTTTATAAAACTATTAATATGTAAAGATTACAATTTACTATCAATTTGAATTTCCTCTATTGCTTTTTAATTCCAAAAATGATTTATTCTATTATTTTATTATCAAGTAATTATATCTCCGCCATCTCATTGTATATTGTGCATATAAATCAGGGATGTCGAACCTATTGCGCAAATGCCGCACCTTTGTAAAATGTAATGACACACACAAAGCCCCCTAATTGCTTTACTTAAAATTTCCAACAAAACATTTTGACCGTCCATACTCAAATAGTGAACTCTATTGTTCCGTTGACGAGCTCTATCAACATGATTTTCCATAACAGGATCAAATTTTGCAAAAAGCTGAACTAATTTTAAGAAATTGCCGTTGTTTCTTTCATATAATCTATCAGATGATTGCTGAAAGGCTATATTTTGGCTAGCAAGGAGCTTTATAAAATTTCTATAATGCATTCTAAATTACTCCTCCAATGCCTCTTTTCCATCTCATTCATGCTTTGAGTCTCACAATCATACTAGTTTTGTTTTTTAAACTTTTATCTAGGTCTTTCCATTAATTTCTCATATGAGTTAGGCTAGTCTCATGTCTATGCAAAGTTGTAAAAAGATTTCTCCAATCGTAATAACCTTCTATAAGACTACTAGATTCATTAGATGTGTGTGCAACAAAAACAAAAAACACGATTCAATTTTTCGGAATAAATAAGCTATGTTGTTCTAGGCTCTAACTCACCATTTTCCATTTGTCTATTATAATATGTATCGTTAAAATTGCGACCGTGTGTATCTTTGGGATAAATAATATTTTTTTTTGGAACAGTACCCGTTTCAACAAAATCAACTCGCAGTTTTCCGTCAATACAACGTAATGCTCTATTCACCTGGGTCTTCTAATTTTTTAAATACTACCGTTTCCTTAGTTTCGTCGACAACTACATTTAGATCTAACTTTTGCGTTTCATTTAAATCATGTTGTAGTTCTGAATGATTTTTAGAAAAACTCATTGATGAACACGGTTCGATAACACATATTTCTTCTAAATCAACTTCAATACAATCAGTGTCAGGATTTACCATATAATTTTTTTAATAAAGTTGGTAAGAGAACCTGCTTGTTTTTTAATATTTGCGTCTTTCGTACCTTTATGCTTACGGGATTGGGCACCATATAATTTCTTTTTCGATTCCATGTTTACTTTAATCGCAAAAAAATGTAAATAAGTATACTAAGCACTTTAAATTTTTGTTTCTTAAAATCAACAATTTAAATGAAATAATTATTAATAAAATGATTAAACTTAGCTGTTCTGATCGCTCCGGCGATCTTCACACCTAGAGGGGGCTCCGCCCCCTGTACCCCCGAGTGGTATTTGGTTGAAAGTAGTAAAAGGTTTTCATCCATTTTGTTTCAATCAGTATATTACATAAAACATTCATTTCTTTTTTTGTTCTTATTTAAAATATATTTTAATTTAATCAGTAAATTAATTATATATTATTATTGTATATGTTATATCTATCTATCTCTGTGTCTCAACGGTACTCGAAAGTTCTTGGCCGCAACAACCACATTTCTCAGTGCCAACATCCATCCAAAACTTACCCTCTCCCATCTCTTTTACGTCCCTTCCAACGCATCCTTGGTCTTCCAAGCAGATGTTTTCCATCGGTCTCCCCACCAATGTCTTTTTCCTCTCCCATTCAAGCCTCGTTCCCTGCCTTTCGCAGCCTTTTCGCTTTTATAACCCTAACTATTTCTCGAGATGTATAGAGGTCATGAAATTCCTCGTTATGTAGTCTCCGCCATTCCTCCTCATCTTTCTTTGGCCCATAAATGCTGGGAAGAATCCAATTCTAAAATACTCTGAATCTACTCTCATCTGGTCCCAATTGGTCTGTCCATAATTAACATTCTCCACAATTTCTTACTTTTATTTACTAACTTCAAGACAAATTTGAAGATCAAAATTTGAAAAAGTTTATCCGGATCGATTGAGTCTTAGTTATGCTTTAAGTCTACAAATAATTACTGAACAGAAATATTGAATTCGCGGTTTTTTTTAATATCTGTCATAATGTGTGTTAATCGATTTGGTCTGAACCCCCATTGATATCCTCCTAATATTTCCTCCGCCTATTTTAATTTTCACTTTGTTAATTTATATAAATTTCAATTTAAACTGATTGTGAGTCATACGCTTTGCCAAGACTGAATAATTTGTGTACAGAAATATTGAATGTTCTTAGTGAGATTTGATATAATGTTGTCCGATTTGTCCTTAATCTGAATTAGAAGAAAATTATAAATTGCCTCCTCTTACAGCCCTTCATTTACCCATCCATGCTGTATAAGACATTTGAATTTCTTAATACTCCGTTTTTTTAAATTTAAAATAGAAGGAGAGAAAGAGTTTTAAATTATATTCGAATAGTCTATATATTCTATATATCAGTATTTTTTTTCTGAATTTAATACCAAGTTGATTTTCAAAATTTTCCATTCTTAATGCATATGATTGATTACATGTGTTAAAATTTAAAAAAATAAGTTGACCTGTGGCCAGGTCCGAACCGACCGACTGTTTGAAATAAATTAATTTCCAGCTACAGAAACAATTTCAAATAATTTTAATATATCTATTAATGTAATAAAAAACAGATATGGATACATAAATAATAAATATAAACATTTTTAATTTTATTTTATTTATAATATATATGCAAGACCAGGCTATGACGTCATGAATGGCTGGATGATGTCATATAATTTTAAATCAAGAAAAAACTAATAAATATGATTTTTCTCGAGGATAAAACCAATACAAAGTGCATGATTCGTGGTGATATATAAAAAAATCTCCTTTGGTGTGAAAATAACCCTTTCCTTCCTATCGTCGATCGCTAATACTACCACTTCCGGTTTCCGGAATTGCACCAAAAGTTGATCAATTCATCCCACTGATGCATTAAGTAAATATACCAAATTTCATCAAAATCGGTTGAGCCGTTCAGGCTGTACACATCTATACGGACGGACAGACATCATGCTAAAAATACTTTTTTCTGTTTAGAAAATGCATGATTCGTGGAGATATGTAAAAATCTCCACATGTGAAATTTGGTGTGAAAACAATACCTCCCTTACTATCGTCGGTCGGTAATTAAAATATTCTAATTTTTATGTGTCGTTGCTCTTTGAGTAATTCGTGTTTCTATTTCCGAGGCTATGTGTGGTTCTTTGAGCAATTCGTGTTTTTCGTCTCTTGAGCAGTTTGCTAGTCTTATCTCCGAGACGTGGATGTTCTTACTTAGGCTGAAGCCCCCCCCCCCCCCACCGCAAGGTGACATCCACGGTGGGGCTTGCCGGAGGCAGCAGATGTTAAATTGAATTTATATTAGAAAATTTTTGTTCTTAGTTGGAATCGAACCCCGACTTCTTGTGTAGAAACTTGGTATCCTACGATTTCGGCTACCCTGCCTCCTGGTTTTGGGTAGACCCCCTAAATTGATTTTGATTTTTTATAAAAAAAAATTTACCTTTTTTTTAGGAGACATATTGAGAAAAAAATCAAAAAATGTTTCAAAAACCATGTCGGGAAACAATTTACCTTATTTTTAGAGCCGGGAAAACACGTAGAACCCCATAGACCCCTATATACCCCCATTTTCATTTCATTTAGAAATGTTTAAACAGATATAAGTCTCTTATTATATGACATGAAATTGTACAAGTATCAACTACTGGTACCTTTACCCTAACTTACTTGAAACCAAAACCTTGCTTATTTGCAATATTTGTTTAATGATGTTATATATCGAATTTAATTATCAAATAGATAATAGCATTGAAAAGTAAAGAATTTGGAGTGATTATATTTTCAAGATAGTTACATTTACATATAATATTAAAATTCATGAATGTATGAATTGAGGATAATTTAGGAGAAAAATAAAACAAATTAAAGATAAGGATTTTTATTTGTAGAAATAGATAATATTAATTATCCTTTTATCCTATTATTAATATTAATATTGAACTCATTAAATATTATATTATTTAATAAGTCTTTCAACTTCAGCTTCAATTAATATAATACATTTGCGAATTTATATCCTTTATAAAAATCGATACTGAGACGCCATTGACCGGCAGGCGACACCATTGGAAATGAAACATGATTTACCTTATAATTTTCAAGTGGATAATTTCCCTGAAATTAATTAAAAGATCTTAATTATATATTATATAATTACATATATTATATTTGTATATTGTAGTGATATTTTAGTGAATGGTGGTTTTTGGAAATTCTAATTGTATAAAATTCCTTGTTAAACGATTTTAAAATAGTTTTTTTTTAAGAAAAAGTTGATTAATAGGAATTAAGAGTGGAAATAAAGTGTTACCAGAAATCCCTTTAAGCCGGGTCAAATAAAAACCTTCCCGAGTTGCATCCAGATCGAGAATCTGATTGGATATCCGCAAGGAGAAATGAAGAAAAGAGGGGAACAGCGAGCCGGAGGCTAGTGTTTGCGGGGAGTCGACAAATAGTTCAGGAAAGAGAGTGGACAAGGAGAGTTCGAGGGGAGTCGAGAAGCGCTCCTAAGCGGTCGACGAGGGGTCCTGACGGAGTCGACAAGCAGTCAAGGAGTCCAGAAGCATGCTGTATAATGGATACTCCGCCTCGTACGAACTCTAAAGTGACACTGTCCTTGCATGTACAAGTGTCAACTAACCTAAAAGTAAACCTGACAACTGGTATATTGTGGACAAATCTAGAGTTACAGATATGACATTTTTCGTGCTCGTAGTTGTATAACAGATCCATTCACCAGTGTTCTTAACTTAAAATCGGGATTTTTTTAGTTGTGTCACTGTTCTTGCCGGGATGCGATATGTAAGCCACAATAAACTCAAAAAGAGCCTCATGTGGCTCGCAAGCCACTGTTAGGCCACCGATGATATATTATATATATACCGGTGGAACATTATCGTATCTAGCGACATTAAAATTTGTGTGGATCATGTTCAAATGCCATATTTTGATATTATTATATATATTATATTATATTATGTTATGTTATTAAATGAAAAACATTTTTTGATTGAATTTTAGAACTGAATAGCAATTGAAGAGTGATTTCACAACGAAAATCATCTTTAGTGTTAAGACCCATTTTCATCTTTATGGCTTTGTTTATTAAAATTAGTATATTTGGATTGGTGTGTGTGTCTGTTCCAATCCAAAAATAATCTCTGTTTGTTCGGGCCATTTTTCTTTAGAAATTTAGGTGTTCAAGCACTAACAGTGTATATGGTGATCGTTATCGTGAAATGCTATCTAACTCTTTTGTGCTAAAATTATAAAATATGGGTCTCAAAAGCATGTGGTTTCTACATGACGGCATTAATATAATAGTATCAATATTTTAACATACCACGGGTTGTGCATTATTATATTTAAATAAATAATTCATATAATAGATGATAATATAATATAATATATAATAATACTAAAATATGGCATCTGAACATGAACGTGTGGTTCATCTCGCTAGATACGATAAACACGCATGCACCACCGGTGATCTGAACTTCATTATTCAATAAATCTTTCAATCAAATGTATGTTTTATAAACAAATTAATATTTTATTTAGAAATCCAAACTTTTTATTATAACACCCTATATAATATATAATAATATGTAAGTGTCTGTTTGTTTATTTTTTCGTAAAATTTTGTTTATAAAAAATTGATTCCAGGTTGTTTTCACGTATTTTTATGAAATTTGAATTTCGACGTTTCAGTGCTCATTTTGGAGCGATTTTCTGAAGAAAATAGCAAAAATGATTCTTGATCACGCATACTAAGACCCAGAATCCCAAAATTCACTTCTCTAAAATTTACCTGAAAATGCCGACGAAATAGTCACCGAAACGTCGAAATTGAAATTTCATAAAAATACGTGAAAACAACCCAGAAATAACATTTCATGAATATTTAAATATATTCTATATTTTCGGATTTTATTCGTACATTTATTTTTTTTTAATATTTATTTGTTAGTTTTTATCTATTTATTCTTGTATTATTATATTTATGACATATATGTTCATATTATTTGGATTAAAACATAAATAAATGTTCCGTCCCATAGGAAAAAATAAAAATTTGTCGCCACCAGATAAATAAAAACAATAAGTTAGAGCGCCGCCACATGGAGAAATAGACAAATTATGGAGCCAGTGGGAACGTGTTAATTATAAATAATAATTATTTTATTTTTTTATCTTTCTGTAATATTTAATTTAATCTATCTACCTATATTACTTTATTTTATTTTCTATAATCACTTTTCTTTTATTTTAAATCTATATATATAAAAAAAAGGTTTTTGTCTACACATTGCTCAGAATTTAAAATTTTTTTTGCATATCTTCGCGTTTCATGATCTCTAGAATCCAAAAGTGACTTTAGAATTTGTCATGTCTGTCGTTCTGTCTGCCTGTCCGGAAATTATCATGTTAAAGACTCAAAATTGGCATGAACCGATATCTATGAAATATTCTTGCATATCCCAATTCTACCAAATGTCGTGCTCATTGCAATCTTCTCGATTTTATGACCCTAACTCAGTGTTTCTCATCCTTTTAGTATTCACGGCCCAATTTTCAATCATAATTTTCACGCGCCCTCTCCCCCCATCGGAAATGTTTCAGAGCATCGCAAAATCATCTGACCTTTTTTTAGAACATATTGAAAAAAATGAAAAATAATCGAAAATGTTCAAAAGTTTTTCCACAAAATCATCTTACCTTTTTTTTAGAACCATATTGAAAAAAAGTCGGGAATTTTCTCTTGGATATGCTCGCGCCCCACAGTTTGAGAATCGCTGCCCTAACTTATTGTAAGTCTAGAGATAGAGATCATGTAATTCCTCTTTATGCACTCCCCGTCATTTACTGGTGATTTCATATTTCTTTGGTCCATAAATGCTGCGAAGAATCCTATTTTCAAAATTGAGAAAACAATTAAATTCGTTTTTTTCATTAAAAAAGTAAATGTATAGCTTTGAGGCAGAAGTGTGAGGACGAATAATCGGGAAGCCATCTCATTTTGAGATCTAAGCGCACGGCAGTGCGCCGGCCAAGTTTCCAGCAACAGACCGCGCGCATGCCGTAAGATTATTTACACGAATGGTTTCTAGTCACTTTTGACCCCCCTGTTATCGTCCAATTCATCAAAATTAACCTCAATTTGCTTCAAAGATTTTTCAACTCTGAGTTCTTTTTCTACACATTCTTTTTCAGAAACATTATGCTTATAATTTAAATTAATAGAATAGTTAATAGTATTCCATATATCATACAGACTTGTATCTTCTGTATTTCTTTCTCAATCTTTCGTATTTATTAAAACAGTGAGACATCACATTGGATTTGAATTTACTTTAAAGTATAGATTATTTTCCTTTTTTGCAATTATGTCAACTATTGGAACCATCGTGTACCTGTAGATGAAATCGATGTCAACTTCTAGATAATCTAAAAAAAAGTCGAATTGGCAGTCGTGGGACTGGCCGACAGAAGTGAAAACTTGTGCGTAAGAAATTTGAAAGCAGACGGAATGCGCACCAGCTTCACGAGAAAAATGAAATTTATATACGTATATATATATATAAAAAATTCATAATTATTTTTTTCAGCAAACTGATTATTATTACAAAAATATTAAAAATACGATGTGTATGAATATATATATATATATCTATATATATAAAAGGCAATGTCTGTCTGTCTGTCTGTGTGTGTGTCTGTCAAATACTCAAAAACTACCGATTGCAATGAAACTTTCAGGGATTGTTGTGGGCGTCCCAGGGAAGGTTTTAGTGTAGTTAAATCCAAAATTAATTTATCCAAAATTAATTTAATTAGTAATATTTTGGTAAAAGTCTATTTATGGTTACCATGGTTACATTGAAAAATTTACAATAAATAAATAAAAATAATTGGAAATCTTTTCAACTTATTATTTTGATAAATTTTATTAATATTTTTAATTTTTTTTAAACTGCCAAAAATAACATACCCATAATAATAGTTGTAATAAAAATAAAAATATAAATCACAATGTAAGTAAAATATTGAATCGTTTTATTTATATTGTTTCAATTATTGTTTGAATATTTATTAAATTTATATATAGATTAATTTACATGTTTAAATGTATATTTAATAAATTTATTTATTGATTCTTAATATTAATAATTCCAATTACTTTCTTGAAATTTTTTTTTATTTAAAAGCATATTCAGCATATCTCGAAAATTTGAATTGGATTAAATAACATATATTAATTTAAATTAAATTAAATTAATTCAATTATAAATTAAAATTAATAAATAATATTTATTAAACCAGCGAAAGTTTGGCTCTTTTTTGATGGCACCACGTCACGTGTTGGCGCGTGAGATTTCCAGTGTTAAAAATTAATTCTGATACTTTCAGCAATTCAATTTTCGATGTTGAGATTTTGATGTTTTTGATGTTATAAATAATATTTATTAAAAAATTAATTTAAATTAATAAATAATATTTAATCAAATTCAAATTTGCGAGATAGTCGAGTGGATAGTGGAGTGTTTGGCTCTTTGTTGATGGCACCACGTCACGTGTTGGCGCGTGAGATTTCCAGTGTTAAAAAATTAATTCTGGTACTTTCAGCGATTCTATCAAGCTGAAATTCTATATATAGCAGTTTTATACAATTATTAATCATGTGAAAAATTATCAAACATATATCTATTTTTACGGTCACACACACACACACACACACACACATATTTAAAAATTAATTTATTAAAATATATATTATATAATATATTATATATAGTATATAATTTAAAATATATATATATATATATATATTCTGAAATTAATTTTAAATTATATAAATATATTAGAAATTAATTTAATATAATTTAACACATAATAATATATTAAAATATTTTATTTTATATATACATAATTTAGTAATACTGATTATTAATGTAAATATAAATAATAATATTTAATATGGCAAATATGTAAAATTTTGTAAAGAATGTATCAGAAGTTTAGTGTCTAACATTCTGGCGTATTGCGCATGCGTATATCTGTCGGGTCGATCTCACCGGTCGGGTCGGTCGGGTCGTTTTGGAATCTCACGCGAGTTCTATACTTTTTCCCCATCCCGCAAAAGTGCTCAACGCCGCTAAAGAAGTTTTCACTTCAAAAATTAAGCATTTTTGTTTACAGTGTGACAAGCCGGATAAAATTTAACTTAATCTTATTACGTCAACTACTGGTTCAGATACATTTTCTGAGTACCCAGTACTTGACATAGCACTAATACCAAATATTCTTTCACTTAAAGTTAAGATCTTATAATATTATTATATAATAATTTATCTTCTAGGTAATATGGACATTCAATTAATAATATTTAATATTGATGTCAATACTATACAAAATATTGTTTGATTCTTTAAAAAGTAAATGTTTTGTCGTTTACTTAACTTTTATATTTACATCTTCAATTTAAAAGGAATTACTTTCATATAGTGCGCATTTATAAATGTTTAGACAGATAGAAGCAATATTTACCAATTGATGTTATATATAGAATTTAATTATCAAATAGATAATAGCATTGAAAAAAGTAGAGAATTTGGAGTGATTATATTTTAAAGATAGGTAAATTTACATATAATATTAAAATTAATGTATGTATAAATTGAGGATAATTTAGGAGAAAAGTACAAGAAACAAAAATAAAACAAATCAAAGATAATGATTTTTATTTGTAGAAATAGATAACATTAATTATCCTTTTATTTATATTTATAATATTATTAATATTAATATTGAACTCATTAAATATTATATTATTTAATAACTCTTTCAATCTCAGCTTCAATTAATACATTTGCGAATTTATTAGGTCCTTTATAAAAATCGACTTGAACACGCCATTCACCGGCAGGCACCACCATTGGAAATGGATCATGATTTACCTTATAATTTTCAAGTTTATAATTTCCCTGAAATTAATAAAAAATTTTAATTATATATTATTACATATATTATAAATTTGAATATACTTGTATATTTAATTGTGTAAATAATTTTCACACGTGTGCTTGCAGCTTTATTGAGAGGACATCTAACTTCACTAACCTCTTATTTCTAATTTCAATTAGTAAGTTGACTTACTTTTACTTATTTTTACAAATATTAATCATAAATAATAATTATTTTATTTATTTTATCCTTCTGTAATATCTTCTTATGCTAGCTAAAATTGTTTGTATGGCCATGGGTTCTCAAAAACCGCTCTAACGATTTTTTTGAAATTCACACTAGATATAGTATTTATAAAGAAAAATTGAGTTTTATTGATTACATCTCAGGAAACATACATCTTCATTAGTTTTTTTTTTTTTAATTTAAATGTAAACATGTGACGTCCCTATGTCATCCATATTGAAATTTGACTCCCGCCTTTTTACTTTCCCGCATACTTCGTATAAGGGAAGTATTGGAATCGTCAAAAATTTCGACTTCGAGATTTCGATAGATCTTGACGTTTTAGACCTCCCTGAGTCGGAAAATACCATTTTTCGAATTTTGTCTGTGTGTGTGTATGTATGTATGTATGTATGTATGTAATGTCTGTAAGCAAATTTACTCAAAAACTAATCAAGCTAGGACTTCGAAATTTGGTACACCGATATTATTCACAGTTTGTAGATTTCTATCAAAATTTCGTCAAAATCGGTTAACCGGAAGTGGTACTTTACATGCACTGGTTGCGTTTACCTTTCAAGTAAAGTACCAGTTTGCTTCGAGATATTTGCTTCCTATTTTGTAAATAGATTTAAAAATATGAAAAAAATTCAGATACCAAATTTGATTATGATCTTACTACCGGAAGTGACATTTTACCTATACAAGTAGCGTTAGGTGTAAATTATAAATATATATAATAGTGTTAAACCATTTTACTTTATAATTTAAATTAATTAGTTTGTTTATTTTTATTGTTGTTAAAACATAATAATAATATATATATGCGGAAAAGTCTAGGGGAGGACACTCCCGAATTTTTCTAAATGATATTGTATTAATATTTTTTTATATTTAAAATATTTTAAAATTTTTTATTTAATTTCGAAATAAAATTAAAAATATATATTTTAATAATATTTTATAATTATAAATTACGATATATATTTATCATTCTTCCAATAAAAAGAAAAATATTCATGCACTTAGAAACATAATAGTACATATTTATGTATTATTGAGGACCCCAAGTTCCATTCATTTTAATCAGATTGATGCAATGATGCAACATTTAATAATTGTAATAAATAATTAAAGAATTGTATATCAATATTTTTTAAAGGGTCGAGCGGGAGCTCGGTGTCCCAAGTATTAATATTATCAGCCAAACCCAATAATAATGAATTTTTTTTTTAATTTAATTACCGAGCCGAGGCTCGGGATCCCGGTACTTTAATTTAATCTATCTACCTATATTCCTTTATCTTATTTTCTATAATCACTTTTCTTTTATTTTAAATCTATATATGTATATATATAAAAAAGGTTTTTGTCTGCACATTGCTCAGAATTTAAAATTTTTTGCATATCTTCGCGTTTCATGACGCCTAGAATCCGAAAGTGACTTTAGAATTTTTCATGTCTGTCTGTATGTCTCTCCGGAAATTCTCACGTTAAAGAACCAAAATTGGCTGAACCAATTTGACAAAACAATTAAATTCTTTTTTTTCCTTAAAATAATTAATGAATAGCTTTAAGACAGAAGTTTGAAGACGAATAATCGGGAGGCCATCTCATTTTGAGAATTATTTTACAATCTAATGTAAGCTGAAGTACTCTATAGTTATATTCTATATGCCATAAATGAAAACCAAAAAAAATACTGATTTTTATTATACATTTTAATATTCTTACCTTTGGAATAGGACATTTATCAAGTTTGAAGTAAGTTTTTAAATCAGGCCATATTAGTTTATCTTTATTAAAAAATTCGCAACATTTAATTTTTTTCATTGATATAACAGATCTTTTAAAATCACCATTTTTCGTTTTATCATACAATTGTACATGACACTGAAAATATTAAAAAATTATATTAAAAGAAATGATAAGAAAAATATAAATATAAATTTTTTATATAAATTAACGTATTTCTCATGGACTAAAATAATTTTTCTATAAGCATGACAAAGATTATGGATGAATTTCTTCATATACAACGAGAAACGAGACTAACATCATAACTTTAAAGATGAACGGGAAGAAAATTATGTGATTATTCCTAAAAATGACAAAACTCTTTGTCTCATTTGTAATGCAACGAATTCAAAGGAAGTTTTTGACAAAATTTATTGAAGATAATCAAAATGTTGTCGAATTTAGTTTCCCAATGTCGTGAAATATCGCAGGAGAAAAAAACCTTATACCGATGGTATTTTTATTTAAAAAAAATTTATTGGACGCAGTTTAACTACTGGAACTGGACCCATACAATTCCCAACTTTTGAAGCTAGTTAACGACATTCCCAGCTCACGACACACGATTGAATGTCGAATAGAAGAATTAACATGGATTTGTCATCACAACTAAATAATGACGTAAAAATTTGAGTAGAATTCAGCTTAGCGCTTGACGAATCGATTAATATTACTGATCAATCACAATTCAACTCGTTTTAAAAAATGCTGAAACGAAAGAGGAGTTGTAGATTTAATTGTGCTTTGAAAGATTCAACTCGTGGAGTCAATATAGAAGAAGCTCTCGATAATGCAGTTTTAATTCAGTCATAATTCGTAATTTTTGCTTCCGTGACTACGAACCCTCCCCCCACCCAAAAAAAAAAAAAATTAAAATTTTTTCCCGATTTGGCTCTTAAACATTTTGCATTTTTCAATATGGCTCTAAGTATTACCAAGTGTGGCCATCCCTGACATATACAATAAAACATATAATTAATTTACTGATTAAATAAAAAGATATTTTAAATAAGAACACAAAAAGATAAGAATTTTTTAATGTACTGATTGAAATAAAATAAATAAAAACATTTGCATACAGATTTTCAACCAAATACTATGTATTACTACTGCAGTGATTCTCAACCTTTTTTTTTACCGCGACACACTTTTAACAGTTTAGAAATTTGGCGGCACACAAAGAAAAAGATAAGTGTAAAAGTTTACCATATTTAAAAAAAGTGGTCCCAAAAACGGTTTACTTTTTTTTAGAACCAAATTGAAAAAAGAAAAAAAGTCGGAAATGTTTAAGAGCCTCATAATCTCGCGGCACACTTTTTAAAATCTCACTGAAGTGCTGCTGCACAGTGGTTGAGAATCACTCTACTACGAGGAGACAGGGAGCAGTGCCCTTTTTACTATCTCGCCAGAGATAGTATTGCGATCACGAAAATTTTCGATGTTGAGATTTTGATGTTTTTATACGTTTTGAAGGTTCCTGAATCATTTTCACTAAGGTTGAGAAAAATGTCTGTGTGTGTGTGTTTGTGTGTATGTGTGTATGTGTGTATGTATGTAGGCAAGATTACGCAAAAACGGTTTGAGCTAGAATGATGAAATTTGGTACATGGACATTATTCAAAATTCATAGTTTTCTATCAACTTTTGAGAAATGTAGCTCAACCGGAAGAGGGTCATTACCTACAACGTTTTGATTTTTTTTCCTCTAAAGTGACCGTAAAAATAAAGATATATGTTTGATAATTTTTCACATGATTAATAATTGTATAAAACTGCTATATATAGAATTTCAGCTTGATTGATTCGCTGAAATTACCAGAATTAATTTTTTAACACTGCAAATCTCACGCGCCAGCACGTGACGTGGTGCCATCAACAAAAAGCCAAACATGCGCTGGTTTAATATTTATTATTTATTAAGAGAATTTTTATTAAAAGACCACATTATTTGTATAAAATTATTTATTAAATTAAAATAATTGTACAACGTTTCAACTGCTTATTCTGCAGTCGTTTTCAAGTAACCGTACGTTTGCTCCGATTCAAGCGGACTGATGCATGTCGGGACACGTCACCTCTTATATAGGCAGTGATATTGGCGCCAATTTTTGGCTCCAATTTTTACCGCCAATTCTTAATCTCAACATGAAGTCAGCAGCAATTGTCAAAGCAAGCGTTTACAATCAAGAAGTATGATAGTGCATTATGTCTCTAAAATGAAGATACTAAATTATTTCCATAATCAAGATATATACACAAATACACATTAGATTAATTATATTTAATTTAATCTGACAAATTTTACTCATCCAACACTATGTTCCACATCTTATTAAGTCTATATCCATCCTCTTTGTTAATATTATTGGGATGATTATCAATTTCTATAGATTCTTTTATTTTTCTTTTCCACCAATTATTTTCAATATGAAGTGTTTCTACATTATCTAAATTTATTTTATGTCCTGTTGTTAAGGCATGTTCTGCAATTGCTGATTGATTTGGATGTTTCAATCTAATGGCTCTCTCATGTTCAGACAGTCTTGTAGAAATCTTTCTACTTGTTTCACCAATGTATACTTTTTTGCATTCACAAGTTACCTTATAAACTCCATTATTTTCGTTTTTAATTTTGTCTTTTATATTTGAGGTGAGAGAAGACATTTGTTTATGAGGTTTATATGTTACTCTGATGTTGTGTTTCCTCAATTTTGACGCTATTTTTTCTGTTGTTCCTTTTATATAAGGTAATGTTATTTGTGATCTGTATATTGGTTTTTCATTTTCATTTTTGATTTCTGTCTTTTTTGTTTTACTGAATTTCCTAATTTCATATTCCGAGAAGCCATTGTTTATGAAAGCTTCCTTCAATCGTTGTTTTTCTTTTTTAATGTTTTCATTTGAGCATATCTCTTCGGCTCTTTTGTGCAGTGTTTTTATCACTCCATATTTTTGTGATGGATGGTGGTGGGAATCTGCGTGGATATATCTGTTGGTGTGAGTTGTTTTCCTGAAAATATCAAACCTTAATCTATTCTGTTTCTTTTTAATTAATACATCAAGAAACGGTAACTCTTCATTTATTTCCCATTCAACGCTTAGTTTTATATTTTTATGTAAATTATTTGCTGCTTCTACAAATTTAACTAAAGTAGAAGCAGCAAATAATTTACATAAAAATATAAAACTAAGCGTTGAATGGGAAATAAATGAAGAGTTACCGTTTCTTGATGTATTAATTAAAAAGAAACAGAATAGATTAAGGTTTGATATTTTCAGGAAAACAACTCACACCAACAGATATATCCACGCAGATTCCCACCACCATCCATCACAAAAATATGGAGTGATAAAAACACTGCACAAAAGAGCCGAAGAGATATGCTCAAATGAAAACATTAAAAAAGAAAAACAACGATTGAAGGAAGCTTTCATAAACAATGGCTTCTCGGAATATGAAATTAGGAAATTCAGTAAAACAAAAAAGACAGAAATCAAAAATGAAAATGAAAAACCAATATACAGATCACAAATAACATTACCTTATATAAAAGGAACAACAGAAAAAATAGCGTCAAAATTGAGGAAACACAACATCAGAGTAACATATAAACCTCATAAACAAATGTCTTCTCTCACCTCAAATATAAAAGACAAAATTAAAAACGAAAATAATGGAGTTTATAAGGTAACTTGTGAATGCAAAAAAGTATACATTGGTGAAACAAGTAGAAAGATTTCTACAAGACTGTCTGAACATGAGAGAGCCATTAGATTGAAACATCCAAATCAATCAGCAATTGCAGAACATGCCTTAACAACAGGACATAAAATAAATTTAGATAATGTAGAAACACTTCATATTGAAAATAATTGGTGGAAAAGAAAAATAAAAGAATCTATAGAAATTGATAATCATCCCAATAATATTAACAAAGAGGATGGATATAGACTTAATAAGATGTGGAACATAGTGTTGGATGAGTAAAATTTGTCAGATTAAATTAAATATAATTAATCTAATGTGTATTTGTGTATATATCTTGATTATGGAAATAATTTAGTATCTTCATTTTAGAGACATAATGCACTATCATACTTCTTGATTGTAAACGCTTGCTTTGACAATTGCTGCTGACTTCATGTTGAGATTAAGAATTGGCGGTAAAAATTGGAGCCAAAAATTGGCGCCAATATCACTGCCTATATAAGAGGTGACGTGTCCCGACATGCATCAGTCCGCTTGAATCGGAGCAAGCGTACGGTTACTTGAAAACGACTGCAGAATAAGCAGTTGAAACGTTGTACAATTATTTTAATTTAATAAATAATTTTATACAAATAATGTGGTCTTTTAATAAAAATTCTCTTAATAATTATCAAAATAACCACAAAAGCTTTAATAAATATATTTATTATTTATTATTTATAATTTATAATTAATTAAATTTAATTTAAATATAATATATTATGTTATTTAATCCAATTCAAATTGCGAGATAGTCGAGTGGAGACACTCCAGCTAATTTTTAGATGCGAAGAGCGCCTCAGGCGGTATGATTAGCTAGGTTATAATAATAATAAAATTTGAATGCCAATTTGTTGAATTTAAAGATAAATATATTAAATAATTAGGTAATTATTAATAAATTGATTATGCTTATTAAGAAGATTATAATATATGTTAAAAAATAAATGATTAAACCCTTGTTGATTATGTAATTTAGTTTAAAGAAATAATTCAGGTTGCTTTCAAAATATAAACATATTTCAACTATAACATTGAATTATTTAAGTATTGGATAATGTTGTACAATAGCAGTATATAAAAATATTATTAGTTTAATTTATTTATAATAAATTTTTGATGATAATAAAAATATTTGAATAAAAATAAGGCATATTTATATTCTTTATTTTGTATATTTATTTATTTAATTTTTGAATAACTTACTTGAATTTCATCGTTCATAACTTCAGTTAATACAAAATCTCCATCTATTACTCTCTCCTCATTTTGATTAACGACTGATAATTTTGAACATTTAATGATCGAATTCTCCAATTCTTTAAAAACAATTGAGTGTAATACTATATGATAATTTTTTGGCTGTAAAAAATAATTTAATTAATTAATATTATTATTACCGACCGACGATAGTAAGGGAGGTATTGTTTTCACACCAAATTTCACATGAGGAGATTTTTTTATATATCACCACGAATCATACACTTTGTATTGGTTTTATCCTCGGGAAAATCATATTTATTAGTTTTTTCTTGATTTAAAATTATATGACGTCATCCAGCCATTCATGACGTCACAGTCTGGTCTTACATATATATTATAAATAAAATAAAATTAAAAATATTTATGTTATATGCCTATCTGTTTTTTATTACATTAATAGATATATTAAAATTATTTGAAATTGTTTCTGTAGCTGGAAATTAATTTACTTCAAACCGTCGGTCGGTTCGGACCTGGCCACAGGTCAACTTATTAATCATGATATAAGAATATATATATATAATATGTAATAGATATTATATATGTATATATAATATATGTAATAGATATTTTGTTTAAACATTTCTTATTATTAATTATATACGATAATAATGTTATTTAAAGCAACATATTCGTATATTCTTTAAATAGTGTCAGAAGTTAAAAAAATAAAAATGAGTAAAAACAAGATCCAGAAAATATTAAATATACCAACTATATTGAAAATTATTGTAATAATTAGAAATGTAGAAAATAATATTTTATATCTATAAATGATACAGGATACCCAAGATTTAGAAAATATATTTATATAGATAGATTTGGTAACAATATAAAGAATAAAAATTTTAATTATTCAGAAAAGAGGAAGGAATATTATAAATGTAGAAAAAAATCACATCATAATTTTATTAATTATCCAGCTAAAGATAGTGTTTTTACCGACCGACGATAGTAAGGGAGGTATTGTTTTCACACCAAATTTCACATGTGGAGATTTTTACATATCTCCACGAATCATGCATTTTCTTAACAGAAAAAAGTATTTTTAGCATGATGTCTGTCCGTCCGTCCGTCCGTCCGTATAGATGTGTACAGCCTGAACGGCTCAACCGATTTTGATGAAATTTGGTATATTTACTTAATGCATCAGTGGGATGAATTGATCAACTTTTGGTACAAATCCGGAAACCGGAAGTGGTAGTATTAGCGATCGACGATAGGAAGGGAAGGGTTATTTTCACACCAAATTTCACACGAGGAGATTTTTTTACATATCACCACGAATGTATTGGTTTTATCCTCGGGAAAAATCATCTTCATTATGTTTTTCTTAATTTAAAATTATATGACGTCACCCAGCCCTTCATGACGTCACAGCCTCGGGTAACGCCGGGTAACGCCGGCTACTTCAGCTATATATTATAAATAAAATAAAACTAAAAATATTTATGTTCTATCCATATCTGTTTTTTATTACATTACAGATATATTAAAATTATTTGAAATTGTTTCTGTAGCTGGAAATTAATTTACTTCAAACCGTCGGTCGGTTCGGACCTGGCCACAGGTCAACTTATTTGGTGATGTAAAAAGGTAATTTTGGCAATAAATTTCGAGTTAAATAAAAAATTAATAATATAGTTCAGCCCAAATTCTGTTGAGTCTTGTGGATTAATAACGTGTGCTTGTGGAAAAAAAATCAAGATTCTTGGAGAATAATGATGAAAATAAATAAGTTGACCTGTGGCCAGGTCCGAACCGACCGACGGTTTGAAATAAATTAATTTCCAGCTACAGAAACAATTTCAAATAATTTTAATATATCTATTAATGTAATAAAAAACAGATAGGCATATAACATAAATATTTTTAATTTTATTTTATTTATAATATATATGTAAGACCAGGCTGTGACGTCATGAATGGCTGGATGACGTCATATAATTTTAAATTAAGAAAAAATTAATAAAGATGATTTTTCTCGAGTATAAAACCACCAGAAAGTGCATGATTCGTGGTGATATGTAAAAAATCTCCTCATGTGAAATTTGGTGTGAAAATAAACCTTACCTTCCCTCGACGATCGCTAATACTACCGTGGTTTGCAGCAATTAATTAAATAGTTCTTTGAAATCAATATTTTTCGTATACCTAATGATCATTTTTTAGTAATCTGCCTTGAGCGGAGTTTTCTTTAATTTTTGTTTTGATGTTGTTCTGGTCGTGGATATTAAAAAATTAAAAAAACGATCTCTTTTCTCGATAAGTTGGTTGTTTGCGCTAATCTTTGGGCTGTTGCCTGTGTATATATATATAAATATATAATTTAAATAATAATTTAAATATTTAAATAAAAATCAAATAATTTAATATTTAATTAAATGTTTTATTTTAATAATTATAGTTATATATTATTTATCTTATAACAAATAAAACTTATATAATATAATAATATAATAGTTTATATCAGGCCTTCTTAAACTATTGGTCGCAACCCCAAAGGGAGTCGCGTAGGGAGATTTTAATATCAAACATTTAAATACACGATTTTGTGAAGTATAAAAAATACCATTTTACAACTTTTTGTGCAATTTTTAATTTTAGATTTATATATATGTATATTGTTATCTAATAAATAATTTATCAAAAAATATTTATATATCTTTTATATTTATACGGGTTCGCAAGGAAACTCCCAATCATAAATGGGGTCGCGAATGAAAAAAGTTTAAGAAGCCCTATTAATATAAATTAATACATAATATTGAAAAATAAAATTATCGATAAATATATTAATAAGAATTAATTTATCAACAAATTCAAACACCAGGAAGAAATTGAATTAAAAGAATGAAATATAGCATATATATAAATAAAATACGAAATCTAGTATTCAATTAACATTTTTTTAAAACATATAAAAATCAAATTACCATAATTTTAGAATAATTTTTTTTTTTTTGAAAGACCCACGTCGAAAGACATGTCATGTGGCCCAATTATGGGGTTAGGTCAAAATGAGTGAGTGATTATGGCTTTTATATATATATAATATAAAAGGTCAAATATATAAATTATGATGATACCGATCATAAACCACTAACAGTTTTATTAAATTTGAATCCATTGAATGAGTTAATTCCGAGGATTCAAAGAATGAGGATGAAATTAATGAATTTTTATTATGATATTATGCATATTCCATAAAAACAATTTTATGTTCCAGATACTCTTTCTTGATTTACAGAAATTGACAAAAGAAACACCGATTATAAGTACGTTAAAATAATTAAAGAATGATTACTATTATCTATTAAAAAAAAATTATCAATAATGAACAAAAATTAGAAAATTTATATGAAAAATTAGAGTAGAATATAATAGGTTGGGGACAAAACTCCATTATTTTTTCGGTAGAAGGTTGTAGTGAACGATATCTCGTAAAGTACCCATCAAACAAATTCAAATTTACGCTCGTTATAAAGGTAAAATTTCACACGAAAAAAAGAGATTTTGTTGTTTTTTACAGATGCACCTCGCACAGGCAGGCCCGTCGTCAAAAATGCCAACAAAATTGTACAAATTATCAAAGTTTATTGGAATGTTGCATAACCCAGCAGTTAAAGATCGACCATGAAACAGCTTTAAACCATTTGCGCAAAAATTTGAATTCAAAAAGAAGCTCAGTGATTGTGTGCCACACCAATTAACATCAAAAAACATGCAGAGTCGAATTTCCATCTGTGAAACCTTTTCTAAACGAAATAAAATCGACCCATTTCTTAACGGATAATAACTGGGGATGAGAAATGGGTCACATATGACAATATTATGCAAAAATTATGGTGTTCAATGTGCGGTGAAGCAGCTCAAATGGTGCCCAAATAAGTTACAGGGTGTAAAAAAATGGAAGCCAACAAAAATAGTAGAATATAATAGATTGGGGACAAAAATTCATTATTTTTTAGATGATGACTGTAGTGAAGTTGTAAACTCAAAATTTGTTGTGCCGATTACAATAAAATATTACTAGAATCTTATCTTATTATGCTAGCTAAAATTGTATATATATATATAGCCATAGGTTCTCAAAAACCACTCTAACGATTTTTTTCAAATTCACACTAGATATAGTATTTATAAAGAAAAATTGATTTTTATTGATCACATCTCAGGAAAAATACATCTTAATTATTTATTTCTTAATTTCGGCTCGGTACTTAAGTTAAAAAAAATGATTCATTATTATTGGGTTTGGCTGGTAATATTAATACCTGGGACACCGATCTGTGTCGCTCGACCCTTTAAAAAATATTAATCTACAATTAATTATTTATTACAATTATTAAATGTTGCATCATTGCATCAATCTGATTAAAATGAATTGAACTGGGGTCCTCAATAATACAAACAAACAATTTTAGCTAGCATAATAAGATTAATCCAAGTAATATCGTCTATTTCTATTCGACACTATTTTCAGTTATGAAATGAACAGTCAGTAGAGAGTAAAAAAATTGTAATTGAACACCGCCGTTTTTTAAAATAATTAAATTATTTTATAGATTATAAAATAAAAACTATTGTATTAACATTAAAAATATTGAAATAAAAAATAATAGTTTGATTTAATAAACTAAAATATTATAAACATTTTTAGTGGGAATTTCTCAGGGAGGTAGGGAGCCCAATTCATTTAACCGTCCATGTTACATAAGGCAAAATAATGTCTTAACACTCCGTTTTTTAAAATTTAAAATAGAGGGAGAGAAAGAGTTTTAATTATATTCGAATAGTCGATATATTCTATATATCAATATTTTGTTTTCTGAATTTAGTACCAAGTTGATTTTCAAAATTTTCTATTCTTTATGCATATGATTGATTACATGTGTTAAAATTTAAACAAATTCAAATATTCTAATTTTTAAATTTATATATAATTTAATATTATTTTTTCGAGACTAATGGCAAATACCGGTGGCCCTAATCAGAGCAAGAGAAGACTCCTTAAGGTAGCGGCCCAGTCGATGATGTTATATGGATCGGAGATTTGGGCTTTACAACTATATTTTAAGTGAAAAAATGATTTCTTGGTTATATAAAAATTAAAATATGATTCTTTATATTTTTATTATACAGAAAAGTAGGCGTGTTAATATAAAATATATTCCTGGGACACCGAACTATCACTCGACCCTTTAACCAATTTATACAATTTATTTTTATATACTTTAAAAATTTTACAATTTTTTAATTATTTATTATAATTGTTAAATGGGATTTCTAAAAATGACCCATTAAAAATTTGTTTCCTAAAATGTTTCAAATTAATTAAAATAAATTGTATAAATGTTCATTTATAAAATCTATATATCTGTGTGTATGTTTTTCGATTTTTTAAATTTTGATTTTGGATTCGATTAGAGCTTAAAATGTGTAAATATAAAGTGGTCTTGGTTTTTTAAAATTCGTTTGGGAACATGGTCAAATCGGCAGTCAAAGTTGAAAATTCCCCATATATTATAAGTACTGTAATTAGTATTATTATAATGTAAAATGATAAATATATATCGTAATTTATAATTATAAAATATTATTAAAATATATATTTTTAATTTTATTTCGAAATTAAATTAAAAATTTTAAAATATTTTAAATATAAAAAAAAATATTAATACAATATCCTTTAAAAAAAAACGGGAGTCAAATTTCAATATTAATGTCATTTGTCCATATATAAATTAATAATAAATAATATTAATAAATATTAAATTTTTTTAATAAAAGAACAATGAATAAATAAATATAAAATAGTAATTTATTAAAAAATAAACATGAAAATAGATTAAAAAACAAAAAAAAACAAATTTATTATTTTTAAATATCGATGCTCGTGTCAAGCCTCGACCCCTCAACTCCACTCGCACTCAGTCAAAACAGTCTCTCTACCCACTGGTCTAAGATATTTATATAATTTTATTACCATCTTCCGAAACCAAATACCAAACTATATTTTATTTTGTTGTTATTTTTTTTTTGAGAGAGATTAATAAATATATATATATATTTTATTAAAAATAAATATTTTTAATTTTATTTCGAAATTAAATAATAAATTTTAAAATATTTTAAATAAAAAAAATATTAATACAATTTCAGTTAAAAAATAAAAATGGATGCCAATTTTGACGTGTTCCATATAAAATTTTAAATTAAGAAATAAATAATGAAAATGTATTTTTCCAGAGATATGATCAATAAAACTTAATTTTTCTTTATAAATACTATATCTAGTGTGAATTTGAAAAAAATCGTTAGAGCGGTTTTTGAGAACCAATGGCTATATATAGATATATACAATTTTAGCTAGCATAATAAGATAAGATATGGAGACGTCAAAAATGGCATCCATATTGAAATTTGACTCCCGCCTTTTTTAAAGGTTATTGTATTAATATTTTTTTATATTTAAAATATTTTAAAATTTTTAATTTAATTTCGAAATAAAATTAAAAATATATATTTTAATAATATTTTATAATTATAAATTACGATATATATTTATCATTCTTCCAATAAAAAAAAATATTCATTCACTTAGAAACATACCTAATAATACATATTTATGTATTATTGAGGACACCAAGTTTCATTCATTTTATTCAGTTTGATGCATTGATGCAACATTTAATAATTGTAATAAATAATTAAAGAATTGTATTTCTGCTCGGTGTCCCAAGTATTAATATTACCAGCCAAACCCAATAATAATGAATTATTTTTTTTAAACTTAATTACCGAGCCGAGGCTCGGGGTCCCGGTATGATCTTAATATATTGTGATAATTAGATAAATAGTGTAGAGAGAAAAAAATATTTAAAAATAGATATTTATTTAAATGAAATAAAATTATTTAATTTACAGAATGAAAATGTCTATAATAATGTCTAAACATTTTTTCTTTATAATTTTACATTATAATAATACTAATTACAGTACTTATAATATATGGGGAATTTTCAACTTTGACTGCCGATTTGACCATGTTCCCAAACGAATTTTAAAAAACCAAGACCACTTTATATTTACACATTTTAAGCTCTAATCGAATCCAAAATCAAATATTTATGTATTATTGAGGACACCAAGTTTCATTCATTTTATTCAGTTTGATGCATTGATGCAACATTTAATAATTGTAATAAATAATTAAAGAATTGTATTTTAGCTCGGTGTCCCAAGTATTAATATTATCAGCCAAACCCAATAATAATGAATTATTTTTTTAACTTAAGTACCGAGCCGAGGCTCGGGGTCCCGGTACTATTCTTAAAGACTCTTATTTTAATATATGCTGTAAATTTTATCAATATTTATTAAAAAAAAACAAAAATTAATTTTTTAAAATTTATATCAAGCTTAACAAATCTTTACTTTATCCATAGGGCGGTTGAAGAATAGTGCCAGAATCATAATCTTTTTCTAGAATTTAATATAGCATTGTCAAAACAATAAATTGTAATTGGTTCACGGTATTAGATATAAATTTTGTCAATGTCAATGGAAGTCACTTTTATTTCGATATTTCCAACGTGTTTTACCAAAATTAATCTCTCGAAATAATTTATAAGAATTTGGTGAAAATTACATTAATGATATCTTAATAATTTTTTTTAAATTTTTGAAAATAATCTGTAATAGAAGAAAGTTATTAGAATAATAAAGCAAGAAGGAGTTCTTTTAAAAATGTCGATATGTAAATTTGCATATGATTTTGTTAAATATTAGAAATAATATAGGGAGTCCACACCACTATAATCTAAAACCAATTAAAGAATTTTCATACAATAAAAATAAAACAAATAATAAAAAATTTTTAGGAAAGATATATTTTTATCACAAATAAATTCCAAATTTTTTAATAATCATTTTATTTTTTTTGTATAAAGTTTAATATTTAAAATTATACAAAAATATTCAATTACATATTAACGCTAAAAGGAGTAAAAAGAAGTGGAGTAAAAAATCATGGCAATTTTGCATCGATCTGATTAAAATGAATGGAACTTGGAATCCTCAATAATAATAAATAATAAATAATATTTTAGTGAAAAAATTATAAAACTATCTAAAAATTAATTAATATAAAAACAATGAATAAATAAATATAAATTACTAATTTTATAAAAAATTACTAATTTTATAAAAAATAAACGAGAAAATATTATAAAAAAAAATAACTTAAAATTAACTAATAAAAATTTATAAGACATACAAAAAATTAAAATACAAAAGAGATTGAAATATTGTTTCTAAAATATCATAAATAAACTTACAATGTTTGCAAGATTTAATTTTTAATAATTTTTTTTGTCTTATAAATTTAAGTTAAGAAAAAACTAATGAAGATGATTTTTCTCCAGGCTGAAACCAATACAAATCGATTTGTCTTTAAATATTATCCAAAGTGTGAATTTCAAAAAAAATCCTTCGAGCGGTTAATTAATAAATTAATTCAAAAATATACAAATATAAATACACATATATATGTATAAATATATATATATATATATATATATATATATATATATATACATATATACAATTTTTGCTAATATAATAAGATAAGATATAAAAATATAGAATATATGGTAACCATTAACTATTTTTCTAAATATGTATTTGCAGACAAATTCAAAATTAAAAAAAAAATCTAACAAAGTAAAATTTTAAAAAATGATAAGTAGGTAAATTAATAATTAGTAAACGATAATTAAATTAATTTAACGCCCATTTATTTTTCATAACTTACCATTTTTAATGCTACTATCCCTGAAGGAACAAAGATAAAAACAAATAATAAATTCCATTTCATGATTTTTAAAAATGAAACAAATTCCTGATTTGAATTCTACTTGTATTACTTAAAATTTAAAATATGCATTCAGACATTTATATTTATTTATTAATGTTAGTTATTTAATCATTTATATAATTCTTAAAATTTATATATAATTAATTTATATTATTTATCTCCCTTTGAATTAAAATAAGATCATAATAAAAAGTATATTATTTGGTTTATTATTAAATTGTTATGCATACAATTGGAATGAAATAATCTGAATTTAATCTAATTGTGATTTTTTTTAATTAACATTATTTCCTGTTATTTTTTTTTTGTCTTTTTTGGTTTTTGTTATATCTTTCTCTGTCTCCCTCACAATTACACACACATAGTATATATAGTTAATAAATATAATTAATAAAATTATTTATACCTTTTATAAAACTATTAATATGTAAAGATTACAATTTACTATCAATTTGAATTTCATCGTATTGCTTTTTAATTCCAAAAATGATTTATTCTATTATTTTATTATCAAGTAATTATATCTGCGCCATCTCATTGTATATATATTGTGCATATAAATCAGGGATGTTGAACCTTTTGCGCAAATGCCGCACCTTTGTAAAATGTAATGACACACACAAAGCCCCCTAATTCCTTTACTTAACCCTTTGCACTCCGAGCAATTTTTAATATGGGCTAGCAGCAACTCCGAGTCATTTTCACTATGGGCTATCAGCTACTCCAGGCTATTTTTAATGGCACGAGCGCGCCTCAGTTGAATATTGAAAATTGCTTTGTCATTAAAAAAAACCTGAATAAATTAAAAAAATATGCTTTATTAATACAATATAATTACGAAAATATTAAAATACAATATATTTTATAAAAATCACTTTTTGAATTTCTTCATTTTATGGTATCTTGCAAAACAATCCCCAAGGTGCATTCTTGGCTTATCAGGACAAGTATCACAGTATTCACTCGTTTCTCGTCTTTCACCTTTTTTCTGTCTATTGGAGCAAACAACGCAATCTCTTTTTTTACCTTTGCGCATTTCATGAAGTTTTCCGTTTAACCTGAACTCAGATGAAGAGGTAGAGGCTCTAGATTTTTCTTGTCGAAAATTATTAACCAGTTGATCGACTAACAGTTTCACATATTTCAATTGTGTCAATGGTTTTTCGTTTCGTTTTGTTTTTTCAATTTTATATAAGATATATGAATTAATTACAGACACTTCCATGCCCCAAAAAAATATTTTTTTCCACCATTTAAGAGATTTTCTCAAAAAACAATAGGTAGATGCATATTGATCAGCTCGATCTACACCGCCCATAGAATTTGTGTAACTGACGACTACATTAGGCTTTTTAATATCTATTTCCGTACCCCCTCGAAGAATTCTTTTTGAATTTATCATTCCAGCATCATTCCAAGTGCTCAAAAGTGAGACAATCCTTTTGTCTTTCCAGGCTAAGAACATAATTTTTCCTTTTTTACTAACAAAAGTTTTCTTATCCGAAAACTTGGGTTTTTTCATAAAGGTCGGGATGCCTTTTCTGTTAGCTTTTATAGTACCAGTCAAGTGGCATTTCAATTTCATTAATTCTTCTGCTAAAGTTATACTGGTATAATATCTATCAGTAAACATATGGTAACCCTGTGCTTCCGGGATTTTATCTAGCAGCTTTTGATATAAATGCAGCGGAATTCTAGTGGTGACTGGTAAATCTGAACGAATAAGACTTTCTGATGTAATACTTCCATAATAAGGTAAGATGGAATAGATATATCCTGTTTCAGAATCCGCCATTGCATAGATTCTTATACCCCATTTTGTTGGCTTGATGGGGTTGTAAGTAATGAAAGAAATTTTTCCTTTAAATTTTACAATGGATTCGTCTACGCAAATATTTTTACCAGGAATAAAGTGTTCAGAAAATTTTGAGTCTATATAATCTAAAAAAATACTAGCTCGTTGTATACGAGTTTTGAGATGTTTGCTTTCGGAGTCAGGTGTTTTTAAATGGAGCATCCAAAATATTTGATTAAATCGAGCTCTTGTAAATACATCAGAAAAAAAAGGGATTCTACTGTTATGTCTAGTCGACCAATATTCTTGCATGTTAGAAACAGGCATTGTACCCATATTTAGGATAAGTCCAATGAAAGCCCAGAATTCATCTTTATTTACATCGCGCCATGTTTGCCATATAGAGTCTTTAGATATATCCTTTGATTTCAACAATGATTTTGCATAGCTGTTTGTTTCTTTTATTATTTCATTTACAAGTTGTTCTGAGAAAAATAGTTTGAAAAACTGAATCGGTTCAAAAATATTAGAGGGAATTTGGGGGCCTGTTACTTTTTGCCCTATTGAAAAATTTACTCTTTTGGGCATATATCCATTCTCTGTAATACTGACCCAATCATCTTCTTCTGAGGAGATGCTTGCATTGTCATCGGTGTCACTATCAATAGGTCGTGCTTTTCGACTTCGATGGACTATTACATCACTGCCAGAAGTATCACTATCACTATAATCTTCATTTATATTAATTTCAGACAAATTGTTGCTGTATAATTCAAATTCGAATTCATCTTCACTTTCGGAGAATTCATCAATTGCATTGAAATTATTTTCTTCCATTTTGAGGAAAAATATAAAAAAAAAATCGGGAGGGTCCTCCCCTAGACTTTATAAATAGGTAAATAGGTTATTATTATTATGTTTTAACAACAATAAAAATAAACAAACTAATTAGACTTTATAAATAGGTAATTAGGTTATTATTATTATGTTTTAACAACAATAAAAATAAACAAACTAATTAATTTAAATTATAAAGTAAAATGCTTTAACACTATTATATATATTTATAATTTACACCTAACGCTACTTGTATAGGTAAAATGTCACTTCCGGTAGTCAGATCATGATGAAATTTGGTATCTGAATTTTTTTCATATTTTTACCGACCGACGATATTGTATTGTATATAGGTATTGTTTTCACACCAAATTTCACATGTGGAGATTTTTACATATCTCCACGAATCATGCATTTTCTAAACAGAAAAAAGTATTTTTAGCATGATGTCTGTCCGTCCGTCTGTCCGTCTGTCCGTCTGTCCGTCCGTATAGATGTGTACAGCCTGAACGGCTCAACCGATTTTGATGAAATTTGGTATATTTACTTAATGCATCAGTGGGATGAATTGATCAACTTTTGGTGTATATCCGGAAACCGGAAGTGGTAGTATTAGCGATCGACGATAGGAAGGAAAGGGTTATTTTCACACCAAATTTCACATGAGGAGATTTTTTACATATCACCACGAATCATGCACTTTGTATTGGTTTTATCCTCGAGAAAAATCATAGTTATTAGTTTTTTCTTGATTTAAAATTATATGACGTCATCCAGCCATTCAAGACGTCACAGCCTGTTCTTACATATATATTATAAATAAAATAAAATTAAAAATATTTATGTTATATTCATATCTGTTTTTTATTACATTAATTGATATATTAAAATTATTTGAAATTGTTTCTGTAGCTGGAAATTAATTTTTCAAACCGTCGGTCGGTTCGGACCTGGCCACAGGTCAACTTATTAAATCTATATACAAAATATGAAGCAAATATCTCGAAGCAAAGTGGTACTTTACTTGAAAGGTAAACGCAACCAGTGTAGGTAAAGTACCACTTCCGTTTAACCGATTTTGACGAAATTTTGATAAAAATCTACAAACTGTGAATAATATCGGTGTACCAAATTTCGAAGTCCTAGCTTGATTAGTTTTTGAGTAAATTTGCTCACAGACATTACATACATACATACATACATACATACATACATACACACAGACATAATTCGAAAAATGGTATTTTCCGACTCAGGGAGGTCTAAAACGTCAAGATCTATCAAAATCTCGAAGTCGAAATTTTTGACGATTACAATACTTCCCTTATACGAAGTATGCGGGGAAGTAATGATTATATTTTTAACGCAATTATTTGTAATATCCAAGAGTATAGATTTTGATGAAGAATTATATAATATTTGGATTAAATATTTATATTATATTTAAAATAAAAAGAATGTTTCTTTTCCATGTCGCTGCTGCGGCGACAACGGAGTAGGAGCTTAAATTACAAAGTCGCCACAGCGGCGACACCGGAGCTATATGATTGCCTTACCCTGTCGCCGCTGTGGCGACAACGGAGTGCAAAGGGTTAAAATTTCCAACAAAACATTTTGACCGTCCATACTCAAATAGTGAACTCTGTTCCGTTGAAGAGCTCTATCAACATGATTTTCCATAACAGGATCAAATTTTGCAAAAAGCTGAACTAATTTTAAGAAATTGCCGTTGTTTCTTTCATATAATCTATCAGATGATTGCTGAAAGGCTATATTTTGGCTAGCAAGGAGCTTTATAAAATTTCTATAATGCATTCTAAATTACTCCTCCAATGCCTCTTTTCCATCTCATTCATGCTTTGAGTCTCACAATCATACTAGTTTTGTTTTAAAAACATTTATCTAGGTCTTTCCATTATAAAAAAATTCTCATACGCGTTAGGCTAGTCTCATGTCTATGCAAAGTTGTAAAATGATTTCTCCAATCGTAATAACCTTCTATATAACACTACTAGATTCATTAGATGTGTGTGCAACAAAAACAAAAAACACGATTCAATTTTTCGGAATAAATAAGCTATGTTGTTCTAGGCTCTAACTCACCATTTTCCATTTTTCTATTATAATATGTATCGTTAAAATTGCGACCGTGTGAATCTTTGGGATAAATAATATTTTTTTTTTTGAACAGTACCCCTTTCAACTAAATCAACTCGCAGTTTTCCGTCAATACAACGTAATGCTCTATTCACCTGGGTCTTCTAATTACCGATCGACGATAGTAAGGGAGGTATTGTTTTCACACCAAATTTCACATGTGGAGATTTTTACATATCTCCACGAATATTTCTTAATTTAAAATTATATGAAGTCACCCAGCCATTCATGACGTCACATTTTTAGCATGATGTCTGTAGGTCCGTCTGTCCGTCTGTCTGTCTGTCCGTCTGTCCGTCCGTCAATCCGTCCGTATAGATGTGTACAGCCTGAACGGCTCAACCGATTTTGATGAAATTTGGTATATTTACTTAATGCATCAGTGGGATGAATTGATCAACTTTTGGTGCGAATCCGGAAACCGGAAGTGGTAGTATTAGCGATTGACGATAGGAAGGGAAGGGTTATTTTGACACCAAATTTCACATGAGGAGATTTTTTTATATATCACCACGAATCATACACTTTGTATTGGTTTTATCCTCGGGAAAATCATTTATTAGTTTTTTCTTGATTTAAAATTATATGACGTCATCCAGCCAATCATGACGTCACATCCTGGTCTTACATATATATTATAAATAAAATAAAATTAAAAATGTTTATATTTATTATTTATGTATTCATATCTGTTTTTTATTACATTAATATATATATTAAAATTATTTGAAATTGTTTCTGTAGCTAGAAATTAATTTACTTCAAACCGTCGGTCGGTTCGGACCTGGCCACAGGTCAACTTATTTTTTAAATACTTCCGTTTCCTTAGTTTCGTCGACAACTACATTTAGATCTAACTTTTGCGTTTCATTTAAATCATGTTGTAGTTCTGAATGATTTTTAGAAAAACTCATTGATGAACACGGTTCGATAACACATATTTCTTCTAAATCAACTTCAATACAATCAGTGTCAGGATTTAGCATATAATTTTTTTAATAAAGTTGCTAAGAGAACCTGCTTGTTTTTTAATATTTGCGTCTTTCGTACCTTTATGCTTACGGGATTGGGCACCAGATAATTTCTTTTTCGATTCCATGTTTACTTTAATCGCAAAAAAATTTAAATAATCATACTAAGCACTTTAAATTTTTGTTTCTTAAAATCAACAATTTAAATGAAATAATTATTAATAAAATGATTAAACTAATTAGCTGTTCTGATCGCTCCGGCGATCTTCACACCTAGAGGGGGCTCCGCCCCCTGTCCCCCGAGTGGTATTTAGTATTTGGTTGAAAGTAGTAAAAGGTTTTCATCCATTTTGTTTCAATCAGTATATTACATAAAACATTCATTTCTTTTTTTGTTCTTATTTAAAATATATTTTAATTTAATCAGTAAATTAATTATATATTATTATTGTATATGTTATATCTATCTATCTCTGTGTCTCAACGATACTCGAAAGTTCTTGGCCGCAACAACCACATTTCTCAGTGCCAACATCCATCCAAAACTTACCCTCTCCCATCTCTTTTACGTCCCTTCCAACGCATCCTTGGTCTTCCAAGCGGATGTTTTCCATCGGTCTCCCCACCAATGTCTTTTTCCTCTCCCATTCAAGCCTCGTGCCCTGCCTTTCGCAGCCTTTTCGCTTTTATAACCCTAACTATTTCTCGAGTTGTATAGAGGTCATGAAATTCCTCGTTATGTATTCTCCGCCATTCCTCCTCATCTTTCTTTGGCCCATAAATGCTGGGAAGAATCCAATTCTAAAATACTCTGAATCTACTCTCATCTGGTCCCAATTGGTCTGTCCATAATTAACTTTCTCCCCAATTTCTTACTTTTATTTACTAACTTCAAGACAAATTTGAAGATCAAAATTTGAAAAAGTTTATCCGGATCGATTGAGTCTTAGTTATGCTTTAAGTCTACAAATAATTACTGAACAGAAATATTGAATTCGCGGTTTTTTTTAATATCTGTCATAATGTGTGTTAATCGATTTGGTCTGAACCCCCATTGATATCCTCCTAACATTTCCTCCGACTATTTTAATTTTCACTTTGTTAATTTATATAAATTTCAATTTAAACTGATTGTGAGTCATACGCTTTGCCAAGACTGAATAATTTGTTTACAGAAATATTGAACGTTCTTAGTGAGATTTGATATAATATTGTCCGGATTTGTCCTTAATCTGAATTAGAAGAAAATTATAAATTGCCTCCTCTTCCAGCCCAATTCATTTACCCATCCATGCTGTATAAGGCATCTTAATTTCGTAACACTCCGTTTTTTTTTAAATTTAAAATAGAAGGAGAGAAAGAGTTTTAAATTATATTCGAATAGTCTATATATTCTATATATCAGTATTTTTTTTCTGAATTTAATATCAAGTCGATTTTCAAAATTTTCCATTCTTAATGCATATGATTGATTACATGTGTTAAAATTTAAAAAAATTCAAATATTCTAATTTGTAAATTTTTATACAATTTAATATTATATTTTATTAATAACATATCAAAAAAGAGAATTTATTAAAAATTAAAAATAAATAAGTTGACCTGTGGCCAGGTCCGAACCGACCGACGGTTTGAAGTAAATTAATTTCCAGCTACAGAAACAATTTCAAATAATTTTCATATATCTATTAATGTAATAAAAAACAGATATGGATACATAAATAATAAATATAAACATTTTTAATTTTATTTTATTTATAATATATATGCAAGACCAGGCTGTGACGTCATGAATGACTGGATTACGTCATATAATTTTAAATCAAGAAAAAACTAATAAATATGATTTTCCCGAGGATAAAACCAATACAAAGTGCATGATTCGTGGTGATATATAAAAAAATCTCCTCATGTGAAATTTGGTGTGAAAATAACCCTTCCCTTCCTATCGTCGATCGCTAATACTACCACTTCCGGTTTCCGGATTTGCACCAAAAGTTGAGCAATTCATCCCACTGATGCATTAAGTAAATATACCAAATTTCATCAAAATCCGTTTAGCCGCTCAGGCTGTACACATCTATACGGACAGACGGACGGACGGACGGACAGACATCATGCTAAAAATACTTTTTTCTGTTAAGAAAATGCATGATTCGTGGAGATATGTAAAAATCTCCACATGTGAAATTTGGTGTGAAAACAATACCTCCCCCCTTACTATCGTCGGTCGGTAAAAACAAATTATTAATATATATAAACCAATATTAATAACAATAATTCTGATATAAAATAAATTTTAAAAAAATACTCAATTTAAAAAAAGACAAAAATTTAAAACATCTCGTTTATATGATTTGTCTAAAAAATCATATTTTAATTTTTTTATAACTAAGAAATCAATTTTGCATTCTGTGTTGAAAATGAAAGCGATATCAAAAAGAAATTGAAAAAAAAAATATTAAATTAAAAAATTTCAAATATTTTAAAGAAATTCAAATAAATGAAATGTCTTAAAAACTATCGAATTATGTATATACATAATAATACATACCCTATATTTTATTTTTAATTTTATTTCGAAATTAAATTAAAAAAATAATTAATTAGAAATTAATTAGAAACAAAAAAACTTTTTATTAATCAAAAAGTATAAAAATATACAAGAAAATTTTTTTATAAATATAAAAAGCAAAGCTAAAAGATACTTTTTAGATAAATAAAAAATTTTTAAGATCGAAACCCGGTTTTTTAAAGTCGGGTTTCGGGTTTGAAATTTCGAGTCGAGAACCGGGTTTTAAACCCGTGTTTTCAAAACCCGACAAACCCGTGGTGTCGTTCTTTTTACTTTCCCGCATACTTCGTATAAGGGAAGTATTGGAATCGTCAAAAATTTCGACTTCGAGATTTTGATAGATCTTGACGTTTTAGACCTCCCTGAGTCGGAAAATACCATTTTTCGAATTATGTCTGTGTGTGTGTATGTATATATGTGTGTATGTATGTATGTAATGTCTGTGAGCAAATTTACTCAAAAACTAATCAAGCTAGGACTTCGAAATTTGGTACACCGATATTATCCACAGTTTGTAGATTTCTATCAAAATTTCGTCAAAATCGGTTAACCGGAAGTGATACTTTACCTACACAGGTTGCGTTTATCTTTCAAGTAAAGTACCAGTTTGCTTCGAGATATTTGCTTCCTATTTTGTATATAGATTTAAAAATATGAAAAAAATTGAGATACCAAATTTCATCATGATCTGACTACCGGAAGTGACATTTTACCTATACAAGTAGCGTTTCTTTTTTACCGACCGATCCATGTTTATTTATTTAATAAAAATACAACATAAATATATAAAATACAACTTAAAAATAAATTTATGTTAACAGATTATACTATCTCCATGAAATAATGGGTTGTTTTTTCTTTTTCTTTCGTTGATTTTTTATTTTAAATTTTTCTTCTTGCTTCTTATTTAATCAAGCAGCAGTTCTCTCTTGTTTTATTTTTTCGGATCAAAGTTTGTTTAGCAATTTAACATTGTGGAACTGGTGCCATTTATAATACTTTTCTAAAAGGGCTACGTATGTTTGGTTTTGAGGTTTCTAGCTGAGAATTTATCAGTAAACTATTACTATTTTGGTTGGAAATAGTATTATTATTAATTATATAAAATGCTGTATATCATCAAAATTAACCTCAATTTGCTTCAAAGATTTTTCAATTCTGAGTTCTTTCTCTACACATTCTTTTTCAGAAACATTATGCTTATAATTTAAATTAATAGAATAGTTAATAGTATTCCATATATCATACAGACTTGTATCTTCTGTATTTCTTTCTCAATCTTTCGTATTTATTAAAACAGTGAGACATCACATTGGATTTGAATTTACTTTAAAGTATAGATTATTTTCCTTTTTTGCAATTATGTCAACTATTGGAACCATCGTGTACCTGTAGATGAAATCGATGTCAACTTCTAGATAAAGCAGTGTTTACAGTGTGACAAGCCAGATAAAATTTAAATTAATCTTATTACATCAACTACTGGTTCAGATACATATTCTGAGTACCCAGTACTTGACATAGCACTAATGCCAAATATTCTTTCACTTAAAGTTAAGATCTTATAATATTATTATATAATAACTTATCTTCTAGGTAATATGGATATTCAATTAATAATATTTAATATTGATGTCAATGCTATACAAAATATCCATTTGTTCGTTTCTTTAAAAAGTAAATGTTTTGCCGTTTACTCAGACGATGACTCAAAACTTTTATATTTACATCTTCAATTTAGAAGGAATTACTTTCATATAGTGCGCATTTATAAATGTTTAAACAGATAGAAGCAATATTTGCTTATTGATGTTATATATCTAATTTTTAATTCTCAAATAGATAATAGCAATGAAAAGTAGAGTATGTATAAATTGAGGATTATTTAGGAGAAAAGTACAAGAAACAAAAATAAAACCAATCAAAGATAATGATTTTTATTTGTAGAAATAGATAATATTAATTATCCTTTTATTTATATTTATAATATTATTAATATTAATATTGAACTCATTAAATATTATATTATTTAATAACTCTTTCAACTTCAGCTTCAATTAATACATTTGCGAATTTATTAGGTCCTTTATAAAAATCGACTTGAACACGCCATTCACCGGCAGGCACCACCATTGGAAATGGATCATGATTTACCTTATAATTTTCAAGTTTATAATTTCCCTGAAATTAATAAAAAATTTTAATTATATATTATTACATATATTATATATTTTATTGTCTAAGGATAATTTCCACACGTGTGTTTGCAGCTTTATTGAGAGGACATCTAACTTCTCTAACACCTCTTATTACTAATTTTAATTATTAATGTGACTTACTCACATTATTGTATACTGAATAATGTGAGTGAACTCGGCGCAGGTCGGACGTGCGGCACATCGCTCCTGATTCCCATCCGTTTTTCCTTGGGGTATTTGTTAAAACTGGTGGTAAGTTTTACATCATTTTACTGATCTTGAGGTGCTCTTTACAATGGGGCACATCTGCGATCAATTGCTACCAAGGTGGGCGCGGTGGATCCTTAATTGGTAATTCTCGGTACTGAGACTGATGGGTATATGAACCCATTAATAAGTATAATTAGTGATAATGATAATGATCATTATTTTAATTTTATTTTTGTCATCTAATTCCGAGTTCAATTCAGGGTTCAACGTTCTACCAAGCAAGTACTCCACTCCTTCTCCCCCCTCTACCACTCCTGTTTTTAAATCCTTTATTTATTTATTTCTATTAATAACTAATCCCGATTAATATTTACTAATATTATAAAATAAATAAATAACAATTTCCTTTTTCCTATCAGTGGCTTGTGGCGGGCGGTTTGTATTGCGCGCTGGGTGATCTTACATATTCCCTTGAGGGGCTCATAGCTTATGAGCATATGGATTGGCATCCATGAGGTCCCAAGCCATATCTAGTATTGCTTCCACTTACTTGTACTAGATATCTTACTGTTATCTTTCCTATCTGGCCTCTCTTGGCCAACTCTTGTTTCTTCCGACCCCGACGCTATTAGGTTCCGAGGGCTAGGGATCTTTCATTTCTTACTATTTACTTTCTCTTCTCTTAAGCCAGCTATGGCGAAACCCAGTAGCGTCTGTTCTCCAGGTTAGGGGCGGCTACGAACAGCGTCTGTACTCCAGGTTAGGGGCGGCTGAGAATCAAACCGAAGAAGGCAATGGTAAACCACTTCGGTATTTTTAAGAAACCCTGGTCCTCCAGGTTGGGGGTTTGGGCGTTGGGTTAGCAGCCCGCACCAGTAAAAAAAACTGAAGCTCATAGAACCATTAAGAAAAGGCCGGACGGATCTACACTGATGATGACCACTGCGAGACAAAAAAAAAAACAGATATGGAGGAAAAGCCTAACCAAATTCGCCACATGGAACATCACATCGTGGAATGGCAGAGAGCATGAGATTATCGCTGAGTTGAATACCTCTAAAATTGACTTTTGTGCTATCTCCGAAACCAAAAAAAAAGGCAAAGGAACACTATGTGTGGACAATTATATTTTGGCATACTCTGGCAAGCAAAAAGAGGAAAGAGCTCACGCGGGAGTGGGGATTCTTGTAAATAAAAAGTATTTAAACAACATAGACAATATAGAGTATATTAATGAAAGGATCATTCTATTATCGCTAAAATTTCCCAAGGCAATATGGTACATATTAAGTGTTTATGCCCCCGATATCTCGAAACCTAAAGAGCAAAGGGAGGAATTTTATGAAGATCTCCAAAACGTATTATATAAAATACCGAAAGATGCGCTTTTGTTCATGATGGGAGATATGAATGCAAGAGTCGGTGACACACCAGTCCCAGGAGTGAAACAACGATTCAACGAGAGTGTATCAAATAATAATGGAGATCTCCTAACAGATTTCTGTTCATTTAACTCTTTACGAATAAATAACACCTTTTTTAAACATAAATTTGGCCATAAGATAACATGGAGTAATAGTAGAGGCCAGAAATCTATAATAGACTATATTGTTACCAATCGAAACATTCATCCAACCCAGATACTTGATATAAGAACGTATAATACCGCTGATATCGGAAGCGATCATAAACTATTGGTAGCCAAAATTCGTGCCTCAGCTCAAATCACGAAAAGAACAAAACCAGTTTTCGTTTCGAAATTCAATACAGAAGCATTCCAAAACGAGAGTACAAAATATCTCTATGAGAAAAGATTATGTGAAAGACTCAAAGAATTGCCAATAGAGTCAAATAGCACTTTGGATGATTTCTGGGGAGGGATACAACTATGCATCACTAAAACGGCAGAGGAAGCTCTTGGGAAACGCTGCGTGAATATAAATACGCATAGAAAATCAACACCATGGTTCACACCAGAAATAAAGGAGCTCGCGAAAACGAAGAGAAAAGCATATTTGGACTATCTTTCCAACCCATCTCAAGAAAAGAGAAGATTATATGTTGAGGTGCGAAATAAAACAAACTCTAGCATTAGAAAAATAAAAGAAGGATATTGGGAAAGCTTCACGGCAGATATGGAACATGATATTTATGGAGCTCAGAAGAAAATATGGAAAGTGATAAAGAAAAATAGAAGAGAAATGAATGAATTGGTCCTTAATAACAAAATTCCAGTGGAGAAATGGGAGAGTTTCTTCCGTAACCTCTATTCAAACAATATTTACTCTAATGCTGAACCTATAGATTTTAACATAAACGACGTACCCTTATCCAAGGAAGAGATAACAAATGAAGTTAAAAATCTAAAAAATAGAAAATCCCCAGGCCCTGACGATATTTCAAATGAGATGTTGAAGTATGGTGGGAACATGCTAGCCTTGAAACTTACTCAATTGTTCCAGAACATCTTGGAGCAATGCAAAATCCCTGAGTCCTGGAAAGAAAGCACGATAATACCGATATTTAAAAAAGGAAGCAAAGACGACCTTAACAACTATCGTGGCATAACACTACTAAATAGTACCTTAAAATTATTTACTAAAATCATTCTAAATAAACTGCTCAACTACATTAAGCAGAGAGAGGAACAGCAAGGTTTTAGAAAGAATCGCTCAACAACGGACGCCATATTCATTATACGACAATTAGTTGAAAAGTCAATCGAATTCAACAACCCGGCATTCCTTTGCTTCATAGACCTTAAAAAAGCTTTCGACCGGGTAAGGCTAGAAGATATAGTGGATTGTCTAAGAGAGAGAGAAGTTCCTGAAAAGTTAGTTAGGATGATAATAGAGGTGAACACTAACACTACAGCTAAGATAAAAGTGAATAACCAAATATCGGAACTCATTCCACTATCAAGTGGGATAAGACAGGGCGACTCCTTAAGCCCTATGCTTTTTAATCTTATTATGGACAAAATAATAGCATACCTGTCACCGGAACTTAGCTATAAAATGGGAAATAAACTTGTGCACACCGTGTGTTACGCTGATGACGTGGTTTTAATAGCAAACAGCGAAATAAATTTACAAACTCTCCTATCACAATTCGATCTAATCGCGAAAAAATTAAATATGGAAATATCTCTGGAAAAATCGAAATGCCTTGTGATATCTAAGCAACAGCTCCAATGCGATGTTAAAATAAAAAATGTCTCATTGGAACAAGTCCAAAAATTCAATTACTTGGGTGCAGAGATATCGTCCGATGGAGACCTAGCGCATGAGGTTAGAACTCAAGTAACAAAAGGAGCACGAATAGCTGGCTGCCTGTATGGACTGGTATGGAAAAACAAATATATGTCAACAGAGAGCAAAGTAAAAATTTACAAGACCTGCGTTCGCCCAGTGTTGACATATGCAGCAGAAACCAGGGCATCAACAACTGCAACACAGCAGCTTCTCAGAACAACGGAGATGAAAGTAATAAGGACGATACACGGAAAAACCTTAAGAGATAAAACCCGTAGCGAAACCCTTAGGGAACTAAGTGGAATACAAGAAATAAATGAATGGATCGAAGTGAGAAAGAGAGGATGGAGTGAGCATGTGGAAAGAATGATGGATGATCGCCTTGCAAAAATAGTAAAAGAAAATCGGCCCCATGGAACACGTAGTAGAGGTCGACCAAAGAAAAGGTGGAAAGACCGATAAGAATGCCTTCTCTTGGAAACAAACAGGCTGGAAGCCTAAAAGGAAGAAGAAGAAGAAGAAGAAGAAGAAGAAGAATGTGACTTACTTTTACTTTATTTTTACAAATATTAATTATAAATAATAATTATTTTATTTATTTTATCCTTCTGTAATATTTAATTTAATCTATCTACCTATATTCCTTTATCTTATTTTCTATAATCACTTTTCTTTTATTTTAAATCTATATATTTATATATATAAAAAAGGTTTTTGTCTGCACATTACAACAAAACAAATTATTTTTCATGCTGATTATGATGCTGATACCGAAATCTTTATTTATTAACTGAAATAATCATAATAAATATAAAATACAAGTGTACATACATACATTTGTCATAATTTTATTTCCTTTTCTTTCTTTTTCTCTCCCTTTAATTTTTCTTTATAATTTCTCTCTTTTTTACCGACCGACGATAGTAAGGGAGGTATTGTTTTCACACCAAATTTCACATGTGGAGATTTTTACATATCTCCACGAATCATGCATTTTCTTAATAGAAAAATGTATTTTTAGCATGATGTCTGTTCGTCTATCCGTCTGTCTGTCCGTCCGTCCGTATAGATGTGTACAGCCTGAACGGCTCAACGGATTTTGATGAAATAATATTAAAAAATATATTATATATTAAAATCTTACGTGAAAATCCAATTATGAGATCAAATTTTCTTAATTAAAATGATTTACTCACATAATCTTAAAAATTAATAGTATTAAATTATAGCCGTAATGAGAATGTTTTCAAAGTTTAATAGGCCAATAAGATCAATTGAGATATTGTAAATATCAATATATATATAAAAAGATTTTTATCTGCACATTGCTCAGAATTTAAATTTTTTTGCGTATATTCGCGTTTCATGTCCTCTAGAATCCAAAAGTGACTTTAGAATTATTCATTTCTGTTCATAGACTATAAATTTTATTAATATCTAATCAATAACAGCAGAAATTAATTTTTAAAAATTTGATATAAACATGTTGTCATTTAGCAGCGCAAAGAATACAATAAAACAATAAAAACGATGTTTTTAATACATATATTTATATTTTTATTTTTATTTTTATTTTTCTAATATTTACAATATTTCAATTAATCATATAGTTTTTTATATATGTTTATTTATGCACAAAAAATTAATTGACATAATTCTTAATTTAATTAAATAAAATTTACTTTAATAAAATTAATTTAATAAAATAAAATAATTTAATAAAATATTAAAATAATAAAAATTAATAAATTTGTAAAAAAAATATATAATACTTTAAAAAAAAATGTGCCTGCGAGTTTCGAACCGAGAGTGCAAAGTCATAAGATAACGCCTTAGACCGTGCACCCACGAACCACTTATATTTGAAGGCTCCTATCAGGATATATATATGATGTCAAATTATCGCCAGCAGTGCCTCTATGATCTAGCATTGTAACTAAACTATTTTTATTTAAATTACATCCCCTGGACACACCTTACCAATTAGCGGTTTTCTAAAGGAAGTCTGACATGCCCTGAGACCTACTGAATATACATAAAAAATTTCATAAGAATCGGTCAAGCCGTTTCGGAGGAGTATGATTTCAAAGTTTTGTGACACGAGAATTTTATATATTAGATATACTTAAAATTATATACTTAAAATTTTATTTCACAAGCTTTGGTCTGTATTAATTGCTATACCTGACACCTTGGTAAGGGTTCTATATAAAATAGTTCTTGACTAGGTAACAATAATAAAATGCACTATTGCACTTGACCATTTGGAAAAATTGTAATTTTCCTTACACCTTTTAAATTAATCCCTCTCCATCACCTGCCCCTTAACTTAAATTAATATAAATAAGCTGTCGTTGAGAGAGAGTAAGGTAAAGACCTAATTATATTTTTTGATAAATAAATAAATATTATTATTTATTTATTCTAGAAATATATATACAATCATTTTGTATGTTATGTGGTGACAAAAAATAGCAAAAACATCCAAAAACCAAACAAAAACAAAAAAAAGCAATACCTATTTACATAATAACTAACACAACTCTGTAATCAACGATCATAAATGTCTTTAATTGAGGGCACACATAATCACAGACTCAGAGTTTCAGTTTTCCATCTTTTTAGATATATAGAGTAAAGAAAAACCAAAATAAATAAGCGGGAGTGTCCTCCCCTAGACTTTCCCGCATATAAATAGGTATAAAGAGTTGTGAATGAATATTTAGAATGTGTAAACTTGGTATTGATAAAGAGCCAGTTCGTATTAGTTTATTGGTGTCAAATTTGATATTTGGTAACATTTATATATATATATATATAGAATAAAGTGCTACTTCCGGTTAACTGATATTTTAAATGTAAAAAAAACATATATGGATATAATATAAATATTTTTAATTTTTAATTTTATTTATAATATATAAGGGCTGACTGTGAGGTCATGAAGTGCTGGGTGACGTCATATAATTTTAAATTAAGAAAAAACTAATGAAGATGATTTTTCTCGAGGATAAAACCAATACAAAGTGCATAACACGTGGAGATATGTCCTCACGTGAAATTTGATATGAAAATAACCCTTCACTTCCTCTCTTCGATCGGCAATACTAGCACTTCCGGTTTCCGGATTTGCACCAAAAGTTGATCAATTCATCCTACTGATGTATTAAGTAAATATACCAAATTTCATCAAAATCCGTTGAGCCGTTCAGGCTGTACAAATCTATACGGACGGACGGACAGACGGACGGACGGGCGGGCAGACATCATGCTAAAAATACTTTTTTCTGTTAAGAAAATGCATGATTCGTGGAGATATGTACCTAAAAATATCCATAGGTGAAATTTGGTGTGAAAACAATACTTCCCTTACTATCGTCGCTCGGTAAAAAAGAAACGCTACTTGTATAGGTAAAATGTCACTTCCGGTAGTCAGATCATGATGAAATTTGGTATCTCAATTTTTTTCATATTTTTAAATCTATATACAAAATATGAAGCAAATATCTCGAAGCAAACTGGTACTTTACTTGAAAGGTAAACGCAACCATTGTAGGTATAGTACCACTTCCGGTTAACCGATTTTGACGAAATTTTGATAGAAATCTACAAACTGTGAATAATATCGGTGTACCAAATTTCAAAGTCCTAGCTTGATTAGTTTTTGAGTAAATTTGCTTACAGACATTACATACATACATACATACATACATACTTACATACATACATAGATACACACACACAGACATAATTCGAAAAATGATATTTTCCGACTCAGGGAGGTCTAAAACGTCAAGATCTATCGAAATCTCGAAGTCGAAATTTTTGACGATTCCAATACTTCCCTTATACGAAGTATGCGGGAAAGTAAAAAAACAAAATACAAAAATAATGCCAAAAAAAAAAAAATAAATCGAAAATAATGGAAAACAAAAAAACACAAAGAAACAAAAAAAAACAATAAATAAATAAAAAGGAATAACTAATCGTTACTCCTCTAATATGAAGGATCTCAGTTTTAGGCCGCATTTCCCTTAATTGCCTCTCGTTCCTAAAATGTTATTTTCTAAACAAGTAAATGAAAATAATTATGTTTATGTTATATTTTGATGATTATATATTATATCTTTCTAAATTTTTTTTTTATTTTTGAATTAAATTTTTTTTATTTTTTTTTTTGGCAAAAACAACATTTATTTAACTTTTTGGTAAAACTTTTACAATTTCCACCTCAAATTTAGTATTTTTTTATAATTTCCCGGGATTCCCGGGAACGAAAATACTCCGGGAAAAGTAACCCTCTACTCAGAATTTAAATTTTTTTGCATATCTTCGCGTTTCATGACGGCTAGAAACCAAAAGTGACTTTAGAATTTTTGATGTCTGTCTGGATGTCTGTCCGGAAATTCTCACGTTATAGACCCAAAATTGGCTGAACCGATTTGAGAAAACAATTAAATTCGTTTTTTCCTTAAAAAAGTTAATGAATAGCTTTAAGACAAAAGTTTGAAGATGAATAATCGGGAGGCCATCTTATTTTGAGAATTATTTTACATTCTAGTAGGCTGAAGTACTCTATAGTTATATTCTACATGCCATGAATGAAAATATTATTTTTAAAATAGAATTAATTTTATCATTTTGACATCAGAAAAACAAAAAAAAAATACTGATTTTTATGATACATTTTAATATTCTTACCTTTGGAATAGGACATTTATCAAGTTTGAAGTATTGTTTTAAATCAGGCCATAATAGTTTATCTTTATTAAAAAATTCGCAACATTTAATTTTTTTCATTGATATAACAGATCTTTTAAAATCACCATTTTTCGTTTTATCATACACTTGAACATGGCACTGAAAATATGAAAAAATTATATTAAAAGACATGATATGAAAAATATAAATATACATTTTTTTTTATAAATTAACGTTTTTCTCAAGGACTAAAATAATTTTTCTATAAGCGTGACAAAGTTTATGGATGAATTTCTTCATATACAACGAAAAACGAGACTAACATCATAACTTTAAAGAAGAATGGGAAGAAGATTATGTGTTTATTCCAAAAAATGACAAAGCTCTTTGTCTCATTTGTAATGCAACGAATTCAAAGGAAGTTTTTGACAAAATTTATTGAAGATAATCAAAATGTTGTCGAAATATATAGCGTGAAATATCGCAGGACAAAAAAGACCTTATATCGATAGTATCTTTATTTAAAAAAAAATTATTGGACGCAGTTTAACTACTGGACCCATACAATTCCCAACTTTTGAAGCTAGTTAACGACATTCCCAGCTCACGACACACGATTGAACGTCGAATAGAAGAATTAACATGGATTTGTCATCACAACTAAATAATGACGTAAAAATTTGAGTAGGATTCAGCTTAGCGCTTGACGAATCGATTAATATTACTGATCAACCACAATTAGCAATCCTTATTCGCCTCGTTGTAGAAAATCCTGAAACGAAAGAGGAGTTGTTAGATTTAATTGCTTTGAAAGATTCGACTCGTGGAGTCGATATAAAAGAAGCACTCGATAATGCACTTAATTCGTAATTTTAGCTTCCGTGACTACGAACTACCCAAAAAAAAAAATAAATTAAAATTTTTTCCCGATTTGGCTCTTAAACATTTTGGATTTTTCAATATGGCTCTAAGTATTACCAAGTGTGGCCATCCCTGACATATACAATAAAACATATAATTAATTTACTGATTAAATAAAAAGATATTTTAAATAAGAACACAAAAAGATAAGAATTTTTTAATATACTGATTGGAATAAAATAAATAAAAACCATTTGCATACAGATTTTCAACCAAATACTATGTATTACTACTACAGTGATTCTCATTCTTTTTTTTATCGCGGCACACCTTTAACAGTTTAGAAATTTGGCAGCACACAAAGAAAAAGATAAGTGTAAAAGTTTACCATATTTAAAGAAAGTCGTCCCAAATACGGTTTACTTTTTTTTAGAACCAAATTGAAAAAAAAAAATTCGGGAGTGTCCTCCCCTAGACTTTCCCGCATATAAATAGGTAATTAGGTTATTATTATTATGTTTCAACAACAATAAAAATAAACAAACTAATTAATTTTAATTATAAAGTAAAATGGTTTAACACTATTATATATATTTATAATCTACACCTAACGCTACTTGTATAGGTAAAATGTCACTTCCGGTAGTCAGATCATAATCAAATTTGGTATCTGAATTTTTTTCATATTTTTAAATCTATTTACAAAATAGGAAGCAAATATCTCGAAGCAAACTGGTACTTTACTTGAAAGGTAAACGCACACAGTGTAGGTAAAGTACCACTTCCGGTTAACCGATTTTGACGGAATTTTGATAGAAATGTACAAACTGTGAATAATATCGGTGTGCTAAATTTCGAAGTCCTAGCTTGATTAGTTTTTGAGTAAATTTGCTCACAGACATTACATACATACATACATACATACATACACACAGACATAATTCGAAAAATGGTATTTTCCGACTCAGGGAGGTCTAAAACGTCAAGATCTATCGAAATCTCGAAGTCGAAATTTTTGACGATTCCAAAACTTCCCTTATACGAAGTATGCGGGAAAGTAAAAAAATGCGGAAATGTTTAAGAGCCTCATAATCTCTCGGCACACTTTTTAAAATCTCACTGAAGTGCTGCGGCAAAGTGGTTGAGAATCACTCTACTACGAGGAGATAGGGTGAAGAGCCCTTTCGTTTAGATGCGAAGAGCGCCGAAGGCGGTCTGATTAGCTAGGTTATAAAAATAATAAAATCTTGAATGCCAATTTGTTGAATTTAAAGATAAATATATTAAATAATTCGGTAATTATTAATAAATTGATTATGCTTATTAAGAAGATTATAATATATGTTAAAAAATAAATGATTAAACCCTTGTTGTATATGTAATTTAGTTTTCTGATGATATTAAAGAAATAATTCAGGTTGCGTTCAAAAAATATTCATATTTCAACGATAACATTGAACTATTTAAGTATTGGATAATGTTGTACAATAACAGTATATAAAAATATTATTAGTTTAATTTATTTACAATAAATTTTTGATGATAATCAAAATATTTGAATAAAAATAAGGCATTTTTATATTCTTTATTTTATTTATTTATTTAATTTTTGAATAACTTACTTGAATTTCATCGTTCATAACTTCAGTTAATACAAAATCTCCATCTATTACTCTCTCATCATTTTTATTAACGACAGCTAATTTTGAACATTTAATGATCGAATTCTCCAATTCTTTAAAAACAATTGAGTGTAATACTACTTGATAATTTTTTGGCTATAAAAAATAATTTAATTAATTAATATTATTATATTTTCCCATTTTTAATCATGAAAATAAATAAATATATATATATATATATATATATATATATATATATAATATATGTAATAGATATTTTGTTTAAACATTTCTTATTATTAATTATATAATAATGTAATATTTTTGTAATATATTTATATATGGTATATATTTAATTTAAAATATTTTAACTTCTAATATATTCGTATATTCATTAAATAGTGGCAGAAGTTAAAAAAATAAAAATGAGTAAAAACAAGAACCAGAAAATATTAAATATACCAGTTAGAAATTGTTAGAAATCTAGGAAATATTAAACTAAAAGAATATTCTATATCTATAAATGATACAGAAGATTTAGAAAATATATTTATAAGATAGATTTGCGAACAATATAAAGAATAAAAATTTTTATTATTCAGAAAAGAGAAAGGAATGTTATAAATATAGAAGAAAATCTCATCATAATTTTATTAATTATCCAGCTAAAGATAGTGTTTTTTGGTGATGTAAAAAGGTAATTTTGGCAATAAATAGTTAAGTACAAATTCTGTTGAGTCTTGTGGATTAATAACGTGTGCTTGTGGAAAAAAATCAAGATTCTTAGAGAATAATGATGAAAATAAATAAGTCTCCAATCGAATGAAAAATAGATAAAGGAACCGACAAATCGATGATTTTTTTTTTAAAGACCCACGTCGAAAGACGTGTTATGTGGCCGAATTATGGGGTTAGGTCAAAATGCGTGAGTGATTATGGCTTTTATATATATATAATACTAGCTGCTCAGAGCTATTTCGTCGCTCTTCGCATCTAGACGGGGGCTCCGCCCCCTGTACCCCCCCCCCCCGAGTGTCCTTATTCTGAGCTATAACCATCTAACTCCTAACCTGTCCCATCTCTCTCACGTTCCTTCCTAAATTGTCCACCCTGTTCACAATTGGTCTTCCACACAGACGTTTTCCAATCAAACTCCCCACCAATATATTTTTCCTCTCCCATTCTAGCCATGTGCCCTGCCGATCCCAGCCTTCTCTATTTTATGACCTATATCTAGAGATGCATAGAGGTCATGCAATTCCTTGTTATGCAGTCTCCGCTATTCCCCGGTGTCCTCATCTTTCTTTGGCCCATAAATGCTGGGAAGAATCCTATTCTCAAATACTCTGAATCTATTCTCATCTCCCAGGGTTATAGACCATGCCTCCCACCCATATAATACAATTAATAATTTAATAATTTTGATCCCCTTTGATAATAATTTCCAGATTGTAACCTCGATTTAAATTCTTTGCAAATATTATTCTCTCTGATACTAATTATTTTGTCTTATCACTATTAATTTCAAACCCCATCAATTTTCCTGCCTCGATTAATTTTTTTATGCTACTTTAAATGTTATTAATTTATTTAAAAAAAAATCAAAGTAAACAAAATAAAAATAAAATATAATATTAGCATAACACTAAACTACTATAAAAATAATATTAAAAAATATATTATATATTAAAATCTTACGTGAAAATCCAATTATGAGATCAAATTTTCTTAATTAAAATAATTTACTCACATAATCTTAAAAATTAATAGTATTAAATTATAGCGGTAATGTGAATGTTTTCAAAGTTTAAAAGGCCAATAAGATCAATTGAGATATTGTAAATATCAATAGATATATAAAAAGATTTTTATCTGCACATTGCTCAGAATTTAAATTACCGCCAAATTATCGCCACCAGCGCCTCTATGATCTAGTATGGTAACTAAACTATTTTTCATTAATTATTCTTTATAATTTTTTTAAAATTTTTCTAATTAAAAAATCGAAAATCGGGCTTCGAGGTCTGGTGGCCAGCCCCTTTGTGCTTCCGTGTAAAAAATTCCAGGTCCCTGCGTGCGATAGATATGGCTGGAGAGCTCGGTCAGACAGACAGACAGACAGACAGACACATTACACTTGCATTTATTATTATAGATAATAGATCAACTATATAACATATTATGATACCGATAATAAACCATTAACATTTTTATTAAATTTGAATTCATTGAATGAGTTAATTCCGAGGATTCAAAGAATGTGAGAATGAAATTAATGAATTTTTAATGCATATTCCAGAAAAACAATTTTATGTTCCAGATACTCTTTCTTGATTTACAGAAATTGACAAAAGAAACACCGATTATAAGTACGTTAAAATAATTAAAGAATGATTACTATTATCTATTAAAAAAAATCATATCAAAAATGAACAAAAATTAGAAAATATATATGAAAAATTAGAGTAGAATATAATAGGTTGGGGACAAAAATCCATTAATTTTTCGGTAGATGGTTGTAGTGAACGATATATATATATATATAATTTTTGTTTGTATAATAAGATAAGATATAGAAATATAGAATATATGGTAACCATTAACTATTTTTCTAAATATGTATTTGCAGACAAATTCAAAATTCAAAATAAAATCTAAAAAGGTAAAATTTTAAAAAATGATAAATAGTTAAATTAATAAATAGTAAACGATAATTAAATTAATTTAACGCGCATTTATTTTTCATTACTCACCATTTTTAATGCTACTATCCCTGAAGGAACAAAGATAAAAACAAATAATAAATTCCATTTCATGATTTTAAAAATGAAACAAATTCCTGTTTCGAATTCTACTTGTATTACTTAAAATTTAAAATATGCATTCAGACATTTATATATATTTATTAATGTTAGTTATTTAATCATTTATATAATTCTTAAAATTTATATATAATTAATTTATATTATTTATCTCCCTTTGAATTAAAATAAGATCATAATAAAAAGTATATTATTTGGTTTATTATTAAATTTTTATGCATATAATTGGAATGAAATAATCTGAATTTAATCTAATTGCAATTTTTTTATTAAATTAACATTATTTCCTGTTTGTTTTTGTTTTGTTTTTTTTGGTTTTTGTTATATCTTTTTTTCTCTCTCTCCCTCACAATCACACACATACTATATATATGTATATATAAATATAATTTTTAAAATTATTTATACCTTTTATAAAACTATTAATATGTAAAGATTACAATTTACTATGAATTTTAATTTCATCGCATTGCTTTTTAATTCTAAAAAAATGATTTATTCTATTATTTTATTATCAAGTAATTTTATCTCCGCCATCTCATTGTATATTGTGCATATAAATCAGGGATGTCGAACCTATTGCTCAAATGCCGCACCTTTGTAAAATGTAATGACAACCACAAAGCCAAAATAATTTTTTTAATAATCCTTTTTTCAATTTCAATGAATTAAAATTTAACAATCCACATTTAATTTATAAATATAAATTTGTAGAACTGAATATCTATATCTATATCTATATCTATATATATATATATATATATAAAGATATTTTTTTTACGAAATTTTATTCTGTTAAAAGAAAGTTCAAAATACATTAAAATATTATTGACAATATTTAACAATATTTTATTTACAAATATTTAAATACCTGTTAAAAGAATTAAATTATTCGTTAATTAAAAACAGTATCTTTCAATATTTACAAAATATAAAGCTAGATATCCACTGATAAACATAATTATAATTTTATTAAGAAAAAGTTATTTTCAAGTTATGATACTAGTGTCTTAGATAAGAATGGAGATGTCGCAGTAAGCATAGCTCTTTATGTATATATAGTTTCTTAATCAAAACCAGAAACTTCAAGATCATTCAAGGAATCCCTGCTCTATTTAAATTGCACATTATTATTTGGTCTTGTATTTTGAATTAAATTCAATTAAAGTGAATTTACCAGTAGTTGACTCTATAAGGACAAATTTATGAGAAAAATTTGATATTTGCTATTTTTTATCAGATATAAATTCCAGTTTTCGGCGATATTATTCATTGGCTAGTATTGAAGAATTTATCTGGAAACCAATTCAATTTTCTATTTTTTTTTATTTTTTATACATTAATAATAATAACATTATTAATATTTTTTAACATCAGCATCTATGTAAATTTTGCAGCCCATTTTAAAAAATGATAATTTAATAAGTAAATTAATAATTAGTAAACGGTATTTGAATTAATATAACGAGGATTTATTTTCCATAACTCTATCCCTAACGACCAAAACAATTAACAAATGCCTTTTCATGATTTTTAAATATTAAACAAATACCTAATTTGAGTTCTACTTATATTATTTAAAATATACATTTAATCATTTATATTTATTTATTCATTTTAGTTATTTAATCATTTATATAATTCTTAAAATTTATATATAATTAATCTATATTATTTATCTCCTTTTGAATTAAAATAAATAATAAAAAATATATTATTTGATTTATTATTAAATTTTTATGCATATAATTGGAATGAAATAATCTGAATTTAATCTAATTGTAATTTTTTTTTTAAATTAACATTATTTCCTGTTTTTTTTTTTTTGTTTGTTTTTTTATTGTGGTTTTTGTTATATCTTTTTTTCTCTCTCTCCCTCATAATCACACACACTTACTATATATGTATATAAATATAATTAATAGTTATTTATACCTTTTATAAAACTATTATAATATGTTAAGACCATAATATATCGATTTTAATTTCCTCGAATTGCTTTCAAATTCCAAAAATGATTTATTCTATTATTTTATATTTATAATTATATCTCCCTCTCAAATAATTGTGCAAATAAATCAGGGATGGCGAACCTAAAGCACAAATGCCACACCTATGAAAAATTTAATGGCACGCATAAAGCCAAAATAATTTTTTTAATAATTCTTTTTTCAATTTCAATGAATTAAAATTTAACAATCCACACTTACTTTATAAATTATAATATGAATTTGTAGAACTGGATATCTATCTCTTCTATATATATAGTTTATCTGTCTTAATCAAAACCACAAACCTGTACATTTTGTTACTGAAATATCAGGGTTGTGGAGCCATATCGAAATTGATTAACTCCAGCTCCGGCTCCTTCTTCGACTTCTATTATAATTGAATATCTTATATCTTCAGTCACTCCTGAATCCATCTCTTTCAGCTTTTTCACAAAAAATATAATCTTTAAAATTTATAATATAAATTATAATAATCTATTAATCTATCTAATCCATCATGAAACATTTCGAAAGAAGGATAAATAAAGAGATAAGTAGCATAATAATTTTAGTTTTTTTTATCATTTCAACTTTTATTTATCTAAATAATATTTATATATATCTAAATAATAACCGCTGAAATTAATTTTTAAAAAATTCTATAATCCGTTGATTCAGATTCTCTATCGGCTCAGTGAATCTTTCCATATGCACGACAAGGAATATAAAATAAGTTGACCTGTGGTCAGGGACAGAACCGACCGACAGTTTGAAATAAATTAATTTCCAGCTACAGAAACAATTTCAAATAATTTTAAATATATCTATTAATGCAATAAAAAAACAAATATGGATAGAACATAAATATTTTTAATTTTATTTTATTTATAATATATATGTAAGACCAGGCTGTGACGTCATGAATGACTGGATGACGTCATATAATTTTAAATTAAGAAAAAATTAATGAAGATGATTTTCCCGAGGAGATTCGTGGAGATATGTAAAAAATCTCCTCATGTGAGATTTGGTGTGAAAATAACCCTTCCCTTACTATCATTACTTACTTACTTACTTACTCCTGGGCTCTAAAATCCATGGTGGATCTTGGCCTCGTGAACTATCTGCTTCCATCTCCTTCGGTCTCGTGCAGTTTCTTCAATTTCCTGAACTCCAAGAGCATGGAGGTCCTTGTTGATGTTATCCCTCCATCTTAGCCGTGGTCGTCCCAAGGGTCTTTTAGCATTTGGGTTTTGCTCCCAAACACTTTTTATGACCCTTCCTGCTCCGTTTCGCTGTCCCTTACAGGTCCATAGATTGTTCGCAATATTTTTCTTTCGAATCTTCTAAGAGATTCCTCGTCGCATTTCGTCAAGGTCCACGATTCAGAGCCGTACATTATTATGGGTCGGATGATGGTTCGGTATATTAGGATTTTTGGTGACCTGTGTAGAACCTTTGACCTAAGAATCTCTTTCAAAGCATATACACACTTCCATCCGCTTTGCATTCTTTCTTCTATTTCGTCCTTGGTTCTATTATCATCGGAGATGACCGTTCCAAGATATTTAAACTTATAGATCTTTTCTATTTGTGAATTGCCGATTTGTAAGCTTGATGGAGTTCTTACATTGGAGAATCGTTTCATGTGCATATACTTTGTTTTGTCGTTATTGATCATTAGACCAACCTTTTTGGCTTCATCCTCTAGTTTTAGGTATTAGATTAGATTAGATTAAATAGGATTGGTGACAGAGCATCTCCTTGTTTCAGTCCATTCGAAACGTTAAAGTATTCACTCAGATGGCCGTCTATTTTTACTCTATAGCCCGATCCGTTCAGACACACCTTCGTTAGTTGTATCAGTTTTGTTGGTATTCCTAATTCCGTCATTATCCTCCATAGTTGGGTTCGTTGAATACTGTCATAGGCTTGTTTAAAATCAACGAAAATATGGTGGACCTCCAAGTTATGCTCCCAGCTCTTTTCCATAATCTGGCGAATGGTAAATATCTGGTCTAATGTCGACCTGCCCTTCCGGAAACCACACTGATAATCACCAATGATATCTTCAGCATACGGAGTGATACGATTCAAAATAATGTTGGACAATATTTTATAGGAATTGTTATTAAGTGCTATACCGCGATAATTTTCACATAACATTCTGTCTCCCTTCTTGTGGATGGGGACAATAACACTTTCTTTCCATTCATCCGGTATCACTTCCCTTTCCCATATTTTTATAAGAAGGGTGTGAATTGCTTGGTGTAATGTCTCACCACCCATCTTTATCAATTCTGCAGGAATCAAATCGCTCCCAGGTGATTTATGGCATTTTAGGCGATTTATTGCCATTTTGGTCTCCTCTAAGGTGGGTTCCTCTACAATTATTTCGTTCGTTGGTACTTCTTGGCCCTCGACACCAACCCCAGACATAGCTCTGTTAAATAAATTCCTAAAATAATCCTCCCAGGTGTTTAGGATTTTTTTTCTGTGGGTGATAAGATTACCATCTTTGTTTTTCAAAATGTTTAGAGTTCTTGGTTTGTAACCTCCCTTTACCCCCTTTACATCTTTATAAAACTTTCTGGTAGTGTTATTTCGATGGTTATCATTTATTTCCATTATCCTTCTTGTTTGTAACTCTCTCTTTTTTTTTCTTATTGTTTTTCTCGCAATGTTCCTTAGGCTACTATATGTCGAAACGGACTCTTCACTCGGATTTTGGATCATTATCATCCTAGCCTTATTCTTGCTCTCGATAATATTTCGGCACTCCTCGTCAAACCAATTATACTTCTTCCTGGCATAGGTTTGTTTCCCTAAAAGTTTTTCTGCTGTTTGGAGGATTATTGATTTTATTTCCTTCCAGTTTTCGTTCACATCCATATCCCCGCTACTAGCACCCAATATTTTTAAATCCTTCTGATATAGAAGACATTTAGATTCATCTTTCAAAAGATCTGTATTCCATCTATCTTCCCTAGCTGATTTTTGATGGTATTTTGATATGCGCATTCTCACCTTACACATTACCAAGAAATGGTCAGTGTCTCCATCAGCGCCTCTACAGTTTCTAGAGTCATATATGCAAGATTTATGTTTACCATCCACAAGTATGTGATCTATTTGATTCCTTGTTACTCCGTCGTTTGACATCCACGTTTGCTTGTGAATTTCCTTGTGAGGAAACATTGTGGATTTAACAAACAAGTTGTTGCTTGCGGAGAAGTTAGCCAATCTGAAACCATTATCATTTGTCACGGTATGTAGGCTATGTATACCCACAAACGGCTGTAGTGATTTCTCTTTTCCTAGTTTGGCATTGAAATCACCCAGCAGAATGACCATGTCATATCCAGGTATTCGGTCGATGATATGTTCTAGTTGGTCGTAAAAAGAATCTTTTATGTCATCCGTTTTGTCTTCAGTAGGGGCATGAGCGGATATTAAGGTGTAGTTGTAGAACTTTCCCTTCAATCTCAGATGGCAAAGTCTTTCGTTAATAGGTGTAAAGTTAATGACGTTAGGTAGAATATCTTCCCTTATAACAAACCCAGTGCCAAATTGATGGAATCCAACATTGTTTCCGCTATAGAAAACTATATGTTTGCCTATTTTGATGTTACCGTTTCCTGGCCACCTTATTTCTATCATTGATCGGTAATACTACCACTTCCGGTTTCCGGATATATATTTATATATAAAAGTTGATCATTTCATCATATTGATGCATTAAGTAAATATACCAAATTTTATCAAAATCTGTTGAGCTGTCCAAGCTGTACACATCTATACGGACGGATGGATAGACAGACATGCTAAAAATACTTTTTTCTGTTAACATGCATGATTTGTTTCACATGTGGAGATTTTTACATATTATTTATGATATATTAAAACAATTTCTTTCTTTAATTAATATTCATTTAAAATTATAATTAACGAATATATTATTCATTATGAATCTAATAACATTAAATAGAAATAGAAAATAATTTTGTCATTTATTTTTTTAATTATTAGTTAATATTTTTTTATTAATTAGTTATTATATACTTTTTAATTATTTTTTTTTTCTCTAAAGTATTTGAAATTTTTTAATCTGTTTTGCCTTTTAATTTTTTGTTAATTCTTAAAAATTTTATTAGTTTCTTTTATTATTTATTATTATTGAGAACCCCAAGTTCCATTCCTTTAATCAGATTGATGCAATGATGTAACATTTAATAATTGTAATAAATAATAAAAGAATGGTATATTAATATTTTTTAAAGGGTCGAACGACAGGTACTAAATAACATATATCGTTAATATTATCTACTCTATTATGTATTTTTAGCTCTCTTTTAATTTCTTTTTATATGCATTTGGTTCTGATAGTATAATCAAAAAATAACAATATACATATAAATATGAATTTAAAAAATTTATTTTCAAAATTTACTAATCAATTGCCAATTATATTGTTACATAATCAAAATATTTCAAATATTGTCATTTCTGGATAGAATAAAATAAATATGTATTAAATTAAAATATATTAATATAAAATTATAATATATTAAATTAATATTTATTTTTATATTTTAACTCGATTAAACATGTTTTATTAATTGTATCCATTAATTATTTTGTATTTTCTTTCTTCAAGAATGAAAACAGCAATCCAGGACAAAAATACTTTAATAATAGGAAGCATTTGCCTTTAACAGCTGAAATCACAAACGAAAATATTAAATATTAAAGAAAATTTTAAAAATCTATGAACATCTATTTTAATTTGTTTAATCAGAAAAGTTTATTAAATTTTTTTACAAATTTTATAAGTTAGTAGCTGAAAATTTAACAATGTCCGCCTAGGATAGTGGTTCCCAACCTTTTTGGACCAAACGCTCACTTCATAATTCGCCCCCCCCCCCCCCCTATAAATTTTAAAAGATAAAAATTCAAAATCATCTTACTTTTTTTTGTTTTAGTATCATATTGAAAAAAAATTGAAAAAAAGCGGAAAAAGCCTGTCATCTTATCTTTTTGTAGAGTTGAAAATGATTTCGCCCCCTGAACAAGCCATTTCGAATCCCATGTGCACAAAAATAAAAAGTGCTACTCCGAGAGGGCAGTCCTTCTGTCCCAACATACATGCCTTATCTCTTTTCCACTTGCTTGACTTTTCCCCTCCTCTCATGTTTTGAGTCCTGTGTGTTCCGGCCATTTTTGGCCACTTGTTTACCTGCCTTGGAACTGGGCAAGTCATTTTACCCCTTCTGAGCGGCGTTGAGCCTGCTTTCTCCTTCGTTTCCATTTGGTGGATTGATCAACGGCAAAGAGAGTTTGTTTGAGAAAAGTGTTTGAGATCCTTTTGCTCGAAGATACCACCATCTGAACCCCCTCATTCTCTTCATTTCTATATTTTATTCCTTTCCTTTCTTCATTATCCGCAAGAGCTACCTTTGATCGACCACGGCCATCTTACAAGAACAAGCTTTAGTTGAAGAAGCTCGTAGCTACAAGCGAACACTGGTCTCCGAGAGAAGCAGCGTCTCAGTTCTGTGCATTGAACGCGTGGCATGATTGAAATTCCGGCCCTATTAACCTGGTTTGATCGATTTCATACTGTTTATCTGTATATAATCTCTGTTTAATCAATCTATTAATTAGTTTAAATAAAAAGCTCAGAAAAGAATACATTTGAGTGTGCTAAATACTATCGCCCCTAAAATTGTATAGTCAAATAATCGACACCTTTAAGATGTCGTTGGGAATCACTAGTCTAGGAGAATGTACTACAGCTACACGATAGTTAATTTCACTTGTGATAGAGGCGCCATCGGCTGGTGAGGCTAAGTACTAATCGTAACCCTTCGTATAGCATTAAGTTAAATACAGAAATTAAGTAATTTATCATTAAATTCAGAACTGAAGGTTTTATTTAGATTATACATTTCAAAATAAATAATTACAATTAAAAGTAAGAAAATCAAAGATTAAAATTAAAAATTAATATTCTTTTTTCTTAATCTTTAAAAAATCTTGAGTAACTATGAGCCGAGCCGAACCGGAAGACGATTTGCTTTAGACATTCATCGTGAAGCCTCTCATTTACTCGAATGTAACATACAGATGTTTCCCATATCGGCGGTTGGACTGATTTAGTTTATTTTAATAAATAATATTTTACCCTACCTCAGAAGAGGAAGAATGAAACCTAAAGAAGATTTTAATTTAAATATTTATATATTCTTTAATTATAACTTCGAAAAGATAAAAATAAAACAAAAAAAAAAAAAAAACAAAAAAAACTTGAGAATAATTTCTTCTTCAAAGAGACTCGGTTAGATTTTAAATAAATTTTTTTGTTAATATTGTTCGAAATTGAATTAGTAATCATAAATATTATAGATAATATATCAGGTTTATAAATTTTATTTTAGTCGGACTATTAATATAGTTATTAATTTTGAGAACCTTAAAACACATAAATGTAAGATAAATTTTGTTAAACAAAATATTAGTTACTCACTTGTAGTTAATTTAACGAGATTCAGAAAAAAATATACTGAAATATTAAGAAGAAAAAAAAGGGTTCAAATCTGTGATGAGGCTTAATCCGTATTTGTTAACTGTTGCTATATATGGAAATTAATTATTAAATAGATATTAACGTTAAAAAAAACTAAAGAAATTGAAATGATAATATTTAAAGATGTTACATATAAGTACTTTTATTATTATAATTCATGAATGTGTATGAATTGAGAATAATTTAGGAATAAAGGACAAGAAACAAATAAAACAAATTAAAGATGAGGATTTTTATTTGTAGAAATAGATAATATTAATATACTCTTTATATTTATATTTATAATATTAATATTAATATTGAACTATTTAAGTTTCATACTAAGTCTTTCAATTTCAGCTTCAACTAATATATTCGCGAATTTAGTATTTCCTCTAGAAAATTCAAGATTGACCCTCCATTGATTGATAGGCAATACCGCTGGCAATAATTCATGGTTTATCTTATAATTTTCAAGTTTATATTCTCCCTGAAATCAATTAAAATTTGTAATTTTTTATTTTAACAATAATTTAAAATTAAATATACATATAAATGTATGTTTGAAAGGCTTTTAGTATATTAGCTTATAGTATACAAATAATATTAAACTACTCTCTAGTATAAAATAAAATAAAAATAAAAAAACAAAGACGTAAAATAAAGGGAAATTAAAAACTATAAACATTTTATTTTATAGTGTTCTTAAAGAAAAAAGATCAATAGTTATAATTTCATGACAATATAAATTTAAAAACATCTGGGAATGCTAGGAAGCATTAATATCAACGAACTTTTATTCATATTTATCACAAAATTGCATAAATAATTCCAGTTTATATGATCTTAATATATCTTTATTGAGTTCTTCACTACGAAACTGAATCAGATCGTTTTATAGTCATATTCTTTTGAGAGTTTTCTCGTTCTTGATTGCAATATTCAAGATCCGATCTTTTTTTAGACTTATAAAGTTGATCTTTACTGCGTTCTTGACTGCAATATTCGGGATCAGTTCTTTTTTCAAGCGTTTCCCGATTGTAACCTCGCTTTAAACTCATCTCGAATATTATTATCTTTCGTTATCACAGAACTTAAGTATTTAAATTTTTCTACATTTTCAAATTCTATATTTTGTATGTTAAGATTTTGCGTGTTAATACTATTCCTCTCTGTTACTAAATACTTTTTCTTAGCATTATTAATTTCTAGTTTAATTACTCAATTATTAATTACTACTATATTTTAAGTGAAAAATTTCCAACAATGAATATGAAATTAATAATTTGTAAACTACCGGTTTTCGGATATATACCGAAAATTGATGAATTTATGCGACTAATGTATTAAGTAAATATACCAAATTTTATCAACATCTCTTGAGCCGTTCAAGCTATATACATCTAAACGGACACAAAATGGACAAACGGACGGACAGACATCATGTTAAAAATACTTTTTTCTGTTAAGAAAATGCATGATTCGTGGAGATATGTAAAAATCTCCACATGTGAATTCTGGTGTGAAAACAATACCTTCCCTTCCTATTGTCGGTCGGTAATAATGACATTTGAGAATAAATACTACAAATTTATTTTTTGAAGTACCCATCGATATTGATACTGTGTGGGACGTCCCGGTGATCCATCTTGTTGAAACCATACTGTACCAATAATGTGTGGAAATCTCCTCAATTGTTGAACAACAAAAGTTTCAAGTATGATGACATAACGATTCTTTTATCTTTGAGGTCTTCAAAAATTAAATTGTACTGTGTTTATTCTCAAATGACATTATTTTTACTCGAAAATGACATAAATACATTTTTTAAATTTGTTTTCATAAGATTATTTAATTTTCAAAATTCCCCTTTTCTTTAAATTCCCTTGTATATTCCCAGGTAGTATTATGTAATATAGCTTAGTAATTGGGAGGTCATCCTCGTTTTGGTCTTAATATTCCACATCCTAGTGTAAGTTACAGTACTCTATGTTCTATATGCCATAAATGAAAAGATAATTTTTAAAATACAATTAATTGTATCTTTTTGTCATCAGAAAAACAAAAAAAAATATTGATTTTTTATGATACATTTTAATATTCTTACCTTTGGAATAGGACATTTATCAAGTTTTAAGTATGTTTTTAAGTCAGGCCATAATAGTTTATCTTTACTAAAAAATTCGCAACATTTCATTTTTTTCATTGATATAACAGATCTTTTAAAATCACCATCTTTTGTTTTATCATACACTTGAATATGACACTAAAAAATATTGACAAATTTTATATTAAAAATAATGTTAAGAAAATAAATAATTTAATATAATATAATTAATTATTAATAAATTGATTATCCTTATTTAGAAGATTTCAATATAAAAATTAAATGTTTAAACTCTTTTATTTAATTGTGTGTATGTGTAATTTGTAATTTATTTTTCTAATGATATTAAAGAAATAATTCAGGTTGCTTCAAAAAAAAGGTACATATTTCAACTAACCATGAACTATTTAAGTATTGATAGATGTTTTACAATAGTAATAAATAAAAATAGAATTATTTTAATTTGTTTATACATTTTTGATGATAATAAAAATCTTTCATTAAAAATAAGGCATTTTTCATATTCTTTAATTTGAATTATTTATTTATTTAATTTTTGAATAACTTACATTAATGTCATCAGTTACTTCTTCAGTTATTATTAAAGTTCCATCTATTACTCTCTCATCATTTTTAGTAACGACAGCTAACTTCGGACTCTTAAGGATCGAATTCTCAAATTCTTTAAAAGCAATGGAGTGCAATATTACATGATAATTTCTCGGCTATAAAAAAATTAATTAATTAATTAATATTTATAAAACAATTATTTTGCCATTTGTATTATATGGGTGTGTGGAATGATCTTTGACCCTGGAAGACGAGAGTAGAGATATAGAGTTTTTGAGAATACGATTCTTCGCAGTATTTACGTAGGACCTAAGAAAGATGAGTGGATACTGCATAACGAGTAATTACATGACCTCTCTGCATCTTCAGACATAGTTAGGATTATAAAATCGAGAAGGCTGCGATTGGAAGGGCACGTGGCTAAAATGGAAGAGGAAAGAATGGCGAAAAATATTTTGGTGGGGAGACCGAGTGGGAAACGTCCGTTTGAAAGAGCAAGGACGCGGTGGGTGGATAAGGTGTAGGAAGGGACGTGAGAGAGATGGGAGAGGGTAGGGATTGGAGGGCTTGTGGCTTAGAATAGGGACACTTGGAGAAGTGTAGTTGCTGCGGCCAAGAACTTTCGAGTTCCGTAGAGCCACAGAGATAGATAGATAATTAATATTTATATTTTTCATTTTTAATAAATATAATAAGAACAAAATAAATAATATAGGGAAATATATCGATAGACATGCTCCTAAAATTGACTTATTAAATGAATTACGCGAATTCTAATCGCCATATATGAAAGAAACTGCGATTGAAAGTATGATTTTAACCTCTTTCTTACTAGTGTTATTGAAAAACACAGGTTCGAGTCCGTGATTTTTTCAATTTCTCGTTTCTTAAATGAAATGGCAACAATGCTCATTCACTACACGCCCCTGTCGAAAGTAGAACGAACTGGGTCTTTTAGTTTTTATTTGACATTTTTTAATAACAGTCTATCTCGTGATTTGAGAAGAAATGGAAAAAAGTGAATTTTTAGATAAATATATGAATTGGGATACGAATAGCTCCCTATTCTCCGGATTTATTTCTTGTTTCCAAACCTGAAGAAATGACTCGGCGAAAGAGATTTGACTCCAACGTTGAAATCATCTCATAAACAAATATCTATTTTGATGTCCTCGACAAAACCTATTTTTTGATAAGGATGAAAAAATTAGAGGAACGTTGGGCGAAGTGTACAGATCCGAAAGGAGTCTAGGTTGAAAAATTAAATAATTTTTTATCCAAAAACCTCTGCTTCATTCAAAAAGCCACCGACTTATTGACCTACATAGTACAGTACATAGGTATATATTAATACCTAGGTATCCATTACAAATTGAAGATAACTAGGATTGAATAGTCCCGATCACTCCAATATTTTTAATAATATTTTTGGCGCTAAACTACAACTAGTTTAATGCACAAAAGAACTTTTTTGAAAACCTCAGAAGTAAAAATTAACCTGAAAGTATTATTGAAAAGCAATTATAAATCGCTATAGTTTTGATAATCATTATCAAATTTTTGATATATTGCTGGAAATTCTATATTATTTCTCTAAGTTGCTGATTTTCAAATTCTCACTTCTACCATTTTTCATAGCACCTTATCTATAAGTATAGAATGAAAAAATGATTAATAATATATTGATCTATAAGTTTTTTATTTATTTTTTTCATATTTAGTTAAATAATTTTTATTGAATTTTCTTTGAATTCTTATTTTTGCTATTTATATATACCACTATTCTTTAGTGCAGAGGTTTCCAACCGGCGTGTCGCGAGAAATGTTAACATTTTAAAAAATGTTAATAAAACTTTTAAAAAAATATATAGTTGTAGAATTGGGTAATCTTGTCTACATGCACACACACACACATACACAGAGAGAGACAGACAAACAGATAGTAAAAATGTAAAATGTAAAAGCAAAATTTAAATAAATGATAATTAAATAAATTTAACGTGCATTTACTTTTTATAACTCACTATTTTGACTGCTAGTATTCCAGAAGTCACAAAGATCAAAACAAACATCAAATTCGACTTCATGGTTTTTAAATATTAAAAAAATTTCTGATTTGAGTTCTATTTATATTCAAAACATACATTCACTCATACATATTAATTTATTAATGTAATTATTTATTCATTTAGATAATTTTTTAAAAATATATATTTATATAATAATAAAAAATACATTATATTTGAAATCAAATTAAATTATAATAAATACATATTATCTGATTTATAATATTGAATTATTTATTTTTATTAAATTAATATTATTTCCTGTTTTGTGAATTTTAATATCCTCTTATTTCTTTATAATCTCTATCATTTTATTATCATAGAATTATATCTCATTGACAGCTTTGCAATTGCATATTTTGCCCCTATGTATACCTAAAGTTCCATAGTTCTTTTTTTATTTTTGTAGACCTTGTTTCTTTCATAATCTTTCCAAGGTATGTTCACCCTAGATATTTACTGAAATTTAAGTTAATTGAACAAAATGTTGATATTATTAGTTGGGAACTACACTTTTGTTTTCCATAAAAAATGACGGCTGCTCTATTTTGATTTATAGTCGTTATCTCAAATATCTTTCGCTAAGAGTAACAGATAATGTTTTAAAATAAATTTAACCAAATGAATTAGTTTTTGGTACAATGATTGTGTTTAGGCCAATGATTGGATTAAATGATTGCTTTAAATATTACTTCCCTTCTCTGACTCTAGAGGGAGAGTGGTAGAGCAAAGGAGTTTGTGATCTTAATTAACACCTCTGAGATCTTCCTACTTCCTCTCCTCACACACAACGGCAGACTAGCACCAACCCACCAACCATCCCTCTGTCTAGTTCATCCATTACTCTCCAACCACAGATAGGCTCATTCAAACATGTCCACCATCTAATAACCTTATCATATCAGTAACCAAATCCTTCCACTAATCAATTTATCATACCTCCACTAGATCCAAATCCTATTAGACTACAAGACTACAAACAAAAGGCGACCCACATCCACAACGAGTCACACCATAATGGAGAGAATTTCACTGGCTTGGAGTCATCTGCTTCGCTTAAGTATCATTGGATTCCATTTCTACAACACCCAGGATTTGGTCACACTATTCATTATTTCTATTTATTTTTACATCAACATTTTCATTTGTATTATTTTATAATGTCTATTATTTTGTCTATATCTATTAATTAAACTATTGTTAAGGAGAAATCTGAGTTTCTTTATTCATTGATATCTTGAATTACATCCTGAAGTTAACGGCCCCTGATTTAATCCAGCTTTTATCGAAGAGGTAATTGCTGTGCCAAGTACAGGACTAATAAGATCTGATTTTAATCAATCGAAGTTGGGACTAGAATTGTCACATTATATGTTTTGACAGATTGAAATTGTTGTTTTTCCATTTGATTCTGAACTGTTTCTCAATTGATAACCGATTCACCAAATTATTTTCATAATCTTCCCTTATTTCCACAAATCATGACAATACTATCTAAACTAGTGATTCTCAACCTGGGCGATAGACATCTTAAAGTGGGCGATTGTTTGACTATACGCTTTTAGTTATTTTTCGTGAGCGAAATCATTTTGAATATCCTTTTTTTTTAATTTTCTCAATATGGTTCTAAAAAAAAGGTAAGATGATTTTGCGATCAAGCTTTTAAACATTTCCGATTTTTATCAAAATGGTTCTAAAATAAGTTGACCTGTGGCCAGGTCCGAACCGACCGACGGTTTGAAATAAATTAATTTCCAGCTACAGAAACAATTTCAAATAATTTTCATATATCTATTAATGTAATAAAAAACAGATATGGATACATAAATAATAAATATAAACATTTTTAATTTTATTTTATTTATAATATATATGCAAGACCAGGCTGTGACGTCATGCATGGCTGGATGACGTCATATAATTTTAAATCAAGAAAAAACTAATAAATATGATTTTTTTCGAGGATAAAACCAATACAAAATGCATGATTCGTGGTGATATATAAAAAAATCTCCTTTGGTGTGAAAATAACCCTTTCCTTCCTATCGTCGATCGCTAATACTATCACTTCCGGTTTCCGGAATTGCACCAAAAGTTGATCAATTCATCCCACTGATGCATTAAGTAAATATACCAAATTTCATCAAAATCGGTTGAGCCGTTCAGGCTCTACACATCTATACGGACGGACAGACGGACGGACGGACAGACGGACAGACATCATGCTAAAAATACTTTTTTCTGTTTAGAAAATGCATGATTCGTGGAGATATGTAAAAATCTCCACATGTGAAATTTGGTGTGAAAACAATACCTCCCTTACTATCGTCGGTCGGTAAAAAAGGTAAGATAATTGATTTTGCGATGATATGGTTCTAAGTATCACCAAGTGTGCCCGCCCTGTTATATTATTTCAGAAATGTGCCCGACTATCGAAAAAGGTTGCCGACTCCTGATCTAAACCATACCAACCTTATATTAGAGATTATCATGCAATTTTTATCTGTTAAAATTTATAGGGGGCGAATTATGAAGCCGGCCTTACGTTGTAGTGCCATATAAAATATTTCTAGTTAATATTTTGGTTGTTAATTATAAAGTAATGAATATATTGTGGTTGATATCTATGTTAGAAAGAGGAATGAAATGCTATTGTCAAAAAAAAACATTGATAGAATATGAAAATTTAACTAAGAAATTCCCAAGTTGTTTAGAATAAAAGAGATTTGGATTAATTTTAAAGAAAATTTTTAGAATGACTTTTCAGAAAATAGGGAAACAAGTATTATATATATAATATTTAAAGCAGACGATTTAAGGGAATTATATCATCTCGATTCGAATATCTCATATCATTAACAGTTTAATCTTGATGATTGTGATGAGTTTAGATTAGCGTTTCTCAACCTTTTTGGACAATAACTGCATAGGGATTTTTCATTTGCTTCGAAAACATTTTGGAGTCATTTGCTACGCATGAGTATAATTGAATCACATATCTATACACATCGGAATTGATTACTCATTTTATTATTTATATTATTTGTATTATTTTTGTTATTATTTTTTAAATTATATAAAATTAAATTAAATAGTATTAAGTATAAATATATGTGTTTCTTGATTCATTTATATTTTCTATTGCACCTTAATTGGAAGTCCTCAAAATTATTTCAGTTGCATCGAAGAGATATTTGTTCGATCAAAGTACTGTGAAAAATACGTAAAAGTACGAGTGAAAATATTTTTAGATAATATAATATGAACAAGTAAGTATGATCTTTTAGCGAAATAGGCTCCTCGATCACAATCATCTTGCCTTAATTAATGCAAAACTTTTTGTTACTTATAATAATGGAATATTGTAATGCATACAGAATTGTTCAAATCAACACTTATTTTTTAAGTGGTATAATGGTTTATCTTAGAATTGCTTATTCAAATGAATGTGGTCATACAAACGATTTAATGATATTAATATAAATTAGTTTATAAAAGAAAAAAATTGAATACGGTAGTAACCAAAAGGCTAGTCCAGTGATTCACAAAGTGGTCCATATCGACCCCTAGGGTTCTATGACAACCTGCAAGGGGTTCACGTCAGCGAAAAAAAAATCGGGGGGTCCATGAAAATGAGGACCTACGATAGTGGATCTCAACATACACTGATAGTACCTATTTACTTATATTATACTATCTTTTAATATAAAGACATACATTATTTATAAAAGTACCTAAAGTAAAAAATGTATTATACATGTTTTTAATATTGTGTAAGTTGTAGGGTATAGGCATTCGCATTGTGGTCGCAATACATTTTGAACTTGTAAAAACCTGCACATAAGTATCATCTTGCTACAAGCACACCCGCAGTAAAAATTCTTGTCTCAAAGCTTCGCGAATTTGCACTGACTTGTTCAATTCTATAAATACGAATATGAGACAAATACGTTTATTCGTTTCCTGAATCTTGAAAGAAAATCTTTAAAAAAATATAAACTGGTAGTTTATGGCACAAAAAACAGACTCGGCATCATTAGCAGAAGAGATTTAATTAAACCTTACAAAATTAACGCTAAATATTGATAATTTATTATTAATCCGTCAGGTTCATCCTTCTCACTAAAAACATTTACTTATTGCTTAATTTGTTTTTATGTTTATTTTATTTTACGTATATTTTATATAACGGATACAAAATTTTATTTTCAGTAGTTTTAATTTGAATTTAATTAATAAATGAATAAAACTTAACTTGTGTTTTTTTTTAAGTTTTTAACAATAAACTTCACTACAAAAAATCAATATCAGGTAAGTAGGGGGTCTACCGAAAACATGGCAAGAGATCTACGACACAAAAAAGTTTGAGAACCTCTGAGCTAGACAAATTCGTGTTGTACTTACAATAATATTTATCCATAGTTTTATTGATTCTGGGATACTTGTTTTAACCTACATAGAAGGTGAGTGTGTCTATCTTATCTGTTACGTCCATATTATTTGTAAACTAATTTAAATTAATAGCATTCCTCAAAATTAAGTATTACATTGAAATATAAATTATTAAGTTTATTATAAATAATGTGCCAAGTTTCTTTTCAAATTATTATAATTATCCAGGAACAAGGTTTGATCTGAAATGTTCAAATAATTGGTTTATAAGGAAGACTGAAAATTTCAAACTTTTTAGAAAATCTCACTCTTGAATGGGAGCCGATTCCTTGGAAAAGTAATATTTAAAAGGTGAATATAAAAATAAAATTCATTAAAAAATGGATTGAGGATATTTAGATGCAAAGAATAAATAACAAGTAAAAATAATGAAAAAATAAAAAAAAAACTAAAGATGAAAATATTTTATTTTATTTGAATATTAATACAATTATTAATATTAATATTGAATTATTTAAAATTATTTCTTTCGATTTCCGCTTCAATTAACATAGTGCTCTTAACATCAGGTCCTGAATAAAAGTCAAGTGTGACACGCCATTGATTTATAGGCATTACTTGTGGCAATAAATCTTGATTTACTGTATAATTTTCAAGTTTGTATACTCCCTGAAATAAATAAGAAAATTATAATTATATTTATTCACTCTCTCAATATATTATATAAATGTTTTGATTAGTACACTGAATAAGGAATTAAAATTTTTATATTTATTTACTATTCATAATCTGGAGAATGCAATTCAATGGTTAGCCACTGGATTGGTTACCCAATTATATATTTGTTTAGTTGTATTATTTATTTTATTTTATATTAATTTATTGTTTCTATTTCAATAAAGGCTCTATTATTATATTAGGATACTAGCTACTCAGACCGCCCTCGGCACTCTTCGCACTTAGATAGGGGCCTCTTCCCCTGTACCCCCAAAGTGATACATAGTATTTGTTTGAAAGTCTGTATGTAATAGGTTTTAATTTATTTTATTTAATTCGAATATTAAAACATTTATTTCTTTTTTGTTCTTATTTATATTTTAACTTAATCATTAAATTAATTATATATTTTATTGTATATGTTAATATATATTGAAGTATAATATTCCTTGATCATTTCATTTTGATATTTTATTTTCATTGATTTATTGAATAATTTTAATTATAATGAAATTTCATGAAATCTAGAGTTGAAGACTTGGGACATTTAATAAAAATAAAATTGACATTTTTAACGTTAAATAAACTTAAAATATATACATTCATTAATAATATTAATTTAAATTCATTGATTTATTTGTTTTTTCCATGGGGGTTTCGCTTTTATTAATTTTTCAATTAAATCATTACATTACATCTATTAATGATTGATTAATTAAACTAAAAACAAAAATAAAGTTTTATTGACGATTTAAAAATATTTTTGACTTCATAAAACACTAAAAAAAAATAATTTTTGTTTTTTTTATTAAATATAGATAAATATTATAATCTATGAACAGAAAGAATAAAATAAGAATAATTTTAAAAAAATAATAAAAATATATAAATAGGATCTAAATATTTTATTATATTAATTAAAATGAAAATTTATAGAATAAATTAAATAATTGAAATGATATTTGAATATTAGAAATTTAAATAAAAATTTTAAATATTACAATAATACTTTGTGTGTGAATTGCTAGAATTATTAATTTTATATTCATTGTCGGAAATGAATTGAGAACTTCAATGAGCCTATTTTTGTTTTTAGTTTAATTATTCAATCATTAATAGATGTAATGTAATGATTTAAGTGAAAAATTAATAAAAGCGAAACCCCCATGGAAAAAACAAATAAATCAATGAATTTAAATTAATATTATTAATAAATGTATATATTTTAAGTTTATTTAACGTTAAAAATGTCAATTTTATTTTTATTAAATGTCCCAAGTCTTCAACTCTAGATTTCATGAAATTTCATTATAATTAAAATTATTCAATAAATCAATGAAAATAAAATATCAAAATGAAATGATCAAGGAATATTATACTTCAATATATATTAACATATACAATAAAATATATAATTAATTTACTGATTAAGTTAAAATATAAATATGGAGACTCTGAATGAACAACTAACGGGGTATTTGCTAGTACCGAGGTTAGGTATTCTAATAATAATCATGTCACATTATTATTAACAATGTCTGTCTGTCAGGAAAATTGTAAGCATATAGAATCCAAAATTGTCCTGGCCCTTTACTATAAATTAACGCAACAGCACTTTTATATACCCCTTTTTGAACATAGCCTTTAAATTTTATTCATACCTTATCACAAAAAACAAAAAAATTAGTTTAAAAAATTTTTATAACGTCAACCACATCAAGTTTTGTTTATATTGAGATAATTTTCAGTTTCTATTTGTTTTAAAAGGTTTAAAATATTGAATTTTTTAATATCTCGTCAGAGATAGTATTGCGATCACGATTTTCAATGTCGAGATTTTGATGTTTTTATGTTTTGAAGGCCCCTGAGTCATTTTCACTAATTTTGAGAAAAATGTCTGTGTGTATGTCATGTGATTAGCCAAAAACGGTTTGAGCTAGAATCATGAAATCACGAACATTATTCAAAATTCGAAGATTTCTATCACCTTTTGAGAAATGTAGATCAATCTGAAGAGGGTCATTACCTACCACGTTTTGATTTTTTTACTATCTCGCACGAGACCCTCTTCCGGATGAGCTATATTTGTCAAAAGTTGATAGAAAAGAACGAATCTTGAATAATGTCCGTGTATCAAATTTCATCATTCTAGCTCAAACCGTTTTTGTTTAATTTTGTCAACATACACACACACATACACACAGACATTTTTCTCAAACTTAGTAAAAATAAGTCAGGGACCTTCAAAACCTATAAAAACATCAAAATCTCGGCATCGAAAATTTTCGTGATCGCAATACTATCTCGTCAGAGATAGTAAAATTGTGAGCATCACTTTAATATTCGCGAGACAGTTTTTGTCTCAGGAATTATAAATTTGTTTTTCTTATACTTTAAGTTTACAACTCGGGATAAGAAATTTAAATTTTAAAAGATTATTGATTGAATCATTATAAAGTAGCTTATTATACTAAATACAAAAAATCCTTACCTTTGGAAGAGGACATTTATCAAGTTTCAAGTATGTTTTTAAATCAGGCCATACAAGTTTATCTTTATTAAGTAAGTCGCAACATTTCATTTTTTTCATTGATATAACAGATCTTTTAAAATCACCATCTTTTGTTTTATCATATACTTGAACATGACACTAAAATAAATTATATTAATGAAAAAAAATATATATATATTTATAATTTTTCTATTTTTATAACTACTTATTATTTATTTATACTTATTTATATATTATTGTTTGTTACTTTGTGCTTTCAGAGCAAGCAGACATGCAGATTAGCAAATTATAATTATAAATATATTTTAATTATAATTATAAATATATTAGGTTCATTTAGTTCGATAAATAATATTTCATTAATTTCTTTCCTTGAAACAATTATTATGTGTTTAATACCATTTGTAATACTCAAAATTGTACTATATGTTCAATTTTAAATTTTCTAAATTTCATAAAAGTAAAATGATATATGCAAAGCCTTTCCATATGAGCTTTTAATTAAATTAAATCAATTTTCTGAACTTTTTATAAATTCAAATAACTATTCAATGTTAAAAGAATTGCCTATTTTAAAAAATTATTTTGTTTATTTTGAATTAATGTTTTTACATTTTTTATATAATTAGAATAATCTGATGCACTGATTGTAAGATATTTCACATTAATGATTGAATTAAATTAAGTTTGTTAATTTTCAATAAATTCAAATAAGAATTTTAACAGATGTTATATTTAAAACTGTTTTAGGTGCTCTAATCAGTTTTAAATTAATATTTCTTTATTTATATAAATTCAAAATATATTGCAGACAAATTTTGTTGTACCAAATATTCAGTGTTAATAATTGTTTAGCATCTTAACCTTTATTATACTATAACAGTGCTAATTTAAATTTCTATAGTTGATTAATAATCTCCTTTTAATAATGTTTGCTGAATCTTTCCATAGTATGAGCTATTAATTATTTCTATATTTATATAACTTCCAAACATTGTATTACAGATATGTTTTGCAATACCAATATAAATTGTATTAAGTATACCTAATTATCTAGTAATATCAACCTTTATTTTGCTATAACAATTTTATATTATATTTTTATAATTGGTTAACTTTTAATAATTTTAATAAGAATTTTCATTGTGAATCTAAGATTAAGTATAATGCTTTTGCATATGATTAATTTTGTCTCCTTTTATAACTATTACTTTGTTAATGTTGTTTCTTAATAGAAACTAAGAATATATTACATAATAGTGTATTTTGTTACCATAAAATTGTAATCATCGTTTGATTACCTTGTAATCAAACGGGGGGGGGGGGAGTCTGTTTGCGCATGGCTCCAACATTTGTTGGCAAAGTTTAAATTTGCCACCCCTTCCTTCATAATTTTTAATTTTAAAAAAATGAATTTTCAGATATTGGCACTACCGAATCGGACCCCCACCCTTTGTTTTTGAAGTTTACTTAAGACCTCAATATCCAACTCTCTCTCTCATACTATTGCCATCCGCTGCTCACTATACAAGATTGAGCCTCCATCTTTTATTGAAGAAATGTGTAGTGTTTTTATCTATATCTAATTTAAAATTGATTTTCTTTAAAATTAATCTATACATTTCTACAAATCCTAATTTGGATTTGCATAACAAGCGGACGAGTAAATTTCACGCGCCATTTCTAGCCTTTTGATTCGGATCTATAAATATTTCTGGTAGTAATAGATCAAATCTAGTAGAAAGATATTCCATTTTATAAGAACAATTTATATCATCCCCTTGAACCAAGGTTTTGAGCAAAAGGTGATTTTCATGATAAACATACAAGTTAGGAATTAGGATTAATTTTATCTAAAGAAAATAATTGAAATATTCACTTATAATTGCTCAATTCACGATTTATATGCAAGTACCTAAGTTCATTCAATATTTACTGTTAAATGAGTTTTTTTTATAAAAGTTGGAAGTTTAAACAAAATTAGTAACATTTCTTTATAATATTTATATATGGTAAAATAATTGCTATTTGAAAATAATATTTTTTTAATATTATCTGCTTTTAATATTTATTTAAATAACTTACATCCATTTCATTAGTTATGTCTTCAGTTAATACAAATGCCCCTTCCAATACTCTCGTTTCACCTTTATTAACAACAGCAAATTTGTCACCTTTAATAAACGTATTTTTGTCATGTTCTTTAAAAGAACAGGAATGAAATAAGATATGATAATTTCTTGGCTATAAAAAAATAATTATTAAATTAAATTTTATATTAATAATAATAATAATAATAATCAGATAAAAAATTTAAGATATAGTGAAAACATTATAGAAAATTGGATAGATATTTAATAATAATAATAATAAAGTTCAATAAAATGTAGTCAACTAAAAGCTAATTATTTTGGATAAGAATTATTATTGTTTAATTTACTAAGTTTAAAATCAACTTAAAAATAAGTTGACCTGTGGCCAGGTCCGAACCGACCGACGGTTTGAAATAAATTAATTTCCAGCTACAGAAACAATTTCAAATAATTTTAATATATCTATTAATGTAATAAAAAACAGATATGGATAGAACATAAATATTTTTAATTTTATTTTATTTAAAATATATAGCTGAAGTAGCCGACGTCATGAAGGGCTGGGTGACGTCATATAATTTTAAATTAAGAAAAACATAATGAAGATGATTTTTCCCGAGGATAAAACCAATACATTCGTGGTGATATGTAAAAAAATCTCCTTATGTGAAATTTGGTGCGAAAATAACCCTTCCCTTCCTATCGTCGATCGCTAATACTACCACTTCCGGTTTCCGGATTTGCACCAAAAGTTGATCAATTCATCCCACTAATGCATTAAGTAAATATACCAAATTTCATCAAAATCCGTTAAGCCGTTCAGGCTGTACACATCTATACGGACGGACGGACGGACAGACATCATGCTAAAAATACTTTTTTCTGTTAAGAAAATGCATGATTCGTGGAGATATGTAAAAATCTCCACATGTGAAATTTGGTGTGAAAACAATACCTCCCTTACTATCGTCGGTCGGTAAAAATGTTAACCTCTGTTTATTAAGTTAAAGATAGATGCATAGGAAAAATTTATCATTCGACACTTTTAACCAAGCAAATTGTTAAAAATATAAATTTAATTTTTTTTTTTTCTTTATTTTTAATTTAGTAAAATTATTTATTAAACATTTTCATTTTGATATTCATATTGTACATTTATTCATATTTATGAATATTTAATTATTTCTATAAATATATTAAAAAATAAAAATATAAAGAAAGTAAAAAATTTTGTGTAGTTACCTAAATAAATACCAAATAAATGGTAATTAAAGAAGGATAATGTAATTTATTTTCATTACTCACCATTTTTAATGCTACTATTCCATATGTAACATAGATCAAAACAAATAACAATTTCCCCTCCATGATTTCTAAATATTAAAAAAATCCAAATTTGAATTCTATTTATATTTAAATATTTTAATCGATTCGGTTTGACTATATAATCATCTTTTTTATACAATAGAAATGAAAAAAAATACTATTTTGATATTATCAATTTTTCTATCTAATTATCTAATTTTGAATTCTATTTTCAATAAATAGAATTTCCTGTGTTTTGTGTTATACGTATCTGATTCACCGAGAACAATAAAAAAAAAGTTCTGAATTTTGAATATTCTATACAATAACCCCTAACAAGTCTGTTCCCCACTTAGCAAAGTAGATAAATTAAATATCAGTTCAACGGATCCTCTCAACTTGCACCTTGATTTTCTTGACCAGATTTCAAGTTTCTTCCCAACTTGATCACGTTTCAGTAGGCCCTAGTTATAGATAAATAACCTAAATAAGATTTCAATATTGTAACAATTATTGTAAGTAATATAATTTTTGGATTTAATTTAATTAATATACTTTTATATTTATATATTAAACTAGCTGCTCCGAGCGCCTTCGGCGCTCTCCACACCTAGACGGGGGCTCCGCCCCCTGTACCCCCCCGAGTGTCCCTATTCTGAGCTATAACCCTCTAACTCCTACCCTGTCCTATCTCTCTCACGTTCCTTCCTACATTGTCCACCCTGTTCACAATTGGTCTTCCAAACGGACGTTTTCCAATCGAACTCCCGCCAATATATTTTTCCTCTCCCATGCTAGCCGATCCCAGCCTTCTCTATTTTATGACCTATATCTAGAGATGCATAGAGATAATGCAATTCCTTGTTAAGCAGTCTCCGCCATTCCCCAGTGTCCTCATCTTTCTTTGGCCCATAAATGCTGAGAAGAATCCTATTCTCAAATACTCTGAATCTACTCTCATCTCCCAGGGTTATAGACCATGCCTCCCACCCATATAATACAATTAATAATTTAATAATTTTGATCCCCTTTGATAATAATTTCCCGATTGCAACCTCGATTTAAATTCTTTGCAAATATTATTCTCTCTGATACTAATTATTTTGTCTTATCAAATTAATTATTTTCAAACCCCATCAGTTTTCCTGCCTCGATTAATTTTTTTATGCCTCTTTAAATGTTATTAATTTATTTAAAAATAAGTTGACCTGTGCCCAGGTCCGAACCGACCGACGGTTTGAAATAAATGTGCCTTTGCGAGTTTCGAACTGAGGGTGCAAAGTCATAAGATGACGCGTTAGCTCGCTCACCCAGGAACCAGTCTTGTTTGCAAGTCCTCTATAAGTGTATTTATAGAAGTCACATTTTCGCCACCAGCGCCTCTATGATCTAGCATTGTAACTAAACTAATTTTATTTAAATTTCACCCCCTGGACACACCTTACCAATTAGCGGTTTTATAAAAGAAGAGTGACATGCCCTGAGACATACTGAATATGCATAAAAAATTTCATAAGAATCGGTCCAGCCGTTTTGTAGGAGTATCATTTCAAATTTTTGTGACACGAGAATTTTATATATAAGATATTAGAAAATTTTTTAATAAATTTATGTACTGTAATTTTATGTACTGGTGTACGAAAAGTTCATATGAATTCATATGAAATTCAACTGGAATTCTTTTTTGTAACATTATTATAAACTCAGTCCCTCTGTGGCATACTTGACTCTAATGCAGAGGTTCCCAATCTTTTCTGGTTTGCGGATTTTTTCTGAGGCTCCCTTAATGCATCAGATTTTTATATAAATTTTTGACTTTCTTGAAAAATTGGAAAACTTTCCTTTTTTAAAAGCGATTACCCATTTAACAACTAAAAATTAAAAAGCTTACAAGATTGTTGGCGCAAAATTTCAAGTATTAGAAAATTTAATTGAATATTTCGCGGCGCCTTAATGACGGCATCGCGGCGCACACTTTGGGAATCACTGCTCAAATGCATCGATCACAGTTATATTAATTATATACGTTTTGATTCTAAACATATCTTTTTGCTCAGGTCATCTAAAGCATCTTCTTCATCAACTCTCTTCTTTCATATCTGCTTTATCAATAACAGAAATTTTTTGTGATTGAACCTTAATAAATTCCGAAATTGTAATATATAATTTTCTAAATCTAATGATATGATCTAATTGCGGTGTTTTCTTCAATGATTGTCGAGATCACAGGATTTAATGGGGATACAAGAAATAAAATATAAATATGTGTATATATATCTTGTCTAAGCCACCTTCAGTAAATATAGTTGTTTCAATTAGGTTATTTTTCAGACATATAACCTGGAGTCTTTGACGTAGCAAAGTTTCAGTGGTTGTAAGTTCTTCAGTAACATTATCGATACCCCATCCTTCAAAATTAGATAAGATCAGGATTACCTCGAACGTAATTTTTAAAAATTATTTTTTTTTTTAATTCACTATATTGATAACTCTGCATCCAAAGTGCTTAAAACAAGGAAAAGAGGAATCTTCCTATTCTTAATAAATAGGCACAACACAAAGCAACATAATTTACACTTTATAAACCTAAATGTAACGGTAACGCATACACTACAATCCATAAAATGTAATAAAAGTTATAGTTCTTGATAACCACCTTAACTTTCAAAACTATATTTTAACTAGCTGACCTATATAATTCAAGTAATTAATCTGTATATCCGGAAAAATACTCTGAATCAATTCATTTTTTTTCCTGAAGAACAGTGCAGAAATTGTCTGGTAGTTTAATGAATTGCGTATTTGGTTGCAGTTCTATTACCGTTCCCAATATCTAGTAATTGTTTGGAAAATATTTGTGCCGATGGATCATTGAAGAATTAGTTATGATAAAAAGAAATCTGTTTTGAATATAATTTAAATATTTGAATATAATTTATAGAACAGAGAGGGGAGAAATTGAATATTAGTTATTTAACAGAAATTTAATAAAAATAATGAAATTTGATTAACACAAGAATTCACAAAATTATTAAACACCTAGTTTTGTCTGCAATCAATCAATTGTACATACATAATAAGTTATACTTACCCAACTATGTTTTTCAGAATATATACATTTTTTTACCGACCGACGATAGTAAGGGAGGTATTGTTTTCACACCAAATTTCACTTGTGGAGATTTTTACATATCTCCACGAATCATGCATTTTCTTAACAGAAAAAAGTATTTTTAGCATGATGTCTGTCCGTCCGTTCGTCTGTCCGTCTGTCCGTCTGTCCGTCCGTATAGATGTGTACAGCCTGAACGGCTCAACCGATTTTGATGAAATTTGGTATATTTACTTAATGCATCAGTGGGATGAATTGATCAACTTTTGGTGCAAATCCGGAAACCGGAAGTGGTAGTATTAGCGATCGACGATAGGAAGGGAAGGGTTATTTTCACACCAAATTTCACATGAGGAGATTTTTTTATATATCACCACGAATCATGCACTTTGTATTGGTTTTATCCTCGAGAAAAATCATATTTATTAGTTTTTTCTTGATTTAAAATTATATGACGTCATCCAGCCATTCATGACGTCACAGCCTGGTCTTGCATATATATTATAAATAAAATAAAATTAAAAATATTTATGTTATATCCATATCTGTTTTTTTATTAAATTAATAGATATATTAAAATTATTTGAAATTGTTTCTGTAGCTGGAAATTAATTTATTTCAAACCGTCGGTCGGTTCTGTGCCTGGCCACAGGTCAACTTATTTTATATTCCTTGTCGAGCATATGGGAAGATTCACTGAGCCGATAGAGAATCTGAATCAACAGATTATAGAATTTTTTAAAAATTAATTTCAGCGGTTATTGTTTAGATATATATAGATATTGTTTAGAGAGAGAGATAAATAAAAGTTGACGTGATAAAAAAAAAACTAAAATTATTATGCTACTTATCTCTTTATTTATCCTTCTTTCAAAATGTTTCATGATGGATTAGATAGATTAATAGATTATTAATATATATTATAAATTTTAAAGATTATATTTTTTGTGAAAAAGCTGAAAGAGATGGATTCAGGAGTGACTGAAGATATAAGATATTCAATTATAATAGAAGTCGAAGAAGGAGCCGGAGCTGGAGTTACTGTTTCATTTTTTTTTTTTTGTGGTGGCATATAATCATATATTATAATAAAATAAGTTATACTTACCACAAATATATGTTTTTAAGAATATACATGTATTTATATATATAGATATATGTCTATATATGTTTAAGAGCAAGATCGAACCTCCCGCAAACTAGTTTAAAACTTTGAAAAGCTCTAGCGGCGGAGTAGGCAAACACAGCCACGTGGCTCGGGGATGAAAAAATTTGAATATGTTTTGCGTTTACACCTTTGGTTAGGTGTAGGGTGGTGTATTGGGAGGGGAACGCGGGGGAACGACGTTCCCTTTCCTTTTTTCAGTGCCGGAACGCGTTCCAGTACTTTTTCATATCTCGACAACTCTCACTTAAATCTACTGTTAGAATTTCTTTTTTTGTGTTCGCAAATATTTTGTATAGTAAGAATAAGAAAAAATAAAAACTTTTAAAGAAAAAAATAGTTTGCTGAAAATACGACTTTTTTTGCTACCAGTATGTGCGTTCCCTTACTTCTTATTTTACCAATACACTTTTATTAAAATATTACTAATTAAATACTCCTTCTTCTTCAAGTGCCTTGTCCGGTCTCCCTGACGTCGGCGATCACTCTGGCGAAAACGTCTCTATTTTCCGCCGTGCGGAACAGCTCTCCCACGCTCCTTATGCCGGTCCATTCCCTGATATTCCCTAACCAGGATTGGCGTCTTCTCCCGGGTCCACGTCGACCCTCAATTTTCCCTTTGAGGATCAATTGAAGGAGTTGATATTTATTACCTCTCAAGATGTGGCCGAGGTAAGAGATTTTCCGGCATTTGACAGTGTTGAGGAGTTCTCGCTGTGTGTTTGCTCTCTTCAAGACATCATTATTGGTAACTTACTCCTAGAACCTCAAATCTGAATTTAATGAAAATTTGCAAAAACCTTCCCGGGGATATACCCAGTGGCGTACCGTGAGGTTCTTGCGCCTGGGGGCAACTGAGAAATTAGCGCCCCCTTTCTTATATATATATATATATATATATTTAATTTAATTTTTTTTTTAAAGAATATTAATGACGAATAACGAAACAGGTTTATATGATTTTAATAAGCGTATAAATAATATTTATTGACTTACACAAAATACAGTTTAACTTTAAATATTAATTCTTTTTTTGTTCCAAATTGGCTTCCCTAATTTTGCGCCCCCTAAATTTGGCGCCCGGGGACATATGTCCCCCCCTGCCCCCCTTAGTTACGCCACTGGATATACCTAATACAGTATAGTATGTTTTCTAAATTTAAAACAATTAAACACTATTTGAAGGTATTGGGAATACGAATATTTATTTATTTGCATTATTTTACACACATATATATATATATATATAATATTTTTTTTTATTAATCTATTTTAACTGATATTCCAAATAAAAATGATGGTGAAGGCGAACACTTATTAAATATTTTGATATGATATTTCCAATATTGACGTGGAATTCCTTTTGGTAAAATTGCAGGATCTAATGTATAATTTTCAAGTCGATATTCTCCCTAAAAAAATTTTATTTTTTTAAATAAATTTTAAAAAAATATATTTGTATGATTTTCGTTTTTACCTTTGGAATGGGACATTTCGTAATATTCAAATTTTCTCTTATAGTGGAAGAAAAAAAAATATCTGAAAAAAGTAATTTACAACAGCTTTTTCGATTTATTGTAAGTACAGTCCTTCTTTCAGGATCTTCGTATCTTACTTTAGTATATGCTTCGCCAGTACACTAAGAAAAGAATAAAAGAAAGAAGATTAAATTAAGACTAATTTAAATATGCCCTAATATATTTAATAGTTCACTCATTTGTAGTTCGAGTATCGCTTAAAACATAAAAGCAAAAAAATTAAAATTCATCTCTATATTTTATTATTTATTTATCAAATAATTATAAATTATAATATTAAATGTTATAATTTTTTTTTAAAATATGTTACATTTTCGCATAAATAAGATCTTTTTATCAGCTATTATATGGCTCTCTACTAAATATTATGTATCAAAATTACTTTGATCCGCTAAGTAATGTAGGTGTATGATAAACTTGATTCGTTGAGTTGAGCATGAAGTTGAGTTGAAGTTGAAAAATATAATACTGGCTATGAAGATATTGAGATTCAAACAACTGCATATATTAAAGATAAAATATATGATGATTGTAGTATTGACAAGATATTTGTGTGTTTTTTGATCAGCGACATCTTTTAAAATAACCTAAATAAATTAAATTCCATGGTTTTGAAAATATTGAAATTTTAAAATAACAGTTTTTGTTGTTCATGACAAAGAACAGCCTTCAGGACCAAAAAAGTTAGAAGACAATGAATAACAGGAATTATTGAACAAGAACTTTAAAAGAACTTTCAGACATCTTAGCGGTTGATGAATCAACTGTTTCGAGACATTTACATAGATTGAATGAGATCTAAAAGCAGGAAACACGAATTTACTGAAAATGTCATTTCGAACTGTTTCAAAATCGCGATTTCATTGCTTACAAGGTAAGAAAAAGAAGAGTTTTCTGTGGCGTATTGTGATTGGCGATGAAAAGTGGATCTACTACGAGCAAAAAGTCATGGATTAGTTCAGGAGACCCATTCACCTCGACATCGAAGCGGAATATTCATGTCCGTAAAGTTTTGCTGATGGTGAGAGCAGCTATTCTCAACTACTGGTACCCGGAGAAATTTTACAGGTCCGCGTCATTTCCTCTATCCACGAAAAAAATTACTTTTTATTATATGTATGTATAATTATATATCTTTACATTTAAATATTACTGTAGGCAAATGATAATAAAAATGTTACAACTAACTTACGTAGTAGTTCTTTATAAATATTTAGTAAAAATTTGTTGTTAAAAAAATACCACTGGTCCGCAATTTTTTTAAACAAATCTACTGGTCCGCGGGCCAAAAAAGGTTGAGAAACGCTGATGTAGAGTATTACGAGCTGCTAAAATCTAATGAAACTGTAACTTCAGATGTCTCCTGACGGTAACTGAACAAATTTAACGAAATATTGTTGCAAAAAAGACCATCAATAGCGAGTAAAGTCATCCTCTTGTATGACAACGCTCGGCTACCCGTTGCAAGAGTTGTGAAGGGTACACTGTTGCAGCTTGAATGAGAAGCGATGAGAAGTTCTGCTGTCCCCAGCGTTCTCACCAGACCTAACGTCTTCTGATTACCACTTGTTCAGATCGATGCAGTATGGCTTGGCTGGCACACGGTTTCGAAATGCAAAAATGGATCGATGATTGGATCACTGTCCAAATAACATTGTTCTTTCGACACGATATCGCCATGTAACAAGAAAGATGAGTAAAATTTATAGGAAATAATAGAAAATATTTTGATTAATATATATTGTATCAATTTCTCTGAATATAAATACATTTTTGAAGTGAAAAATAATCACAGAATATATGAAAGTACCTAATAAACGACTGTGAGGCTTGACATAACTTATAAAGTTGAAACTCGAACAAAAATTGAACAAACCCTATAAATATTTATTATTAAATTTTTATATAAAATATTTAAATAATAAATAAATGGATCCCATATGAAACGAAAAGAATTGAACAACCAAGTTGATGGGGCAAATAGTAGGAATAGCTATAGAGATAGCTATTGAGAATAGCCAGAGAAAACAGCACTATTAAGACCTAGGGGCAGGTCTTCGAATAGATTGACAAAGAAGAAAAACAGGCTATTATCTTGTAATATAAGAAAAAAAGAAGTTTATTGTAATTGTATATACTCAGATTTTTTTTAAATAAATTTATAGAGGCTTTTGAAGAAAAATGCAATTGGCATTTGAATAGTCTGCATTCAAAAGGAAATTAAATTTCTTAGTCCGAGTCCTTTTTTTTAAAGAAATAATTAATTTTTTAATTTCTTCTTTTATTATTAAAAAAATATAAAAGTAAATATTAATGAAATTTGTTTATAATTCACTATTAATATCTTATAATAATTTATAATAAAATACATACCTCATAACTATCATCTATGTCTTGTAAAAGATTTCCATAAACCTGCATTACAACTGATCCATTGTAAATATCAAAATATGAATTTTCAACATGAATAAAACTCTCATTGAATGATCGAACTTCAACCCCTTTCAATGTAACTTTTAATGGCCTTTGCTGCAAAAAATAAATAAACAAGTAAATTTCTCATTTAAAAGAATATATATAGTTATTATTATTTTGAAAGAACATCGAGACTTAGATTTAGAGAAAATAATCAAATAATTTATTAGGTATTTCTAGACCAATGATTCTCAACCACTGTGCCGCGGCACTTTAGCACTTTAGTGTGCCGCGAGGCTACGAGGCTCTTAAACTTTGTTTTCTAAATTTTTTTCAATTTGGTTCTAAAATAAAAAGGTAAACCGTTTTTGGGACTTTTTTAAACTTTTACACTTATCTTTTTCTTTGTGTGCCGCCAAATTTTTAAAACTTTAAATGTGTGCCGCGGTAAAAAAAAAGGTTGAGAATCACTGTTCTAGACAATAATTTAAATAAATTGATATTTTCCAAAATAACAAATAAACATTAATCGATTGCTTAATTGAAATTCGTTACGAATATTATTGATATATATTTAGTGATTGAATATTTTAATTTATCTATATTATATTTTGAAAAATTGAGTATTGATTAAAATGCACCAAATAGAACTTTCTAAAATTAGTAAGAGATTGTTGTAGTTTAGCGAAGGCGTCAGTTGCGTTAAAAAAAATACGTCTAAATAAAATATTATAATACCTTTGGCTTTTGTGAATTAACACTAGAAATCAAAAATATTAAAGAAAGTAAAATTAAATAATAAATTTTCTCTTCCATTTCTTTTTCAAGTTATTTTAGAATAAATAAAATGATTAAATAAAATTTGAAATATTTACATATATTTATATATATACATACATACATATATATATATATATATATATATGTGTATGTATATATATGGGTATATATTAAAATTATACATATATGGTAATAAAAATAATAATTGATATTGTATTTAGGTATAACAAAAAACTAAAAATATATTTTAATTTGTTTTCTAATGTCTTATCTTATTTTCTTTACATTACTTAATTTAAGATTAAATTTATTTAAAAAATTAGCTGGAGTGTCTCCACTCGACTATCTCGCAATTTGAATTGTATTAAATAACATAATATATTATATTTAAATTAAATTTAATTAATTATAAATTATAAATAATAAATATTAAACCAGCGCATGTTTGACTTTTTGTTGATGGCACCACGTCACGTGTTGGCGCGTGAGATTTGCCGTGTTAAAAAATTAATTCTGGTAATTTCAACGAATCAATCAAGCTGAAATTCTATATATAGCAGTTTTATACAATTATTAATCATGTGAAAAATTATCAAACATATATCTTTATTTTTACGGTCTCTTTAGAGGAAAAAAAATCAAAACGTTGTAAGTAATGACCCTCTTCCGGTTGATCTACATTTCTCAAAAGTTGATAGAAAACTACGAATTTTGAATAATGCTCATGTACCAAATTTCATCATTCTAGCTCAAACCGTTTTTGCGTAATCTTGACTACATACACACACACACACACACAGAGAGACAATTTTCTCAACCTAAGTGAAAATGATTCAGGAACCTTTAAAACGTATAAAAACATCAAAATCTCAACAATACTATCTCTTACGAGATAGTAAAAATAGAATACATTTTTATCTATAAGACAGATAAATTATAAATATACATATAAATTATGTCTTATTTTAAAATTTTAATTTTTTTCAAATTTCAAATTCAAAATTTTTGTTAATATTTGTTTAATCTTTTTCGGACTATTTGAAAATAAAATTCTTGATTGGGAAAAAAGATGAAATCATTAATACTGGAGCAGATTGCATAAGAAATAATTGTTAAATTTTTATTTTATAGTGCCCAATTGCAAAAATTCTAAAGTAAATAATTATATAACTAAAATATAATATAAACTAATAAAAATTTTGAATATATTATGCAAATTGAGTGTTTCATTCGATTTTTAAAAAAACTACGCTTAAAAAAATCACCATTTATTACGTCACTGAAAAAGTGGGAGGTTGTAAGAGATTTTTCTTATATTTAAGTAATTATTTATATATAATGAATATATTAATAATTTGTTTATTTATTTCACTCCAACCAATTTGTTCAATATTCTTTTCTTTTTTTTTTTTGTTTTTTTATTTTGTTTTTTTATTTTTTTTGGTAATAGCTAGATAAATGATATTTCTAAATAGGAAATGTTTTTGTTTTAAAATATACACCAATGATTGACAAATTCTTTGATAAAAATATTTTTTTTAAGTATAAAATAAAAAAAAAAACTTTTAGGGATTAATATATTTTTCTTAGTTTTTTTTCTCATATTAATTTTCATCTATCAATAAGTTTTTTTTTTAAGATAAACCTATATATAAATATATTTGGTCTTTAAGAATTTAATGTTTATTTAAAAGAATTTATTTCAATCAGTATTTTCATTTGTGAAAGTTTTCATCTACTTATGTTGTTGGAATCAAGTTGTTAATATGGTATTTTCGTGGTCTGTATTCACAGGGCACACACAATGTCTTAGAACAACACATGTCCATGTCGGATAGCTGTCAGATTAATGCCGTGACAGACGATAAAAATGGGGGAGGACTTATCGTGTAACACACACGCAACCATTCAATTAAGACCTCTTCAGGGTTATCTTAATTCCAACCAACCAACTTCCCTCTTTCCCTCTACCCTTCCATTGGAAAATAAACAAAAACAAATCATTAGCGAAGAAATAAATTTTGTTCTTACGAATATTTTCAACGAACTTTTAGTTCGTTTATAAAATCTATATTTCTGTGTCTGTCGCCAAAAATTTTCGATTTTTTAAATTTTGATTTTGGATTTGAGTAGAGCTAAAGTCTAAAGTGGTCTTGGTTTTTTAAAAATCGGTTGGAAACATGGTCAAATCTGCGATCAAAGTTGAACACGTGATTTTTCCAAAAAATAGGGGTGTCAAATTCGTATGTAAAATAAAAGGAATTTACTCAAATTTCGTTTATTAGCATACGTTTTAATAGCTTAATGACTCCAAATACAAAATACACCATTTGCACAGTATATTTCACCAGGGAATATATAACGCAATTTGTGAAATTTACTATCATCAGAGGTTGTCTTTTTCATTTTGCTCAATGCATTTATAGAAACATCAAATCAATGCCAGAAGTTTTGAAGCTCTATAATGATTTAGATAATCCTGACAACTCCACTCATTTACGAACTCTTGCAGCTTTGGTTTTGGTACCACCATCAAAAGTCATTGTAGCCTACCAAGCATTAGCTGGACGACCAACAGGGTAAAACTTCGTGTTTTTTTTTCTTACTTCGAGCGCACTTGGCTAGGTGAACAATATTTAGCTGACTTTTATGACCCAAAATTCGACATTGGAACATTGGAACATCTACGATGCCACTTTGATGGGTTTGCCTCGAACAAACAATGCATTGGAAGGTTACAACAATGCTCTTCGTTCACGCTTTGAGGTTATAAGACATCAGTATGGGACCTGATTAAGCAAATCCATATTGAGCATAACCTTATCTCTTTGGAAATCTGTCGTGATGTTCGTGGTAAGAAGCCTGATCCACCAAGAAAACGATTCCGCGACTCGTATGATGAGCTTCTGACCATAATGAAGGCAAACCATGAAAAATGGGATGCTAAAAACCAGATGGAACAGATGTGATGACACCAAGCATGATATATAACAACCTCATTCAAGTCTCTTCGGCTATTCATTATTAAATAAGTAAAAAAAAATTAGGGAAATTTTTTATTTAGGGATTTTTTCTTAGGGATTTTTACATGATTTCTTTCAAAATATCCTGCCTCTGCGGGCGGACGAAAAGCTTTGGAAATCATAAAGTAGTTTTTTTATAAATAACTCCTTTATTATTAAGTTTAGGTAAAAATGAATATAATGAAACTTTTAGTAAATTCGATTCCCTATAAATTTATACGATAGTATAATTCTCATAAAAATCGGTATTAATTGAGAAAATCAATAAAATGTGCTTTGACACTTCTTTAAACTACCCTTACTTATGGTCTGGTCTTATCCAAAAACAATCCAATCCCCGCGCATCATTCCCAAAAAAAACATCTAAATATCAAATTTCAAGACAATATCTCATTTTGTTTAGACGTAATCTCGGTCACGAACGGCCGGCCGGCCGGTTCAAAAATTATTTTTTGCAGTTTTGGATTTAGAACTGTCTGAAAAGTGGAAATCTCGAAAAATCTCGGAGCAAAAATTTTCAAAATTTTCAAAAATTCATTCCTTGAGGAAAGCTAAAATGATTTACTTATAGCTGGGAAAAAATATTTTCTTTCTAAAACTGTGAATACGAGTAAATAAAATATAAAATTAAATTTTTTTGCCAGTTTTTGTAAAATCAGTGTTTCATTTACAAAACTTTTTTAAATATTTAATATATAAAAAAAATCTTAATGAAAATTTGTCTTTGAGAGAGCCAGGGGGGGGACCCCGCCATATGAAGGTGGAGCGGCTAGTCAAACCCCCCCAGGATCAAATCTTGGTCGCGCCACTGGATCGTATAGAAAGATCCAAGGAGATGTTAAGAGAAAAGAAAGAAAATTAATCAACAGATAAATATATATTTTCAAAGGAATAAATTCTGAGATATTAATTAAAGTGAATAAAGTTCTAATAATTTATTAAATTTATTTTATTAATATTTATAAAAAAAACTAATTTCTCATTAAATGTCTATTTCATATTGTCCTATAATGCCTATTGTATTTGTGTATATTGTAGGTATAGCAAATGTGCCTTTGGAGTGCTCTACTTCGTGTTTCGCTTCTCCTATGAAAGCTTTAATCATACTCCCATTCTCCCTCTTCCTTCCTATTCCCCTACCAGTGTCTCTACCTGTCTCTCTCTCTCTCTCTATCACACACACTTCATTGCAATTGAGTGTATATCTCACTCCACTAACACCTCTTAGATTCACTATACCACCCCATCCCGGGTACCAATCCAATTGGAGAGGGGAACAAGAGACTTTGACAAAGGTATGACGTGACATGCCTATAAATATCTACCGGGTGAATTATAAATAAATAATATCTGAACATTTAATTTAAATTATTTACCCAATTTATCTGCTCAATTACTTTCTAACGTTAATGAACTCAAAAATTAATGCAAGCAGGAACCATATTCTTCAAATTTATTTAATCCTGGACAACTATTATCTAATATCTATGATTTCATACAAGGTAAAACCGAAGGATATAACATGTTTTCTATATCTTGAAAACTAGGCCTTTTGGTATGGGATAGGAGCCACATACACATAAAGCGTGTCTACCTTATTTATAAGCGAATCAAGGAGGATTTGTTAGTATCTGCATCTTGAAGATTAACACAAACGAAATTTCATCAACTTTATTTCTTTTATAAATTTTGCAAGTAAAGTAAGTATAATGTATTCTACGTTTTTGGATGTTCTTTGAAATTAATATTAAGACTATTTTATTCATATGTTCGAATAACATAAGGATATACATATAATATATTTATATTATGTATTATATTTATATGCATAATTTATTATACCTATTACAACATTATTACTCATACAACAAATTAAATTCAACAACATTCAACCCTTAAAGTACAAACAATGGTTCAACAAATATGAACCTTGTAAGTTTAGCATTAATTTTGTTATATTTTGTTTACTTGATTCAAGAGTTTAGGTTAAAGGGGTTTAGTGAGTTTCAGTATCATGTTTGGTTCCTTTGATTGGGTTTACCTTTGGTTTGAGGTTGGGGAGTTACAAGTTTGGCAGAAACCAATCGAACGCCTTTTGATTTAGCAGAGGGGGAGTCAGAATTGGTGTCTGGTTTTAATGTCGAATATAGCGGGGGAGGGTTTGCTTTAATTTTTTTCTAATTGTTTACTATTTCCAAGTCTTTATCTAAAATTATATCGAAGAAGTGTGATATTATGCTTTGCGTGTACGAGTTATACCTTCGATTAACATTGAAAAATTAAACCCCCCAAACAATTTAGTAAAAAGAAAAGAAAATATACATAGTCACAGACTTGTGTAAATATATTATTTAAATTATGTACTTTTTTTAATTATAAAAACTATAACTAATTATATGTAAACTATTCAACTTTATGAGATTTTATTTTTGTTGAACACGTAATATAATTTCCCATAAGCAATATTTCTCATAACGGCTCTGCAATATCCCCATCCCTGTTAGGGATATTGACGCAAAGTTGACTTTTTTTATTTTAAGAATAAAGCTGCAATTTTTGCAATGAATACCTGATTTCATAACACATGTATTAACACACAAAATCTTGACATACTAAACGTAGAATTTAAAAACAATTTAAATTCTTAGGTTCTGTAATCACGAAGGATAATAATATTCGAGAGGAATTTGAATTGAGGTTGCAATCGGGTAAAGTCTGTAATCATGAGGTAAAAGGGCTTATCTTGTCAAATTATTATCAAAGGGGATTAAAATTAAACTATATAAAACAATTATTTTGCCGGTTGTATTATGTGTGAGGCATGGTCTATGAGTTGAGAGTAGATTTAGAATATTTGAAATTAGGATTCTTCGGAGCAGTTATGGGGCAAAGAAAGATGAGGTTTCCGGGGAATGGCGGAGACTGCATAACGAGGAATTGCATGATCTCTATGCATCTCCAGACATAGTTAGAGGAAAGGAGTTGGATGGGTGTAGAGCAGGATAGGTACACTTGGAGAAATGTGGTTGCAGTTCTGAAGATCCACAGAGATAGATAATAATAGGTATTAGCGTTTAAGGCTTAGCAAAAACCCGAATTGTGAGCCATAACTCTCTGGTTTACCTTAATTTAAATTTACACATATTATATGTAATTAATTATAAATTATGTTAAGTGTCAATTTTTTTATTTTAAAATTTAAAAATATTTTTAAATATTTTTTAAAATATTAAACTTGTTAGATGGTTAGTTATCTAAAATAAAAAAAATTTAAGGTACTTTATATATAAGAAACCATTTTGAAAATTCAATAATATCACTTCCTCAGAGTCAATAAAATTTTGTTGATATTAATGATATTTTATAATTTATAATTTATTTAAAATTTTTTGAGAAAAGGACCTAAAAAATATTTTAACAAATAAGTTGCTGTACCATCTCATGCGTATTCATTCTGGAAGCTTGATAAGTGTTCTGAAAAAAATCAGTAATAATAATAATAACTAAATGTTTTTTAAAGTAATGAAACGAAACAAAATTAGGTTGTCATTATTAATGTAGCGCTACTTTAATCTTAAATCATTTCCTTAAAATTTTAGCTAAATTGATCTTTTCCCGTTTTCAAATGTTACAATCTGAGCCACTTATTTACCTGGCCAACTTCAAATATATATGATAATTGGAAGGAAAATTATGGAAAATATATGGCTATGTAACTGGAAAATATTTAAACATAAATTATGAAAATATATGATATAATAATAATATGTTTAATTGTAATTTTACAAATAAGTAATAAAATATATGATTAATAAGATTTTTTTGTTCAAATTAAATACACCATCAACCCCTGTTCCTTTCTAAAACAACAACTCAAGAACAGTTTTTTTTATCTACATTTCATTTTTAGGTTAAGCTTTTTTAAAAATTCCTCGTTTGTACATTCGGGGTGCCCTTTAAGTTACGACTCCTTTGGGCTGTGACCCAAACAGCATTTAGGGTTAGTATGGCACTTGTTTCTGGTTGTATTGTATTTATATATGATTGATGTGTAAGTGATGTGAAATGAGAAGTGTAGTGATGCTCAAAATTAAATCAACCCATTTTGAGGTGGTTGTTGTCATCAATATTTTTTTTCATTTTTTCTACCATCCTAAATCAGCTCTCTCAATGGGAAATGGACTCGGCAAAGACCACATGTGTTACGTAATTTCTTTAATAATCCGATTCGCTTCATAATGGGACCATGAAGAAAAGGCCAAATGGGGCATAGGGCGCAAGACAATATATTTTTTAATTACTATCCATCATATAAATAAATAGAATAGAGTACCTGTCTATAATAAAAATATTAACAAATTATATAAATATAATATTATTTTTTCTATTTATATACTATTTACTAATTTACAGGTATTCTGACAAAAAAGACTTTAAATAAAATTACATTTTTTCAGCATTAATTTTACGATGTAAGCATGAAATGATAAATGCAAAAAAAAAAAAAAAATTATTATAGAATTTGTAAATGTATAAATAAAGATAGGATTAATTGATATTATCTTATTCCTGAATGAGAATAATTATTTTTGATATATAGTGACGGAAAGATATTATCGCCATTGTCAAGCAATTAACGGGTTGTGAAAACCCATTGCCCACTGGCGTTTACATACCTATATTACTGTTTATACATATTGAGTAAGAAAAAGTCAGAGATATTACCAGTTAGGGCAGTGTTTCCCAACATTTTTTGGTGCCATGCCCCACCTAAGCCCTTCTAAAATTCTTATGCCCCCCTAAGTAACATATTCATAATTTTTAATATTACTCATGTCGAGTCCATTTTCGAATTGCCCCCTTGTGCGGCGTGTGTCCCACGTTGGGAAACACTGAGTTAGGGCGTTGAAAATGAGGGTAAACAAAGGATTTTTTTTTTTAAATTGTAATTATTTATTTTTAAACTGAAATTAAATATATATTATTTATACTAGACGAACCCGTTTCAAACGGTGTTTGCAATTTAAGTTTAAACTGAATTTGTAACTGACTTCATAATGTTACAGATATCACATACATACGACGGAAATCATGAATTCTCTATATAAGAATGTTCTAAATCAAAGTAATGTGATGCTCTTTATTTATAATTTGATATTTATTGATTAGTATTAATAATTATGTTCCATAAAAAATCAAAATAAATAAATAATTATAATTTGTTAGAAGGGGTGAATGAATATGATGATGTCCCTGGTGGTTGTTTTCATTGTAATGAAACTGTCTGTCCACCCTTTTCATCGGCTAAGAGAGTGAAAGAGAGAGAGAGAGAGAGAGATAGAGAGAGAACAAAAGCTAACCTCCACACTCTCTTCCACCTCCATTCTCTTTACCCTAAAGTGGTCTTTGTATTCTAATTTGCCTGCTGGTGTCCAGCCCCGAGGGTCTCTTTCTTATCTCACGCACGAACGAATCCATAACTCGTTATGTTTTGTTATAACGTAGTTAGACGCTATCAGTGCTAAATTTCGTTATGCCACCCCCGATTCGATTACAATCCCATTCGTGAATGTTATCGCTTCACCTGGTCATGGATAACTACATTGACTGTGGGGTTGTCCTCAAGAGCGATGATCTATCCCTCTTCGTCAACTATGAACAAAGATGAAATACATAAATTGATGAGGGAATAACAAGAGAGCAGCCCTTAGGGAAATCCCTTAGAGACTTTCCCGACCCAAGACTAATATTGAAATAAAATTATATTATAAGCTTTTGGATGTATAATGAAAATGTATATGGAAGAGGATCATAAAAAGAGAAAAAAAAGAGAGAGCGAGAGAGTGATAGAGGGTTGGATAAGGAAAATAGCACATATTATAGCAGAAATGGAATCATTCTACTAGATCTATACTATATATATCATTATAAAATATAAAATAAAATTTACTAAAATTAAATAATTGATTATTTTATTATTCATATATTTAAAAAGATTTTAATCTACAATATCAAATTTTCCGAATACAGATTAACCAAATAAAACATCACTTCCTTGTTTTTTTTTATATATAAGGTTCAGAGTTCTGCTATAATTTTAACTATTATTGTTATTATTATTATATTATTAATTAGTCACTTGGCATATCAGGGGATTATCTTTTAATAAAATTTACATTTTGACAATTTTTTTCATGGTATTTATTAAAATATAAAAATATTTACATATTTATTATAATAAAAATAATATAAAAATAATCCGATAATATATATATATATATATATATATTTATAATTTAAAAAATAACATTAAAGATCTCTACTCCAGTCTTGTTACAATTACATACAATAAGGATACATAGTATCCAAAAACTATAGCTAAATAGTAATAATATTTATCAATAATTATTTTTTTATAATGAAATTTAAAGAAAAAAACAATAAATAAATTATTAAGTAGTTTAAGGAATTATATTATATTTTTGTAGCCTCTTTGTTGAAAATAATATTATGAGTATATTTATATCTAATTATTTACAATTTATACACAAATTAATTTAATATATGTTCATTAAAGAAAATAATTGATAAGGAATCTCTACCATATATTAAAAAAAACATTCACTTATGAAAAAAAATATAAAATGAAAATTTTAAAGATATTTCTAAGCAGTATCCTTATTTAATTTCCAAAGATTTTTTTATTTATTTGTAATTATGGTTGACTTCACCACATAATTTTAATTTTAAAATATTAAATTGTTATACAAAAATACAATTGACTAGGTACTTGATGAGTATAAAGCTTTTGTAGGTAAAACACTAACAACTCCATTGGTCTTTTTATGTACTACATCAACTATTTGATTGCCATATTTAACAGTAGATGTTACAGCACCAAACATTCGATCCATGATTCCTTTTGAAGCAACTTTGCCATTTTCCTTATGTGATACCAACGATTCTAAAAAAAAACAATAAAATTTAATTTTCTTTTTTATCTATAATAAAAATAATTTTTTTTCTTTCCCTTCACAAAATAACTTTGTAATAATTATTTTAGCTTATTATCAGATTAATAAACTTATACAAGGCCAAAATTAAATGATTAGGTCGGCTGCAAATATAACAATAAATAAATAAATTTTTCATCAAACTTTTTATCCTCCTTAAACAAAAGTCTTCTTATAATTATAACTATATTTAAGGGTCATTCTGTGTAATCGCCGCTTTTAAATAGCAATTTCAACTATTTTTGCGAAGAATTTTATTTTTTTCAAAATATTAATTATTTTTTTAACATTATTTTATAAACGCGAGGGCAGGTGACTTTTTGAATTTCCTGTCTCTTAATTGTAATGGCAACACTGCTCCTGTCAGCAGCCAACTATCAGCTGACTCCTGGCGAAATTTAAACCACATGGGTCTTGTAGTTTTTGTTTGACATCCATTAATAGCCGACTATCTCGTGATTTGAGAAAAAAATGGAAAAAGTGAATTTCCATGAAAATCCATGAATTGAGATACGAATTACTCTCTCATCCGCCCTATTCTCTGGATTTGACTATTTCTTGTTTCCAATCCTGAAGAAATGGCTCAGCAGAAAGAGATTGGACTCCAAAAATAAAATTAACTACCTTTCTTATTTTTTGGAAGAGATAAAAAAATTAGAGAAACGTTGGACGAATTGTATAGAACTCAAAGGAGAGTTCGTTCAAAAATAAAATAATTTTTTAAAACCTGTGTTTCATTCAAAAAGTCACGGACTTATTGACCTGCCCTTGAGTGTATGTGTGTGTGTATATATATATATAAATATGATAAATGATAACTTTAATAATTTAAATGATAACTTTTCAAAGGATATGATAATTAAATTTTAATTGAATTAATTTTTGATGTGCTTTTCTTAGAAATTGTGTCTGGGCCCCTAATTGGAAAGCATTGTTCTTATAAATCTGTTTCTCAAAATATATACTAGAAAAAAATATAAAAAATGATCTAATACTTACTATTTAGAAATGTAAGTAAATGTTGATTAACAATTTCAGGACATTCTTGATGTGGAAAATGACCAGCACCTTCTATTATTTTCATTGTAAAACGATCGACAAATTCAGTTGATTTAACAACACTTTCAAGATTTAAAAAATTATCACGATTTCCAACAAGAAATAAACAAGGAATTTCTAATTGATCACAGGGCGATTTAATACGGTTATAAAGAATGTTACGATAATAGTTTATAGGCCCTGTCCAATCCTCTAAAACAATAATAAATTAATACACGTAATAAATAAATTAAAATTGAATAATATTTTAATGAGATCTTTACACGTATTAGCAAATTGCAAATCAAAGTTGTTATTTTGAAAATTTGTAAATTTGTATTGTAAATTTTTTAACTATAGATAAAATTTAAACAAATGAAATGTTTTACAATATTATTGTGTTGACTTTTCAATTTGCTTCACTATGTAGATCAGTGATTCTCAACCATTGTGCCGCGGCACTTTAGTGTGCCGCGAGGCTACGAGGCTCTTAAAACTTTTTTTCCTAAATTTTTTCAATTTGGTTCTAAAAAAAAGGTAAACGTTTTTGGGATTAGGTTCTTAAATATTTCCGACATATTTATTAAATTTTTTCAATTTGGTTCTCAAAAAAAAAAAAAAAAAGGGAAACCGTTTTTGGGGCCACTTTTTTTCAATATTTTTTTTAACATTTACACTTATCTTTTTCTTTATGTGCCGCCAAATTTTTAAAACGTTAAAAGTGTGCCGCGGTAAAAAAAAAGGTTGAGAATCACTGATGTAGATGATAATAATTATAACAATCTAACATACCTTCTCTTGAAAAAGTGTACTTATAAGCTTCAATATATGAATTTTCATTCCATTTTTTATCTAGATGATTAAAACATTCATTAATAATTTTAATATCATCTTTTAATGCATCAATTTCAGGTAAATATGGAAGTTGACAAAAATAAGCCCATCTGAAAAATAAATTAAAAAAATATTAGAATTAACTAGTAGTAGAATAATTAAGAATGATCGTCGATGCAACATTAAAAAGAGATACAATATGTAGAATGATTATAGAAAATTAATATAATTATAAAATTTTATTTATTTAAAACAGACAACACATTTCACAGAATTTAAAATCTTTACAAATTATAACCTAGAAGTGGGGTCGGCAACCAGGTGCCTGCGGGCATTCAAGTGTCCGAATTCAAAATTACTAAGTACTAAATTATTACTAAAAAAACGACTTTTTTCTAATTTTTTAATATGGTTCTAAAAATAAGGTAAAAATGATTTTGCGATCAGGCTTTTAAATATTTTCGACTTTTTGGTTCTAAAAAAAAAAAATTACGATCACAATTTCTCAATATAGCTCTAAGTATCACCAAGTGTGCCCACCCCTGTTATATTTCCAAAAAGTGCCCGACTATTGAAAAAGGTTGCCGACCCCTGACCTACAGAATCCAAATATTAGTTTAGAAATTTCCATGTGTGTATCTCTGTAAAATTAAAGTGAAATAAAGTCATAGATTCAAAATTACCATGAAATTTCACCTCAGTATTCCTATAAAGTCATATATGAACATAGACTATACAAGTTATCAATATCTTATAACTAGATAATAAATCAGAAATTAATTTCAAAGAAAAAAATTAAAAGAGATTTTTTTCCCATAAAAATAATTGATAAAAGAATAGGTGCACGCACCTATTAGGAGATGAAGAAGAATAAGACATTAATTAAAAGCACCTTATGTTTATTATATTTATTGTATGCTTACTAAATATGGAGTTAATAATAAATATTTTTTTAAAAAAAATGTTGATATGGATGGATAACTGAGATTATCAATTTTAATTTTACAAGAATTTATTTTAAAATATTATTTATATATATAATTCTTTCATATATATTATGAGATTAAAAAGTAAAGAATTCTAGAGATCATTATATCTCTCAGAAGTTGATTTATATATAATTAATTTGTTAATTAATGAATTTGTTGTTATCTTAACTAATAATTAAATATATAATAGAATGTTAAAAAAACTAGTAGGTGAAAACTAGAATGGGTTTATTTTAAAATGTACACCTATATTACCCGTCTTTACCAGTCTAAATGGGATAGTCGCTGTCACATATGATATCAACTAAATCATTTTCTTGATAAATTAAAATAGCTTTGATTAAATTGTCTAAATTTGTAAAGTTTACTGTAAAAAAGGGACGTTTTCTATGGATGGAATCTTTAAAGGAGATCAATAATATTATTTTTTTTTCTTCTTTAATAATTTTGGCATTATAACTAAAGATAAAATCCCATATTGTTAAATATTATTTTCAAAAATTGGAAATAAATAATATAGACATATAATATATATATTATATGTATTATATGTCTAGATCCATATGTCTAGATACCATTTATAAATTGATATTGTATAGTTTTTTGTCAAAAATATATTCAATTTTCAATATTTATTATTAAATATAAAAACAATAACATTACTTAACTATATAAATAAGTGGATATTTTAAAACATTTTTTATTATGTTATTAATCTTAAAATTATTTAAACTCATTCGATTAAGTTTAAAGTCCAAAGTATAATTTGTTAAAAATTTATTATCAAAAAAAAAAAAACATTACTAATATCACAAAATAAATTTGAAATTTTATTTTTAGATTAAGATATTGATATATATATATATATATAGGAATATAAAGGTAAATATACTTGTAAAGAGAAATCGGGAAATGGTTATTATTAAATAATCGATAAATAATAATGATTGTAAAGAATACATTTACCTTGAATTGAAAACGCTCGTATTTGGTAATTCATTCCAGATAACATTTGGGTGAGGACAGGAAATACAAACAAATTTATCCACAAGATGTGGATGTTGATTGATAAGATACCAGCCAAGATGGGCTCCAAGATCGTGGCCAATTAATATACAATTATTAGCGCCTAATGATGTTATTAACTCTTTCAATTCTTCAACAAGCAATTGAATTTTGTAATTTTTGCATTTTTGTGGCTTATCTGAATCTCCAAAACCTTTTAAATCTATTGCAACTGTTCTATAAAAAAAAATATTTATAAAAAAATTACTCTAGATTTTTTAGTTAAATTAGGCAATATTATTTAATTGTTTTTATTTATAGAACATTCATTAAGAGTAGTGATTTTATTTTTATGGAAATAAAATTGAAAAATATGAGAAATTTTATTTAGGAATTTAATTTTGTAATATTAAATGATGATAAATTTTAAATTTTAAAATAGATTATTATTTAAATTATTTTTTATTATAAATAATCATATTTAACCATTTCACTACTCAGATGGTTTAAGATAATCGAAATAATCTTATTTGAATACAAAATATATCAAATCATATAATAGCATGTTAAAATAGGAGGGGAGGAGTGTGGAGTATTGGAAAATAGCCACTTTCTAATGTAAAGGTTACTGACCACTTGTAGTCAACTGAATGTTAATTAAATTTATATCTATTAATTTTTAAAAAGCCTTTTTTTTAATGAACTCCTATTCTTTTATATATTTCTACTTGTATAGGCCGTTTATTCAATAAATTATAATTTTATTTATAATGTTTAACTTAATATAAAATCGAATAAAGAAGGAAGGAATTTAATTTTAGATTTACTATTTAAAAATTAAGAAAAAAGTATTTTATTAATTAATATATATTGAATAAAATAATATTTACCTAAAATATTCAGATAGAGTAGATATTTGATGCCTCCAACTAAACCAACAATCTGGAAAGCCATGTAAAAATAAAACAAGTGGACGATTTTTCGGGCCAGATTCGATATAATGAAATTTAATTCCCTAAAAAAATAAGTATATTTTTTACTATTAAATATAAAAAAATTATTTAATTTAAAGAAAAATGTTAAAATTAAAAAATTAAGAATTGATTATATATAATATATAATTCTTGAATTTGATAATTTGACTGAATAAATGACATTTATAATAATTTAATTTAAAATAGTCGAATTTTGAATTGAAATAATTAAGGATTTTACTTATAACTTTTTGTAAAATAATTTATAAGGTACTTGAATTAATAATGAGCGTTTCGCACAAGAGGCCGCCACTAGTGTATGTTTCAAAATTCCAGTTTGCAATGTCATTATTAAAATAATGAAGAACTCCCCGCAAAAAAACACTTTATCTGGTACGAAATTGTTTGAAACAATATTTAGTACTGTTGTTTACGTTTCAACCAAATGATACAAGCTGTTCAAGACGACCATAGACTTGTTCCGGTCGATGACACATGGTCTGTCCCAACAGAAGTTCACTTCATATGAACAATGCAAAAAATGAGTCGATGATTGGATTGCCTCAAAAGACGAGTCGTTTTTTCGAGCTGGCATCCGAAAATTGCCAGTAAGATGGGAAAAAGTAGTGGTCAGCGATGGACAATACTTTGATTAATATATTTGTAACCATTATTTGAAAATAAATCCGTAAATTTCGAAAAAAACGCTCATTATTAATTCAAGTTCCCTATATAAACCACAAAAAGTTGTACATAAAATCAAAGATATTAATTCAAATACGAGGGTCATTCAATAAGTAAAAAGATTTATGGCTATAGTTCAAAAACGGTTTATTTGATTCTTACAAAATTCAGGTTATTTTTCAACATAATCACCCTCACAAATGTGCACTTGTCCCATCTTTCTTGCAACTTCCTAAACTGACCAGTGATAAGCTTCAAAAATTGGTTTAGGAGGTTTTACCTCCTCCTATCTACAGTCCAGATCTTGCCTCTTTTGATTTTTACCTGATTGAACCACTCAAAGACGCCCTATGTGGAAAAATATTTGCTAATAATGAGGAACTTAAATAAGCTGTGCAAAAGTGGCTTGGAGATAAATAAAAAGAATTCTTCGCCAAGGGAATTAGGAAGCTGTAAGAAAGATGGGACAAGTGAATAACTGTGGTGGTGATCATGTTAAAAAATAGCCTGAATTTTGTAAGAATCAAAACCGTTTTTGAATGGGCTCGTATTTATATTCTATTCTATCTATAAGTATAATTGGATTAATATTGGTAAATATATATTAGAATTGTACAAAACAGCTCTTAACCATGAATCCGTTTCTACGCATCATTTCTTCCTGTTTCTCTTTAATTTTATTGTTAATAAAAATCTAAAATAAGAGGACATTTATATTGAATTACATCCTACTCTCTCTACCATTATCTCTTACTATTCGAGAGTATAGTAGTTCCTCATTATTTATCAAAGTTTTACTGGATTGGTTACTCCATGTCCAGATCTCTTTTAAGTTTCTACCCGAAAATCTTAATTGAAATATGAGAACATGTCTCTTGATGTGGTTAGTCAGACACAAGATATACAATTTATTTATTAGTGTCATAACTTTCAGTACCAATAATTTTTTTTTAGAAATATTTGATTTATTTTACTATTTTTTTTTATTGTAATCTCTTAGGAATATTTTTGAATATTAGTTTCCTATTATTATTCCTATTATTAATAATTATGACCATAATTCATTTATCAATCTGAAAAGGCAATTTTCAAGTAAATAATTGTTATTATTTATAAATAATTATGGTAATAATAGATATAATAGTAATGATAATATAGTTACGTTTAAAATATTACAATTGATAATGAGAATAAAGAATAAAATTAAATAGAAAGTATTCATTTCCTTGCTTTTCTTTTTTTTCCTCTAAACAAATTTTTTTTTTTAAATATTTTTAATTATATTTTTATATAATATTTTTTTTAATTTTGTTTTATTTGATTTTATTTGAGATATGCCATTTTCCTCTTTTATAGAATATATTATTATTTTATTATTAAAATAAATTTATAAACCTAAACATTTATAATACACCCTCCATTCCAAAAGAAACCGAACTTTTTAAAAAAACAAAAAACCAATGTACATTTTGGAACCAATTATTTTTATTAATCAATGCTTTCCCCTTCTTCATCGATACACAAATTTGCACGCTCCAACAAGTTGTTAAACAATTTATTGGAATGGTCTTTAGGACGTCGGTCGTCGCCTTCTCAATGGCTTCAATCGATGCGTGCCACTTTTCTTTCATCGCCAAATGCAGTTTAGGGAACAGATAAAAGTCGCACGGAGCCAGATCTGGTGAATAGGGCGAATGATGCAAAGGAATAACGTGATTTTTAACCAAAAATTCAGTTACAAGTCGCGAACGATGTGATTGTGCATTATCGTTCAAAAGAGTCCAACTGCCGATTTCTCGATATTCTGGCCGAATATGACGAATTCTTGCCAGCAAACGCTTCATGACGCCCAAGTAAAACTCTCCAGTGACTGTCTGGCCGGGTGGAACAAATTCATTGTGGATAATTCCTTTTGAATCGTAAAAATCCGGTTCTGGGACGGCCTGATCTTTCGTCATCATCCAGCGTCTCTACCCGATTTGAATCGCCCGAACTACTCGTAAACTTGCGTATGGAATAGACAATCATCCCCATATGCATTTTGTAGCATTTGGTGCGTTTCAGTAAAAGTTTTCCCAAGTTTAACACAAAAATCAATTGGAGCTCTTTGTTTGAAACTCATTTTCCGACCGATGTACAAAACACTGACATTTAACGTTTGTTGTATGCATCCAAATGTCATGAAATTTAGTTGGCAATGATGGACTAAGCCATCTACGGGTAAAAGATTACAACAGATGGCATTAGTGGTACTATTTTTTTTTTTAAGTTCGTTTTCTTTTGGAATGCAGGGTGTATAGTTTTTATAATTTTAAGGAAATTATATACACTGTTGAATTGTTTTGTTTTGTAATAATAAATTTTTTTGAAGATTAGATTGAAATTTGATTATTAATTTATTAGTATTATTTATATTATTTTTTGATAGTAATATGAATATTAGACATCATTAATATATTCTTAATTATTGGATATTGTAAATGTAAGTGGTTATCTGTAACTACTTATCTTAAATCGGTTTATTTAAGTGTATTTGATTTTCACTAACCCCCACCCTCCTTTTTTACCCACGTGTTCTATGAATATTTCAATTATGTTGTATTGGAATAGGAATATTCTCTTTCATTCATAAAATTAACAAAATGTAATTATTAAAAGAAAACAAAAGTCGCATTCCTTATATTATATTATTATAAAATACATATAATATTTTTCCAAAAAATATATTGATGAATTTAAAAATAAAAATTACTCACTTTGAGTTTAATATAAGAATGCTGTCCTAGGTTGTTTGATTCGACGACACAGGGCGGTGGAGTGTCCGGAAGGGATTCCGGGCATTTTGATGTTCTCCATAGATATTGAAAAAACAATTTTAAAATTACCCAAAGTCCAATTATAAGTGAAAACAGTTTGATTTTACATATATCCCATCTTGAGATTAACACTATAGTCATTTTGACATTGAAAAATTATAATATAGATAGCTTCTTCCCAAGCATCAGACTATAAAAGAAATGAATGATGCAAATGATGAATTAGAAATAAACAGAATTGGAAAATAAAATAGTAATGTCATCGTTTAGCATCATATATTATACTAACTTACTTGGAATAATCATTTGAAAGGTTGTAGGAAAAATATCAAAGTATGGAGTACAAAGTGCACACTTTCTGATCGGATGATGTTGATTGTGTGAGGCGTGTGAGGAGAGATGGCCAAGGACAAGAGCAATAGACAAATGATGACGTTACTGATACGTAGGTCTTGATAACGGATGAGACATTCATATTATTTCTTGTTAAAAATCAAGGAATTCGAAAGAATAAAAAAATGTAAATAAAAATTTCATTTTTCTTCATTTCCCTCTCCTATTATGAAAAGAAATTTTTTTTTTAATTTTTTAATCATTTTTATTTGAAAGAGAAATATTTTTATTTGTGAATCATTGTTTTAAACAAATATTTAATTAAAAAAAATATGCCAATCTTTAACCATATTAATTACATATTTATTTTTAATTTAAAAAAACATTGAATAAATAGATAAACATAAATCTTAAGCAATGTAAAGAAATTAAATGCATTGAAATTCTAGTTACTTTTTAATTATATTTTCAAATAATTTGCCCTGAATGACCTTTTTTCGATTAAAAAAAAGTATATTTATTCTATATATAATATAAATAACACAGATAAGAGAAAGAAATTCATATGTAATATAAATGCATCACTGGATAATAAATTATATATCAAATATAAATAGTTATCTAACCAGAATAAATAAAATATTTATCTATCTCTATGGCTCTAGTAAACTTGAAAGTTTTTAAACTGGATTACCACATTTAGTCTGAAATATTTAAAAAATATTATATATATGAATTATTATTATATATATATATGAAGTTAAGAAAATGGAATACTTGCAAGATTTTTATTTTATTTATTTAGATTCTTGTATTTTGTTTTTTTAAAGAGCATTTGCTAAAAAAAATACTAAATATAAGTAATTAAATAGTAATTATTAAAAACTGAGTATACTATCACAAAACCAAAAATAAACCATAAGGTCAACTTGCCACAACATGAGTAGTTTTATTAATAAAAATGTAAAAATATTATTGAATTGTAAAATGAATGATTAATTACGTTATTGTTTAATGTAAAACTAAAAGAAATATCAATTTTTTTTACATTATTTAGTTTGAATACTTAAGAAAATAAAAAACATGTGAAACTACTTTATTGGACGATATCAAAGAACTCATATTTTCAGAATTTTCATTTTCATATAAAAATATGAACCATTCAAATTAGCCTCTTACATATTTATACGGTTCATAATATGATTTTGATAGTGATTTAATCTTATGAAATTATGTTACAACCACTAAAAAAAGCCTAAATCGAGTGAAAATATTTGTTGAAGGTATCTACCTAATTGATATATATATCATAAACATATACATTAATATTGTCCAATTTTTTAAGGGTACTACACATATCTTGTCACATTTATTGGTTCAGGATGAAATAAAAAAATAATTTATTTTCAAAAAATTTACTCATATTTTTTATTTTATTTTAAATCTATAATTTTTTAAAGGATTCAATTATATATTTTTAATAAATACTTAATGAAATTTTAAATTTAACTTAATTTCTCTGTTATGATAGTGTTTATTTCATCAATTTTTAAGCACGGGGTACCAGAGATTTTTTAAATCCACTAATTCCCTCTTCCTCTCTCACTACCAAAAAATTTGCGAATTTTTTTGTTTAGCAATTGCAACATATATTTAATAACTCAATTAAATTACATCAAATTCCAATTGAATATTAATTTAACAATGAATATATTAAAAGCTTATATTCAAAATTGATTGTATGATTGTCATATTATTGTGTAATATTTAAAATATATAGATGATTAATATTTTAAATTATTTTGATTTCAATTATTATTATAATGATTAAATATTTATTTGGTGTATAAAATAGTGAAAAACCTCTTAAATGATTATCATATTTATCAATGACATGATTTTTTACAAGATTCTTAACCTTATGCAATGAAATAAAAGTCAGTATTTTCAATTTCCTATATTAATTATAAAACTTCCAAATTCCATATGTCATTTTTATATCCAGCAATTGAAATACGCTAGAACTATTGATTTGTAATATATTCCTATTCAATTTCGGTATTAATATTGAAAACACATTTATCATTTTTAATGTAGTCCAGTCAAAAAATATTAACTGCATTGTTTGGACCAAGAAAATTATAACTAATAATTAATTAATATCTATTCAGAAAAAAATATAAAAATGAATAGAAAACATAAAGGGTTTAAAATAAGCAAACAAAAAAATAAAAAAAAATATTTTATTATGAAATATTCAATATATTTAACAAAAATATTAGTTTAATATTCAGTTAAACTTTTAATTGTGTTTAACTATATATATACATCCGTTTTATTAACAAAATATCGGTCAGGATATTATGCATTCTAAATTATAATTCAACAATTATTAATAAGGAAGACATTAAATAGATTTTATCTTCGATAAATGAATAAATTTAATATATAAAAATATATTATATTATAAATGAATATTTATTAACATAGAAATTTAAATTATCATTTTTTTTATAATTTAATATAAATAATTGAGGAAAAAATAAATTATTTTTTTTACAAAAGTATTTAATATTTTTCTGTACTTATTTTAAAAATTAGTAATTGGTCATACTTCTTACTTACTTTGTATATAAAATTTATTTAGAATTATTATGTCTTATCAGTCAAAAGTATATGTATATGGACTAGGAAATATTTTGATTGCATGAATAAAATCATAATTAATAAAGAATAAAAGATTATTTGTTTTATAAATTCATTTACATAACAATTACAATAATTTAGAAAATAATATAATTGAATCAAAGATTTAGGTAATTTTTTAAGGGACGGAAAGTTTTTTTCATTTATTTATTTAAATTGATTGAGAATCTAAATAAATCTTATAGATTTGATATAGTGTATCAGTATTTAAAAAACATTCTATATTATATTATATATTACAAATATCAATTTTTTCTTATAATAATAGAATAAATATAAATTTGACTTTTTTTAATACAAAATTGTATAAAATAAATAAAGATGTAACTAAATTTAATTAAAAAAACAAACCACACAAATGAAAATAAATTAGAAAAGTTGAGATTAGAATAATTACTAATATTTTAATGTTTTGTTATAAAAATTTCAATGGAAGTAATTTATAATAAAAATACAATCTTAAAAGTATCCAATATTCCATCAAACGATAACAACATCGAGAAAAAATATTTTGATGCTTTCTACATTTCTCATTATATATGCTTTTAATACAACATGTTGTCATAACTTGAAATGAATACATCCTGAAATTCAAATATTAGAATTAAAATAAAATTTCACAACAAAATAAAAATAAAAATAATTATACAATATAAAACAATTGGCTGAGGAAATTATTCAGAATATCTAAAGCATTCTTATTCTAAACTGTATATCAATATAAGGTTCACCTTGCTGCTGAGCCAGGGCCTATCTCTTTTAAAGTACCGATTCGACAATAAATACAATATTAATATTATTTATATTAATTCGAAGAATATCTAAAATAATACAAATTTTTAATTGTCTAAAAATCAATCAAGACCTTGAGGTAGTCCTGTAGTTATAATTCTGGTCTGTGAAATTTGAGGTCAGGGATGTAACCTTATAATTTAATATAAACAATATTGAATAAAATTTAAATATATAAAATAAAATAAAAAAGATTTGTAACTGGTAAAATGGTTAAGGCAGAAGACAAAAAAAAATCAAATATCATTTACACTAAATTTATCCTAAAAAAGCAATGATTTTAAATTAGTAAAAGTGTTAATTGATATTAAATCAATATTTTAGAAAAATAAAAAATAATTAAAATTTCAATTATTTTAAAAAGACTATCAATTCAAGATTAGGTTTTTAATACAGTCGTTGGCCCCCTTAAGCAATTCCTAGAAGTCTTTAATGCATATCTGGGCAAATTGCGGAACAATTTGTGTCAAATTAAGTTTGCAGAACATAGATACTATGAGCATTTTGATGAATAAAAAAAAATCATTTTCTCATGACATTTTCAATAAGCACTTTTAAAAAAAAATCCTAAAAAATACAGTTATTGGCCTAGGTATTCTATAGTGATTATACAACCATACAACAAACGATTAGATAAGTTAATAATTAGTTAGATTAGTTAATAGAGCAATTTTTAAATAAAAATCTCTTATTATTTGTGATTTAGTGATAGGGGGCCTCGGAGTCAACGACTGTATACTTTACCCTATATAATATTTATATTTATATAACGTAAATAAAATTTTAAAATTCATAAACTATGCCATTTTATAAAGAATATATTTATTTTTTTATCTATAGTGACATTTCTAATCCACAAAAATCATTGTAATAATGATTTTGATCGATAACTTGTTAAATTAAAAAAAATTGATTTTTCTAAAAATGAAACCTATTCTGTTTAATTCTTTTGAATTTCATAAAAATCTTGTCAAGATTTTAAAGATAAATATAGATTTATAGAAAGATTTTTGTTAATATAAACGATTCAGAAATATAAAGATTACCTATTAAATTTAATTTCATATTTTTATTCAACCTTTAAATTAAATCATTTTTTTTATTATAAAACTTACTTATGACATGTTTTTAAAGTAGTTTCAATTCCTCTTAATAGGTCATTAGTTTTCAATACCAACAACATTTGACGATTCACTTTTTGTAAACAATCAGAGATTTCTGGTAAATAAGTAGGTATGTCTTTTTGAAAAACTTCTCTCTAGAAAATTTGACGAATAAAATGAAATTTAGAATTTACTTTAAGATAAATTATTCCCAAGTTAATTTAAATATTTTATTTAGCAATAATTAATTATTTATTTATTTTTAATTTTGTTTAAATAGATAATATGTAATATAAAAAACAATTTTTAAAAATTTATAATACCTCTGAATTTGTAAATGTGGTCCTTTCTAGGCCATTAAGTACCGATTGCCAACTTCTTCCCGAAACCATACAAACAAATAGTCCATAATAGTCTCCTACACCTAAATGATCGGAATATTGTTTCATTCCGTTCCGATCTGAATTTAAAATACTTAACCAAAGATTTGAGTAATTATTTCGAAAATCATGATTTAAATTCTGTAAATAAATAAAAAGTTAATAAAAAAAATATATAATTGAGATAGAATGTTAAAAATGATGAAATTTCAAAAACTACAAACAGCATATAATCCGTGATCAAGTAAAATAATATCAGTGCCTTTGTTTGATTTTTTTACTAAAATATTTCCAGGGTGTGGATCACTATGAACAAATCCATGAATAAATATCATATTAGAGTAGAGGTAACCCAATTTACGTGAAATATCAAATGGATCAATTTTATTATTTTTTATATAATGCAAATCATTTACTTGACCTCCTTCAACAAATTCCATTGTTAATACTCTGGGTGTTGAAAGTTCGTAATAAATTTTTGGCACCTAAAATGGATAAATATCAGAAGGTATATTTTATATAAGAAAAATTAAAAGTAATAGTTTAATTTGTTGCCTATAATCCACAAGAATCATTGTAATGATATGATTTTAAAGGATATATAATATATTGACAACTTGTTACTTTAAGAATAATTACTTCTTATAATTTATATTCAAATTAAAAAACAACACAATAAAAATAAAATTACCTTCAGCCAAGTTTCATTTTTAAAAATATTTTTAATTTTCTCTGCATTTTTAGCTTCGATTGTGAAATCTAACTCAATAGGAATATTTCTCTTCGATTCATCAACAAGCCATTGAAATTTAAAATTTGGAAAAATCCATGACATCATTTTGACAAGAACCTAAGAAAAACATAAATAAATATTGTTTAGAATATAATAAATATATAATTATAGAAAAAACTTATTTTTTAATAATTTTAATAATGAGGAAAAAAAATGAATAACAAAATAAGACCCAGGTTCGAAACTCCTTGGGCACTAAAAAATAATTAATATATTCATATGATTTTTCTTATTAAATAAATTCCTCTCAAATAAATAGAAAAATAGTCAGAAATTCCATGTTATCACTTAAGAGTTGATAGTACTGTATCAAATTGTTTTTGAAAAACACATTTATACAGAATCAGTTAACTTTAAATATATTAGATTTGTAACTAGATAGAGATATTTTTGGAATTAAAGCAATTTAGTATCAGAAATATAATGTAAAATATCCCCATGTAGAGTGTCAATATAGTAGAATAGGAAATAATTATTATACTTTTTTAAAAATGAGATTTATATTTTATTTTCTATTTGATAGGAATTTAAAGAAATATTTGATATGTAAGATATTTCTGCTTTTAGTCTATTTATTGAATTCTTAATATTTTGTTATGATATTTTATTAAGATTTAAAAAATCATGGAACTTTCATTTGTTGGTTTTTTTATAAAAATTTGTTTTATTATTAATAATATTATTTCAATAAAGTATATAATAAAAATTTTAAAATATAAAATATATTAGAATTTAAATTTATTATTTTTTCCAAACATATGAAGATATTTCCTAAAAACATTTAGATTCACAAAGGACAAAACCACCAATACTTATTTCTTAAATTTGGATAGATGATTAGTTTTGTATATATAAATATAATGTAATTATAAGTTTAAAAAATAATTAATCAAAATGTTTTAATTAAATACCTCCATTGTTTTCATGTCTAATAAAGAATTATCTCTGACATATGGATGTTGAACTTTTACTGCAACTACTGTTCCATCTTTAAGTTTTGCTTTGTGCACTTGTGCAAGTGATGCTGTTCCTAAAGGTTCAGGATCAAATTCAGAGAAAATTTCTAATGGCTGAAATATTATTAAATCTGTATTAATATTTTTTTAAAAATTAAAATAAATGAAAATAAAATTATAGTACTCCAAAGTGCCTCCTTCCAAACTCCTTCAATTTCCGAATTAGTTTCTAACTTTTTCTACATTTTTATATATAATTATATATTGCAATTTTTATGTATGAAATAAAGAAATAATTTGATTTTTATTAAAAAATAAAATTTGTTTTGTAAATATATATTTATGTTTTTATAAGTGGGTGGCGAAAAATTTTAAAATCTCGTCAAAAATGTTTGGGAAATGCTGTTCTATCTGTATCTAGAGTATAAAATTTTCCATAATCTTTGATTCTTAGGCTTTTTATGCAATATATTTCATCAATAAAAAGGTCAGTTTTTCTAACTTCAGTGAGTTCAACAGGTACTTTCACAAGTTTAAATATAGAAAAATTTATAAAAATAAAATAAACAAACTTCAAAATCTTAATTTATTTTTCTATTCTATTTTATTAATATTTAATTAAATCAATTTAAAATATAAAAATGAAGAAAAATTCAAATTTTCAAATCTCTTTAATAGCCAGACATATATTTCATTTGTCTGTAATGCTACTGTTTTAAAATTAAAACTGTTTCAATTAAATTTTAACTTTCTGTAAACTGCAATAGAAAGGTGTCAAATTAATCGATTTAAGCGTAGGCACTAGTTGAAACATTTTAATAAGTTATATAAACTAAGATTAAACTTAAAAAATATATAACTTAATAAGAATAATTTTTAATTAAATACTCGGTAAAGTTTCAAGTTTATTGATATATTTGCTTTGAGTGCATTTCAATTATTGCACCATATTTTTGTGTAAGGTATTTTACTGTATTTTATTAAAATTGAAATTCCTTACATCTTTATGGAACTCTTGTTTAAGAACTTGGTAAATTTCTTCCAATTTCGAATTAGGTGCATGACTATGTAAAACTTGCATTGTATCGACATATTCTTTTGGTAAAAGATATTCTAAAGCACCAATATGTTGACCAACTTTTATATAAATTCCTCGATTTGTACAGCATAAATTCAATAATTGTTCAGCAGCTTGTTTATGAGTCTAAAAAGAATTATAATTAAGAAATATTTTTATTTTATTTAATGATTTCATTATTTATATACGTACCTCAGATCTTACTAATTTATATTGTTGAGAATCTGGGTCTAAATGTTTATTAAATAACTTTGTTTTATAAAAATATGCTATATTAAATACCTGAAATAAAAAAAATTCTATAAAAATGTTTAAGAAATATTAAAATTTTTTATAAATATTTTTTTTTCAAGTTAAATTTGATTTAAATATTATATTAATTAATAAGAAAAAATAGCAATTATAGAAAGGTATATTTAAATAGTTAAAGTTTTTATTTAAAAATAAATATATTTCTCAGAAGATGTGTCAAAAAATATAAACATATAGACATTATTTGATTTAATCATGGTTTATATTAGTAGTTAAATCCAATTAGAGTCACTTTTAGAGAGGTAATTTATTTTAATTTATTTAAGAATAATTTAAATTTACATTACATCTAACATGATTAGTAAGATCAAAAAAACTAGGAAAGTAATTTTTGGATTTGGAGTAAAAAATTCAAAAAATATATATTACTGTGCGTGTAGCTCTGCCCAATCGAACAATTCCAATATTATTAAAATCTAAATCAGGATTAGATTTATAAGCGATTGCACTAGCAGTTAGTCCAACTCCGCCAAGAAGGCTTAAATGAACGAGACGAGTTGTAAACATTGCCGATTCATTAAAATAAAATTATCAGATTAGATTGTAAAAAAAATAGAAATGTCTTCATTAGAATTCTTATCATGTAGAAATTTAAATGTATATAGGTTAACAATTTTCAATTTGTTAGACTTTAGAAAATATACAGTGACGTATTATTTTTATGGATTAAAGCTATTCGATATAATATTAGAAATGTCATTTTATTATCACAAATTATCAATATTTAGTGTGAAATAAATTATAATTCTGGTATGAATAATGAATTTATACATTTAATAGCAGCGCCTGATTTGTACGGCCAATAGCATAAAAATGTAAAATATTTAATCAAGCGGGTTATTTAATATTTATAATTATAGAAATTTAATAAATACAAAAATTGATAACTAATATTAGTTAAATTTATTATTCTCATATTTAATTTTTAGTGTTTACTTTTGTATTATGTGCCCATGGAAATATATAATAATTTATTAAACCCACTTATTATTAAATGGCAATCATCGAAACATTTTAAATATATATAATTAAATTATTTATGATAAGATAATTTTACTAAAACCATTTGGTGTAATTTCAAATTTGTTTTTAATTAATTATCAGCAAAGTTGTTTTCAGAACTATGATCTAATCATAAATCCTATAATTATTATAATTATATTATAGGAATTTTATTTGTGAATTTAATATAAATTATTTATTTCAATATCATTTTTTACATCTGTATTTCAAAGCATTATTTTTTTATTTGTGATTTATTTTTAATAAATGCCATTGTATTTGTAATCTTTAATTAATATAAAATTTAAAAATTTATTAAAATCATGATTTAGATTTTTCGAAAATTGAAACATTGACTATCTTTTCAAGGAATCCGAGATTTACTTAATTATATTATTATTAATTAATATCGTTAGCAAGCTGCCGAAATGGATGTGAATAGATCATTAAATATTCAAAATTTAAAGAATGCATAAAAATAATATTATTTCAATCTCTGCCTTCTGATTTTATTTTAAATATCAAAGAGTTAACAATTATTTATATTGTTATATGTAGTTTTAAATATAAAACATTTTAAAAGAATAATTATTCTTTAAAAAAAACTATTTTAATTAACTAAACAAGAAGAAATAGATAATAGAATATTTAATAAATCAATCATCAATACATTATTCTTAATTAAAATAAAAGTATTCCTTTAATGATGTAATATATATTATAATATTTATTTCCTACTGATAATGACGTACCAGGAAACCAATTCAATGTATTTTTAACTTCAGTGATTCATTTTTTACTTAACAAATAAATTATTAATATATATCTAATAAATTTCTTAATTTATATTTTTAAAAAGTGTCAATTATAAATCCTTATCTAAATTTTTCAATTTTATATTTATCATAATAATTACCTACGTAAAAATTAATTATTAATGGAATAATTTCCATTACTTTAATCATTAAGGAGTTGTTAATATTTTATCATAATTATATCAATATATTATTTTTTAATTTTATATTATTATTATCAGTTATAAATAATTATTAAATTTTTTATGAGTTAAATTATTATAATCATTTTATAAAATTAAAATTCACAATTATTAAAATTAGATATATATATTGTCTATTTGACATATATAAATCTTTATATAAAAATTATATTTTTATAATATTAAGAAATAGATAAATAAGGTCATGATTTTATAATTTTAAATTTCTAGATTAATTTGATTTATTAAGTCAGCCAACTTATATGATTCGAGTGTAAATTTTGGAAATCTTGAATAAATACGTTTTTAATGTTATTAGTATATAATCCTTATTTTAATATACTCGATATTATTTCTTTATTATTAAGTTATTTCAATATATTTTATTTTTTAATTGTTGAACTCGGATTGGTTTAAACCCTCATGTCTTTGATCAATTGAATATCGAATGTATTTTTAATTCTTTATTGAATAATGGATTTGAAAATATTTAAACTTTAAGAAAAATATATTATATAGTCCATTATTTAATTTTACATATTTTTAATATAGCTTATAAAATATTCGAAATTTCATTTCTCCATTTATTAAATTGACATATTTTAATCAAAATCATATTTACAATCTAAACATTAGTTTTAAATTTGAATAGGATTTTAGCATAATTTTAACACACATTCCTACGATCTACCTCCGACCCGTTTCTTATTTTCTCTTAATATTTTCATATTTGCCTTTATATAATATACCTGCGTTCCTATATTATTTGATTCATCGTCGATTACTCGTCGACTCCATTTTATTATAAAGTGCAATAACCTGATTCGCCTTTATATAGAACATAGAAACATATCCCAATTTTTTAAAAATACATGCAATCGAATTATGGATTTTTAACCACACAGCACTTCTAATCTTTTGGTTATTAAAATAGACTAACACTTTTACAAAACTAGTTAATTAATTAATATAATATTTAAAAGAAAAATAGTGTATAAATAAATTTTTTTATTTTAAAACAAAAAGAAAAAAAAAACAAATAAATTGCACAACAATTAGATTCATACAATATCTCATTTCCACAATTTTTTTCCAAACATACAACAAAAATTATACATATAAATTTATATACTTGGTACTTATTTATATTTCATTTTTAATTAAAAAAAGATTTAATTGGAATATATATCGGTTTGTCATGAATAACTAAAAAAATGTTCATTAATTTTTTTATGTTTTCGTTGAAACATCATCTTGAGTTGTTGACATAAATTCCGAATAATCAATAAAACCATCATTGTTGAGATCCACAGTTGAAAGAGCCATATCTATGGTTTCTGCAAGTTCTTCGTCACTTTTTACTGGAAAATCATTTTTTTTCTCTCCATCTTCTTTAAAAAAAATAAAACAATTATAATTAGAGATTAAGTCATAGTTTATATTAAATTAATAAATAAATACTTTATAATAAAATATAAATAAATATATATATATATATATATTTATATATAGAACCAAACCCTTTAGAAGTGAAAAAGAATTATGAAAATAATAAATATATCCCTTGTGTATATTCATTTTCCATTTGATATAAAATAATAATAATAAAAAAATAGTTCATTAAAATTTTATTTAAGATTTATGATGACTTGCAAATGATTAGAGGAAATCAATCTAAAAGTAAAAACCATCTAAACCCATTAAAAAAAGGCGACATTTGACATATGAAAACTATTCATGCTTACCAACAATCATAATCAAGAAATAATTTTAAATATTTTCATATATATACATGGTGATCATTTTAAATTGTACCGTATTACGATATCGAAAACTATAAAAAAACAGAATTAGTTAAATTAGCAAACAATTTCAATATCAAATGATGTACAATTTAAAATGAACACTAAAATGTTCTAAGAAGTAATTTTGACGAAAAATAGTTTATATATTAAACTGGATTATATGGGCTTATTTCGGCAGTTAAATGTAGTATGCAGAGAAATTAACCAAAAGCATTGAAATCAAAGCAATCTGAAAAATCACCTTTAAATGAGAATAAATAATTACTATAAGGAAATGTATCCTTTTTTCTTATATTGAATATTGATATGATTTATTAAAAAGTTATTTTTATTCATTTCTGAATTAGAATAGTAATTTAAATACATAAATATATTAGACTAAGTATTAAATCAAAACAAATATAAAAAATAATGGCATGCATAAGGTAGAATAATTGTTGATAATTCTACACACATTCATTAAATTCATCGGCCTCCTGGTTTTGATGCTGCTTTATTTTGAGCCCGAACAAATTCTGGATAATCGATGAAGCCGTCACTATTGCCATCATCCATTGCCAAAATAGGATCAATAAGTTGAACGAGTTCTTCATCACTGAAGATCTTCTCGCCAGTTGGTGTAGGATGATTAGGATCTTTGTGCCCTTGTTCTTAACCCAGGTATAATAGTTAGGACAGCACAAAAACAAAACATGAGACAATCACTCCCAAAGCATTTGAAAAAAGTGCAAACCAAAAAATACCCTCTTAAATATTATTATAATTATTATATAAAAAAATAATAATAAATAAAAAAGAAAGGTAGAAAAAATGAGTTTAGATTTATGTATTTCCATTTATATTTAGAAAATCCTTTAACTTAGTTTTTAACTGGGTAGATATAAAAAGTTAGTTAGTTTAAAAAATAAAATAAAAATACAAAAAGCAACAGAAATAAAGTTAAATAAAATACCTACCATGCCAATGAATGAGAGATTTAATTAATTCACAACCATCAAGACGATTATTATTGTCAGCATCGTGCATTTTAAAATAATGGAATTGCAATTCTTGTTCCGACATTTTACTTGTATCCATTGGAACTTCTAAATGTTCTTGAATATGTCTAAAAAAAAGAAATTTTAAAATAAAATCAAAACATACTCAACTCTAAAATAATTTTTCATAAAATTAGTAAATAATAATTAATCTTTAATAAAATATTGAATACATCAAATAAAGGTGTGATAAAAAAGGATCTGAAATAAAAAATGATGTTAGACAGTAATGGCCATTTTTTAATTTCTAGATAAACTACTTGAGAAAAAATTGAAACATGGAGAGACATTTATAAGAAAGCTGATAATTTAATGGTTCAGAAAGCTGTAAAGAGATCTAAAACTAACAAAATCTTTATGACCTCCCAGAACAACAGATAGAATAAAAGAGGAATAAAGAATTTTGTAAATATATATTAATAAGATGGAATTGTTCAAAATTTCTGAATTTCTAAATCTTAAAGAAAGAAAATATAGTTGTGATCATGTATTAAGTCTAAAAGACATACTCTTTTTCATGTGCTATATTGGCAGCATTCAAAATTTGATTAGGATCAATGTGATGTCCTTGATGAGCCATTTGAACTGGAACTTGCTGTTGCATTTGTACTGGCATTTGTTGTTGTTGCATTTGAACAGGTTGCATATTTACTTGGTGTGGCATCTAAATATTTAATTAAAAAAAAAAAATTGTAATAATAATTTATAATTAAAACATTTTGCTGAGAGAAATTCAATAGAATAAATTGAGTGTGAATAGAATGACAGAAAAGAAAAAAAATTAATAAAGTTAATAGAAAAATTTTTCTTTAGAATTTATATAAAATAATTTTAAAACTTACAAATTTAAAACCTTCACTTTTAATAATAAAATCGAATAAGCTAATGTAATGAATGTCAAAATTAGATTAATTCTAACTTGAACAAACTCTTGTTCTAATGTCTACCTGCTGTTGAGGAATTTGCTGTTGCATATGTTGTACCGGTACATGTTGTTGTTGCATTTGCATATGTTGAACAGGTACTTGCTGCATTTGAGGAACTTGTTGCTAAAAAATTTAATAGTTTTCACAATAAATAGTAATTTATATGAAGATTTTATACACTTACATATTGTTGGGGTGGAACACCAGGTGCTACGCGATGTTGTGCAAAAATTGGCGATAAAGTACAAATTAAATAGTAGAATAAATAAAATAGAATTAAATTTTTCATTTTATTCTATTCTTTGTATTTTTTTTGCAAATTAACTGTAGTATATTTCTTCAATTGAGTGCTAATAAAAATAGGTTATATAAATGTTGAAATAGAACAATGTATTGTGTTTTCGGATAAAATGTGACATATGTTAATGTTGAAATTTTGTATAGGACACGTAAACAGCAAAAAGTGACAACGCAAGGTGAAAGTCGAAACAGACAAGCGGAATACTTTGAAATTTAATGACAGCGCCAACTATCGTCTATAATAAGAATTTTTCAAGAGTATTTGCTGATTATTTTAAAAATTATTCAGGAATCCATTTCAGTCCTCTTTTTATGATAATTATGATCATGGTTACAGAAGATTTAAAGCTGACGATACATATAATATATTTAAAATTCAGAATAATTATATACATATTTCAATGAATTGTTTATTGTTTAAAATTATTTAAGTCCCTTATACCTCACCCGGAGATTTAATATATCTTTTTTATAATATATTTTAACATAAGTGTACTCTTAAAATATTTGCAATAGGATAAACATTATTTTAAATTTAAAATATTAAATCATTAATTCAATCCTCCAGTAGAGGTTGAGCTTAAAAGATAATTTCTGTAACTTTAAAAATCTTTGGTTTTTATATTTTTTCTTTTTCTTTTACTCAATAAAAATAAATATTATCATTCAGTAAACAAAGAAAAAAAAAATTATAAATTTTAGATTTGTAAGCCTTAAATTCTAAATTTGCAATTTAAAATGATATTTTGAATATTAGACCCTCAGTACCGAGCTAAATATTCAATTAGCACCAAAAGAAATAAGACAAGCCTGACCTCTAGAAAATCTCAATTTAAGTGTCTATAGCAGTGTTTCTCAACCTTTTAGTATTCACGGCCCAATTTTCAATCATAATTTTCATCGCCCCGATAGTAAGGGAGATATTGTTTTCACATCAAATTTCACATGTGGAGATTTTTACATTTACGGATTTTGATGAAATTTGGTATATTTACTTATAATGCATCAGTATGATGGATTGATCAACTTTTGGTGCAAATCCGGAAACCGGAAGTGGTAGTATCAGCGATCGACGATAGGAAGGGAAGGGTTATTTTCACACCAAATTTCACATGAGATTTTTTACATATCACCACGAATCATACACTTTGTATTGGTTTTATCTTCGAGAAAAATCATCTTTATTAGTTTATTCTTAATTTAAAATTATATGACGTCATCCAGCCATTCATGACGTCACAGCCTGGTTTTACATATATATTCTAAATAAAATAAAATTAAAAATATTTATGTTATATTCACATCTGTTTTTTATTACATTAATAGATATATTAAAATTATTTGAAATTGTTTCTGTAGCTGGAAATTAATTTACTTCATCGTCGATTCGGACCTAACCACAGGTCAACTTATTTTTTTAACAACCAAATTGAAAAAAATTAGAAAAAACTGGACTAGATTTATTAATTAATTTGCATATATAAAAAATTATTTTGGAAATAGTTCCTCCCAATGAAAAATATACTGGTTCCAAAGAAGGTTGAGATATATAAAATGTTAATAGGGTATGTAACTAATGTATTACTTACTATAAAATTTTTTTAGAATTAAAATAGAAATTCATACTTGAAAAGAATTGTTTAACGTAATTTGCTAAGAACACAGCAAAGAAAAGAATAACTCATCGATATCTTCGAAATGACATGTAGACCTACTATACCATATCCCAACCAAGATAAGAACAATTCTTACCATTTACCCTTTTTTATGAAATATATATTTACATTAAATTAAAATTATATCACATTCGGCAAACAATTTTAAATTTAAATTGAACCATTTACATTAATACGCCACCTCCTTGTTTTTTTTTTTCAAAATATGATAATTTTATTAATGAACTTCTTACTGATATATTTATAATTTTTACCGACCGACGATAGTAAGGGAGGTATTGTTTTCACACCAAATTTCACATGTGGAGATTTTTACATATCTCCACGAATCATGCATTTTCTTAACAGAAAAAAGTATTTTTAGCATGATGTCTGTCCGTCCGTCTGTCCGTCTGTCCGTCTGTCCGTCTGTCCGTCCGTATAGATGTGTACAGCCTGAACGGCTTAACGGATTTTGATGAAATTTGGTATATTTACTTAATGCATCAGTGGGATGAATTGATCAACTTTTGGTGCAAATCCGGAAGCCGGAAGTGGTAGTATTAGCGATCGACGATAGTAAGGAAAGCGTTATTTTCACACCAAATTTCACATGAGGAGATTTTTTTACATATCATCACGAATGTATTGGTTTTATCCTCGGGAAAAATCATCATTATATTTTTCTTAATTTAAAATTATATGACGTCACCCAGCCCTTCATGACGTCACAGCCTCGGGTAACGCCGGCAACGCCGGCTACTTCAGCTATATATTATAAATAAAATAAAATTAAAAATATTTATGTTATATCCATATCTGTTTTTTATTTTTTTAAATTTTCATTGAGATCTTTGAATAAAATTAAGCTTATTGATTTTATAGAATTAATAGAATTAAGCTTATTGATTCGATTTAAGATGTATTCTAAAACACCACTAATTTTAAAAATTAATATTTGTTTATTTTATTTTATTTTAATATGTATTTATTTGAAATAATTTGCAGTAGAGCGCTCACCTCTGCACTCCCCGCTCGCCCCTCTCCGTTCCCCTCCGCCGCCTGGCCACACCTCCTCCAGCCGGCAGGGCGACTCGAACGTATTCAGTTGATTCAATTCCCCTTCCCTGGTGAGTGTAAGACCCTGACCGGCATCTCCACTGAAATCATCCCTTAATCGGTCTCTAATCAAGAATTAATTGTAATTTTATTATTTATTTTTATTAATTAAAAGGAAGATTAGTGAACTTAAAAAAAAATATTTCAATAAAAATTAAATTTTATAAAGTGCATTTTTATAATTTTTTTATTCATATACCCAAATAAATTTATAAATTTTTCATTCAAATCTTTGAAAAGAATTAATCTTAAATATTCTATCAGATGTCATTAATTAAATTTTATTAAAAGTTAAATTAGAATTATTTAAAAATTAAAAAATCATATACAAAATTTTATTTATCTTTAAATATATTTATTGAAATATTTTTTAAAATATTTAATATTTTTATATATATTAATCCTATTCAAACTTATTTATTTAAAAAATAGGAAGATGTGCTGATTATTTTCAAAATTCTTATAATATAATTATAAATCAAAAAAATATAAATTTCTTATATTCATATAGGAATATATAATTTTAAATATTCTATATATTCTTTTTATCTCATTATCGCTCACACCGTTCCTTTCAAATCTCATATGAATATTGTTTTGTCAATTTCATATTATTATAACACTTTTGAAAAATGAATAATATTTCTATTACCGATATATCAATTAAACAGAATAAAATCTTCGTGAAATTAATAATATAATCATAATTAGTTTTCTGATGTTTTCTAAGATATTTTTATTATGTCTATTAAATGCGTATTATAACTTATTATAATCATGGTTCTATATAGGATGTAAAATAATTTTAGTATTTTAATATTACAGAAATATGATAATATTTTTAAAAATCTATACACTTTTTTAATCCTAGTAATATTATTTATTTATTTATATCTTATTTTTTTATTTCCTGAATATAATATCAATATCTAATCTTAATTATTTTTTTCTTTATCGAGGCGAGAGTGATGGACATCCATTCAAGTCTACGAGCTGTTCTTCGAGTTTAATCTGCCAGAAATATCAACCCTTTATAAACTCCGAGGTCAGTATTTATTAATAATTTTATTTTTAATTCAATTTAAATTTATTTATTGATTATAAACTAATGAGTTACTTTTCTTCTTCTATTTCATGTTTCAATCTTTGTTCCTGCTACTGAATGTTGATTTGAATTCTTGATTATCTTCTCCATCCTTCATTACGATGAAATGATTTAAATACAGCTCTCCAAATGTAAGTAATAATCGTTATTTATTTAGCATGGCGCACTTTAAAATAGAAAATGTAAATATAATATTTAAAGTAAAGTTTAATATAATATAGAAAGTATAATTAAATTACAATGATTTTTTGCTTTTGATAATATTCATTAGGAGATTATAGAGAAATATATTAAATTATATGACAGAATTTAGTGAGATTAGGGAATTTCAGAGTACATCTTTCAAGAAGAAGCATTGATAAAGGAGGCAGAAGAGACAAAGGTATTTTTAGAATTAGTAGGTTTCGATGCGTTATACTGGGAGGGTGGCTATTTTTTGATATATAGGGTGACCCAGCCAGTAGTTGAACAAATAAAGCCAGTTTACCACGGATCCTGTTGTAAGTTCTATACTATTAGCCGTAAAACTAAGCTAATGGATTTTTAACAAAGCTTTATTATTGTAGTTATTAAAAAAAATATTAAACAGTGCTTAACTGAAAAATAAAAAGCAAAAAAAAATTCACAACATTTTTTATGATTTTATCCCAGTGGTTGAACAGACATGTCCAGTTTTTGAACGCTCGATATTCCAGTAATTGAACACCCGTTATTTCATAGTTTTTTTTATTTTAAGTTTAGGTACACATCCAAAACGACTTAACAAATATCTAGGCCTATAGCTTGAGCACTCATAACACAATACAAGGCTGATTCACATTCCAAACATTGCTCAATGTTTAAATTATAATAATAATAATAACAATAATACATATATTTATTTATTTATTTATTTCAAACAAACACCAATCGGCAATATACACATAAGATACAAAATTAAAAATATTTTAAAAATTTTTTAAACTTTTGATACGAAATTGCTTTGGGAGTCGAGTCCCGTTACTGCATACAGATTCCTGGTTTTACTTTACTTTACTTTAGTCGAGTCCGTTTGTCTTGAAAGTGTTGCTTGGATTGCACTAACATTCAATGCTGAAGGTGAGGCATCAAAATTATGATTAATTTCGGGCTCTTTTTCAATACACTCAGACAAAAGGCCATTTGTCTGAGTTTCATTAAGACATTTGCTCCGAAGCCTTTTCCAAAACTGAAACAGTTCACGGGCCTCAATATTACCCTCCCACTCTTCCCCTGCACTTTTCTAAATTCTTCAGGCCTACCCTTGGGGAAGAGGGATTCAAGGTATAAGAGGGATTGAACATTCACAGTCTAGTGATCTTCGATGGCGGGCACCGTTCACCACTGTTCAATTACTGGAATTTGTGCATTTTAACAGTGCCATTAGTTGAACAGTCTGTTTAGAGCTCTAAAAAATAAAAAATATCTATACCTTAATATCATGCTTCAAAATGTAGTCCTTTAGCTTTAATTTAAGACCAATTCGGTAAAAATATCTCTAAAAATGACTAGGATGCACGTGGATTACTTTTAATTACCGTTTTGTCAGTAGACTAGTCGTGAATGCAAAAACAAGCATTTCATTTGAGAAAAAAAATAATATCTCTTAGTACTTAAGTCACATGCAGCAGACGATAGGTGTTTGAGTTGTGACAACATAACAACTTAAAAATAAAATAAAATTTCTCGTTCCAAGCATGTTTCCTCTTGAGATTTTGGCGGATTTTTGGTAATTTGTTCAACTACTGGAAGGGGTTCAACTACTGGCTGGGTCACCCTATATAGTTGTTAGGAATTTTCAGGTGGTTGCCTCCTTCATCCATGCATATTCTCATCATACTAATTCATAGATAAGATTAGAATTAATAAATAAATAAAATGTGGCTGGATAAAACAAATGCCATGCTATTATTTAAGGGATGGATTGCATGAATTGCATGTCAGGTCTGAATTGTGCCATTTTGTATTACTGAGAGTGTATTTGAGGTGGATCGGATGAACGGGAATTCGGGAAGGTAATTCAGCACAGTTCCAAAATGGGATTAGCCTGAACAGGAACAAATTGTTGGTTACCTTTTGAGCGCAGGGCTTTTTCGATTAGCATGGGCCTTCCATGCCTATTGATGGAGGCTATGCACTCCCTTACTAGGTAGGTTTTCTTTCAGGTTGCCCCGAATGTCGCGATTTCATTTCGAAATCCAAAAAATCAAAGGCACTCTCAGCTGATTCAAAGAGGCTACAGACCAAACGCCTTATTTTTTTTTTAATCTTTTTTTTTAAGGCAAACTTTTTTTATTATTACTTTTTCTAAATTTCGGAAGGCGAGGCTTGGAAGGGCTAATTTATGGGGAAAGGAGGAGGCCCTATTAAATATTCAATTGTTTTTTTTTTAATTTAATTAATAATAAAAAATAATTGAATATCGCGATTATTTTATTTAAATTTTTATTTTCATTTTGAAATATACAATTTCATAATTTAAACTTTGATATATTTTAAATATTTTACTATATAGGTAGAATTAATTATTATTATAATTTCTCAATTTAAAATTAAAATGCAAACATCACAAAAAAAAATCATATATATTGTAAAAATATAACTCTTTTTCATTATTATTTCTTTTTAACTTACCAAATATAAAAATATTTTATTTTTTTTCATTATGAAAATTATTTCATATGAATATAAATATATTGTAATCGAATATATCTATATACTCAATAATAATTTAATATTAATAAATTATCAAATTTTTTTCTTATCATTGTACTGATAAATCATATTTGGGAAGATATAAAATATAGTTAAGCTTATTTAAAAAATTAACTTAATGTATAATTTTTGTTAATTATAAACATGTGGTACAACTTATTTTAAATAAATAAATAAAATTAGATCTCCTAAAATTTTTTTTAATTTTGATAGATCAAATATTTTTATTCTTTAGCTGACTTACAAATCCCATACGATCATTTTGCTTATTCTTATGTGTATTCTGTCCCAGTGTCCCCGCAAAAATTCTCCGGGAGATAAAAATGCCTCGGTTTACATAAATAATAATATCATCCGTGAATAAACCCAATATTTTACCGACCGACGATAGTAAGGGATGTATTGTTTTCACACCAAATTTGACATGTGGAGATTTTTACATATCTCCACGAATCATGCATTTTGTATTGGTTTTATCCTCGGGAAAAATCATCTTCATTAGTTTTTTCTTAATTTTAAATTATATAACGTCACCCAGCCCTTCATGAAGTCACAGCCAGCTACTACTTATATATTATAAATATAAATAAAATTAAAAATATTTATATTATATCTATATCTGTTTTTTATTGCATTAATAGATACATTTAAATTATTTGAAATTGTTTCTGTAGCTGGAAATTAATTTACTTCAAACCGTCGGTCGGTTCGGACCTGGCCATAGGTCAACTTATTTTTATTTTTTTTGTAAATCCTCTACCCCAAATAGGGAGAGGATAGAGATATACTGGGTGGTATATAATCTCTTTAATTAAATAAATAAATAATTATAATATAATAAACACATAATTTAAATATCTCTTTATTAATTAAATAAAGTTAGACGTATATTAAAAAAAAGAAATATATTTACCTAAAATAAAATCTTTATTTATTAAAAATTTAATTATTTTAAGAATATTAATTAATAAAATAGATTAAATTTAAAAAATACACAATATATTATATAATATATATTTATTAAAATCCATGAAATACTATATATAAACACATAAAAAGTTTGGTAAATAATGGTTTGGGTTTTTTTTCTGTTTTGAGGAGGGGGGGAAATTCTCATGGACTACCCGTCGTTAATGGTTGTTGTTGAACAAGGTAGGTCCGGACTTTTACCGGCTAAAAACCCTTCCTCCTCATATGCCAGTCTAAAATTTCTTCTGGTAGAATTTTTATGTCCACTTCGGAAATTGATGGAAAATAGAATTTTTATCTCCCATTACTGAAAGTAAAATAGAATAAAGTATTAATCAAATGCTATTTATTGGAATAGTTTGGAAAAAAGAAGATTGTGTTTGTTTTACTTTATGGTAAGAAATCGGAGTTTTCCACATATGAACAATCAAAATAATATTATCCATTAGAGATGCATGCATTGATTACACAAACTTCTAGTGATTTTCCCTGTTTAATGTTGATAGCCATAGTAAACGAATATCTTGATACATCATGCGAGTACTTTTGCGTTTTCCATTTGTTCTTTCCTGTTGCAGATGAGATTCTTTAGAGTTATCTTGAGCATGGTTTACATTACATTATCTCCTCGACAGTCCCCACAACTCTTCGGTTGCAGTTGAGCAGAGAGAAGGAGGATGGTATACTCGATCGAATTCAAGTCCTATTTTCCATTCTATCTATGCCTTTATTCAACTTGCATTAAGTGTAGATAACAAATTAATCTTTATTTGAATGACGTAATGAAATATAAATTGGACCCTTTATCCAAACTTTTTAATTATTGCAAAAGTTAACCTTTATAAAATGATAAAAAAAAAGTTAAAATACAAATTCTGCCTAATAATTATTATAAAATTACATTGAGTTAAAATAAAATAAAAACTAAAAAACAATTTTAATAAATGTACAATAGGAGAGAGTAGCGCACCTTTGAAAATTTATTTATTTTTATTTATTATTCATTTATTTACATACGTACTTACAACATTTATATAATTCAATAGTAGTGAGGCGAAGAAAACGATGATTTTATTAGTGAACTTTCAAAAAAAATATTTCAATAAAAATTTAATTTCAAAAAATTTTATCTTTCTAACTTAATATATTATTAAATATTATCTCTATATATTTTTACATTTTTCATTAAAATCTTTAAATAGATTTAATCTTAAATATTATTCTTCTATATTAATTCCTACTAAATTATTTAAAATCTCATTAATTTAATTTTATTAAAAGTTATAAAAATTAGCTGGAGTGTCTCCACTCGACTATCTCGCAAATTTGAATTGGATTAAATAACATATTATATTTAAATTAAATTTAATTAATTATTTAATTAAATTAAAATTAATAAATCATATTTTTTAAACCAGTGCATGTTTGGCTCTTTGTTGATGGCACCACATAACGTGTTGAAGCTTGAGATTTGAAATGTTAAAAAATTAATTCTAGTACTTTCAGCAAATAAATCAAGCTGAAATTTTAGATATAGCAGTTTTATACAATTATTAATCATATGAAAAATTATCAAACATATATCTTTATTTTTACGGTCACTTTAGAAGAAAAAAAATCAAAACGTTGTAGGTAATGACATTTCTCAAAAGTTGATAGAAAACTATGAATTTTGAATAATGCCCATGTACCAAATTTCATCATTCTAGCTCAAACCGTTTTTGCGTAATCTTGTCTACATACACACACACACACACACACACAGACATTTTTCTCAACCTTAGTGAAAATGATTCAGGAACCTTCAAAACGTATAAAAACATGAAAATCTGAACATCGAAAATTTTCGTGATCGCAATACTATCTCTTACGAGATAGTAAAAATATTTATACATTAAATAAGTTGACCTGTGGCCAGGTCCGAACCGACCGACGGTTTGAAATAAATTAATTTCCAGCTACAGAAACAATTTCAAATAATTTTAATATATCTATTAATGTAATAAAAACAGATATGGATAGAACAAAATATTTTTAATTTTATTTTATTTATAATATATAGCTGAAGTAACCGGCGTTGCCCGGCGTTACCCGAGGCTGTGACGTCATGAAGGGCTGGGTGACGTCATATAATTTTAAATTAAGAAAAACATAATGAAGATGATTTTTCCCGAGGATAAAACCAATACATTCGTGGTGATTTGTAAAAAAATCTCCTCATGTGAAATTTGGTATGAAAATAACCCTTCCTTTCCTATCGTCGATCGCTAATACTACCACTTCCGGTTTCCGGATTTGCACCAAAAGTTGATCAATTCATCCCACTGATGCATTAAGTAAATATACCAAATTTCATCAAAATCGGTTGAGCCGTTCAGGCTGTACACATCTATACGGACGGACAGACGGACGGACGGACAGACAGACATCATGCTAAAAATACCTTTTTCTGTTAAGAAAATGCATGATTCGTGGAGATATGTAAAAATCTCCACATGTGAAATTTGGTGTGAAAACAATACCTCCCTTACTATCGTCGGTCGGTAAATATCATATATTATTCATAAATAATTCCCCTTCTAATTCTCTCAAATCTTCAAATATTATTTATTAATAAAAAATTGAGCTTATAAAAAAATTATTGATATTTTTATTAAAACGACGGTACTTTCGAAAAATAATATGGTCGCCCTATTTTATTAATACTTGAGATTAAATTAATTAAATTGTTCTCTATTTTATTATTATATTTGATAATGTATTAAATCTTTAATGAAATGTCATTTGGATATATATATTTTTTTCATTTTTACGGTGTTCCAAGATAAAATTAGGTTTTAAAGATGGTAGAAAGTTGTTAATAGTGATTATAATAGTATTATAATTTATTTTTCCTTTTCTATTTATATTTAAAAAATGTGCTATTTAATATTATAATATTATAATCAAACGGTGGCCAAACCTTGGGTCGCGAGCCACATGTGGCTCTTTTCGAGTTTATTGTAGCTCAATTAAAAAATTTAAAGTCATGATACAAAACAGAGGTAAAATTTTTTTTCCGATTTGGCTCTTAAACATTTTTGATTTTTCTCTAATATCACCCTGTTATAATCTATTAGGAATAATATACAATTTAGGAAAAATAAAATGTGCACCGCCATTTTATAATTCCCAAAAAAACGCAATTGTTTTGATCTGACGTAATTGTGCCATTAGGAAAAGTTGTGCTTGACTGGCACAACTCAGTACACCTTTCGAAAATTCAAAAATGTACAATTTCAGTTTTTCTTACATTACTTTTTGCCATTTTTTTTTTTGGCAAGCTACGCAATTTTAATTACCGACCGACGATAGTAAAGGAGGTATTGTTTTCACACCAAATTTCACATGTGGAGATTTTTACATATCTCCACGAGTCATGCATTTTCTTAACAGAAAAAAGTATTTTTAGCATGATGTCTGTCCGTCCGTATAGATGTGTACAACCTGAACGGCTGAACGGATTTTGATGAAATTTGCTATATTTACTTAATGCATCAGTGGGATGAATTGATCAACTTTTGGTGCAAATCCGGAAACCGGAAGTGGTAGTATTAGCGATCGACGATAGGAAGGTAAGGGTTATTTTCGCACCAAATTTCACATAAGGAGATTTTTTACATATCATTCACTTTGCATTGGTTTTATACTCGAGAAAAATCATCTTTATTAGTTTTTTCTTAATTAAAATTATATGACGTCACCCAGCCATTCATGACGTCACAGCCTGGTCTTACATATATATTATAAATAAAATAAAATTAACAATATTTATGTTATATGCCTATCTGTTTTTTATTACATTAATAGATATATTAAAATTATTTGAAATTGTTTCTGTAGCTGGAAATTAATTTACTTCAAACCGTCGGTCGGTTCGGACCTGACCACAGGTCAACTTATTTTATTAATGAATGATTCTTTGTAGTATTCAGCTAGCACAACTAAGCACAACTCGCAGGATTTGTTTTTCTGTCACTGAAATAGTTATAAGAGGTTTAATACTATGCCTTAAAATATTAAATTTGAAATTTTTTCTCTTAAACGGAAAGAGCCAGAGATGTTCTGCTTGCGGCACAATGTTTAGTAGCCAAGATAGTATCCAGCACAATTTTTGTTTTTTTGGAAAAACAAAATGGCGGTGCCAGCAAAAATCGATTTTTTTATTTTCCGGATTGTTTTTTGAGATGAGCGACTGGGGCGTTTACGGCACAACGTAGCACAAACTTAGCACAACATAGGACAATTGCGTTTTTTCGGGAATTATAAAATGGCGGTGCTAGCCTCACGCACCTGGAAAAATACCATTACCACTCGCCTCTCTACTATTGAATTATATAAATTTTGTAAGTATGTATGTAAATAAATGAACAATAAATATATTTATATAAATAAAAATAAAAAATTTATCTTAAAAATTTATATGATGAAAGAATTTCTATTATTTACTTAATAAATTAAATATTTGAAATAATATCCTAAATATATAAGTACATTTTAGGCAAAATAGCACATTTTGATTTCCACGGCACACACAATGGAAAGTAAAGTCCTAATAATATTTGATTTTGCTAAAAGGTTTTAAATTAAAAAAAATTAAATGATTTTTTTTTTAAATAAAACATGTTTTAATCTATAAAAACAATACAATGTTTTAACCACATAAAAATTCAAAAATAATAATATTTCAAGCTTAGAAATATATGATTGACTTAAAAATATTTTTTATTCGATATTATATATATTTATAAAAAAAATACACTAATTCAAGGAAAAATACATGAAAATGAATAAAAAAACTTTATACAATGTACACTTTATATCATTATTGTTACTATATTTTTATTTTAAGAATGTTTTGCAAAAGTTAACAGTTTTATTATACTTTATATTAATAATAATAATAATAATAATAATAATATATATGTATATATATACGTAAAAATAACTAAAATAATATAATATAATTATTCATTTTTCTAGAAAAAATATAAAAAAAAAGAAAGTAATTTCTAGATAATATGTACAAGAAAATATAGATCAGGAACAATTCATCGCGGAGTGAAAAATGTGTATATTTACATTATAAGAAAAAACTTTTTTCATTTTTTTTCGCAAATCTTGAAAAAATGATAAAAAAGTACCTGACTAAAAAACATTATGAATGCTTTCCCTGTTATTTACTTAATTGATTAACCCGTACTAAAAGAAAATAAATAAATAAAAACTACTGCTAAAGAACAATTAAAAAAATACTAATAAATATATATTAAAAAAATAAATAAATTTAATGAATATAATATAATTATATGATTATTTTACTTTTAATTTGAAATGAATATTTATTTAAAAATAAAATTTTAAATTGCACCAATTTTTGTAATCAATATTAATAATTTTTTCTCAAATTTATTTATTTCTGATGATTAATTCACCTTATTTATAATTATTGTCTTAAGAATACAGGGCCCAACACCACGAATAACAAACAGATCTGTATCTTATATATATATATATATATATATTTATATATATATAGATCTAGATATAGATAAATATACACAGATCTTTACCTATATCTATATAAATATATATATATTCATAAAAATAAATTTATAAATAATCAGTTTAATGTTTAATTATTGATAATTATTCAAAATAGCAATGATTGATTTACAACAAGATAATATTTATAAAATTAAGGCGAATTTGAGATCTGTGACTTCAGTTTGAGCCAAATTTTGAATTATATCAATTATTATAAATATTAAACAGATTTTATTTATCTATATTTATATATTTTTATAATTTTAATGACCGGAAAAATGAATTATGAAAATTATTTATCTTAAACTTCTGCAAGACATTCCAAAATACAATATAGTTTACAAATTTAACATAAAAGAATATATATATATATATATATATATATATATATATATATATATTTGACAAAATTAGATAAAAAAAAGTACATAAATAAAGACTATACAGCCTAAAGTATGTTTTATTTATAGGTTGAAGGTGGGGGGGGGGAGATGATTTAAGGGTTGAGAGGTTTGATTGATTAAAGCACAACACGGACAATTTGGTGCAGGGTCAACAACACAAACAAACAACTCTGATCTTATTTTTATTTATAAATAGTTTTTAGTATATATATATATATATATTTATATATATATATAATTTTTTTATATTTAAAAATATTTCATGTGACACCCCTAGAGTTGTATCCTTATATCAATAATGTTTTTTTTTTTTAATTTTTTTATTTTGTTATTTTTTTACTAAGAAACAAATCGCTTATAAATGTCATCGAATGGACGGCTACTCGGCTTGTTTGTACACCTGCTGGGAATTTCATTAAAATGAGATGGATAAATTGTAAGGGAGCATTTGTGGATGTTATAAACAATCCCAAATAATTAAATACTGACTCAGAAAAATGGAGAATGTGAGATAGAGAGAGAGTGAGAGAAAGAGAAATATAAAATACCTGAGTTTTAAAAATATGTAGGTATGGTTCTAGTTTAGATATAATACCTGTTTTATTGCATAGGGTTTTTTTAATCTCTCTTAATATATATATATATATATATATATATATATATATGGTATATTAAAAAAAATAATTCCCCTAATATGACTGATACACAAACATGAAAAATATTTGGAATTTTGTATTTATTTAATAACAATTTAATCATCTTTTAATGTATACAATAATAACAAATTGATTAAAAAATAATCACTATATTTAATCAATTACTAATAAATCAATAATTTTATTATTTAAAAAACAATATATAAATAAACGCTTATAATAACAGTATTTTAAATTTTAATTTATATATATATATATATATATATAATATATATATATATTGTAAAAGTTGAAATTAACATCATTACATAGCATGTAGTATCATTATCAAATAGTAATATTTTTATTCTCATAAATAATGATGAAAAAAAATGAAAAAAATGAAAAAAAAAAAAATTCTAATAAAAACTGATGTCGATAGAAATTAGAATGTTATTATTTAACTATTTCATTTTTTTAATTTTCTTATTATACATTTATTCAAATATTTAAAAAATAAAATTTACAATTTTTCTTGGTGATGAGTGTATACATAAAATTTATAATAATCCAAACTAATAAATAATAAAATCACTATTCTAAATTTCTAGCTTTATTTATATATATTTTTAATATATGGATAAATATGAAATAAAATACACTTAAATAGAATTTAACAATCATTTATATAAGATTATTCATAATATTTGTATATAAAACAAATAATCAAAAAGAAAATAAAAAAATTTTGATAAAATCCGTGTTGTGACATATATTTCAATTTATTTATTTTTTTTTTTTTTTTTGTGGTTTTCAGTTTCGATCGATTAAAGAAAATTTTAATCATAAAATATTTGAATTTAACCCTTAAAATAAACTGAACAATTAAAATGATAGGTCTCTCAGATTTTAAAATATTTTTTTTTTTTTGCTTTTTTTAATTAAAATTAAAATTAGTAAAACATAATTTTTTGAATAAAATTTTTAAATATATATCATATTTTCATTTTTAATTTCCAAATATATTTACTTAATTGATTCCATTATAATTAATAAGAGAAATCTCATAAAATTTACAATAAAAATTTACAATCTAATATTTACAATAAAAAATAATCTGAGAACAAATGAAAATAAAATATCATATCAATTGTTAAAATTAAAAGAAAACAAAAACAAATTTAAATAATCCAAGTGTACCCAAAGACAGTGTTTAGCACATATATCTGTACTTGCCACGGTTAATTTTTCTCTAAACGTATTTCTCAAAACATGGAAAAATATAAATTTTTTATTGTTCATTTTAAGGGTTGAAGATAAAAAAAAATTGATAATACATCTATCGAAACTGAAAATAATTTACATTAGTATTTTTGGAACGGTTATTTTTAATTTAATATCAAATGCACAATAAAACTTATTAATACTTAAACAAAAGCCTTTACAGAAAAAAATGCCTGTGTAATATGAATATGAATGTGAGAATGTATATATATATATATATACATATATATATAATGTATTTATTTGTGTGTGTGTTTGTGTGTTTGTGGTCATGTGTAAACGTGTGAAGGTTTTTTGCGTGTTTATCTTCTACATTGCTAGTTTCTATAAAAAGTTTCATTTCATTTTCTTTTTATTTATTATTCTCTTTTTAGGGAGACAGATAGGAACTGTGAACGCCTGTGGCTCTATTTGACACGTGCTCTAATATCTTCATTATTATTATTATTATTATTATTAGTTTTTTTTTTATAATTTTATTCTTATATAATTTCTTATTTGTATTTATTTTTTTCAACTTGATGCTGTAGTCTGTACAAAAAAGGCACCCTGTTCCCCAACAACACACAAAAAATTCAAATTAAATATAAAAGAAGAAAAAAATAAATGTTTATATTAGTGTCAATTTTTCTTTAGAGAAGGGTGAAGAAATTATTCCAATCAATGTATAATATAGGTATATTTTCCATATAAAAAAACGTTGTTGAGGAACTGTACGCTACATTTTTTTTAGGAACCAGATCAAGAGCCCTTGATTGAAAGGGATAACTCAAAATATTTGTATAAATATATATATAATATTAATTTTTTTTAGTAAAAAAAACTTGTAAATATGGCACTGAGTACAAACATTTGCGATGTTCTTTTTTTTTTTACTAATGTTTTCTTTTTTTTATAATTTTTGTATTTTTTTAAGTTTTTTAATAAGCTCGCCAACAATTAAAAAGTACAATTCTATATAATATAGATCTCATATTATTAGCCTACAACTACAATGTACATGGACAGACTTACATATTAATTTTATAAAACAATATCTTATATATATTTATTCATTTTTCCTTTTATAATCCTAGTAAAATATTAAAATTATACATGTATACAAATATACATATATAAATTCCAATTAATTAATTAATTAATTTTTTTATATTTGTAGATCTTATTTATCTTTTTATTGTAGTTTGTGTGTTTTTGTTTTTTTAATTATTTATAAAAATTAAACATGCAAAGTAAAATGTTAACAAAGAACATAATTATAAAATATAATATTTATATGAGGGATAGGAAACAAAAAAAAAAAGTAAATTTTTAAAGGCGTAAGAGGGCGGAGGAGGACTTGAAAAGTTTGCTACATTACTACACAACATTCAACCCAAGAAATGTAGATCACAAGTCGCTGTTTGTTAAAAAAATTAACATTGCTTTCAAAACTAATTAATCTATTTCTTTATTTTTTTCCAATTAATATATATATATATGTGAATATATATATGAATATGTATATAATATTTTTTGTTGTACTCTAATTATAATTTCCTTACACTTTCAACGACTCCGTCCTATTTATAAATATTTTGTTTTCCTATCTTCACCTAACATTTACTAAGAACCTAAACATAGAATATTTTAGTCGATACTGAGGTAGTGGTGGACTTTTATTACAACCGACTTACTTATGTGATGTTAGTATATTTAAGGCTATATTTATTTTAGAATATAAAAACCCAAAATATAACATATGTTAAATTTATATATATGATATTTTATTAATGTTCACATATATATATATAAATTTAAATATTTATTTTTTTATTTTATAATATAGAAAGGCTTTTCTTTTTCAATATTTACAAGTAATCTAAAAATTTGCCTCTAAATAAAAACTATACAAGCTTTAATATAAAGTAAAATATATATATATATATATATGTATATTTTATAAATTTATTCATATATATGTATATATATATAAGCACCTTTATTTACTGTTGGATTATGCAAATATAATAATAATAATAAAAAGAAACGCTTTACAAAAAGCCATAATTTAAATACAAACACTGTTTCTTTTTGATTTAAATCAAATATATATATATTTCCAATATTTAATAATAATGAATGCATTATATATAATTGTCCATGTTCAAATATGATGAATCCATTATTTTTTTTTTTTTTGATTTATAAAGCAGTTGAATATATTTATATTTATATATGAATTATTTTATTTTATAAATTAATCCTCTTAAATAAAATAGATTTTGATATACATATTTCTAAATAATAAAGTTAATAAAATATCAAAAAAGATAATAGTTTTTTAAAATTTCAAATTGGTATGGAATTAAATTAAAAATTAACTTTTGTTTAAGGACCCTAAGCAATTTTATGAAATTTTTTTTCATTTTAAACCGATTAAAATATTAATTTAGTTCAAATGATTAATTAAATAATTGCGGAAACTCTTAGATTAGTTAAGTAAGTGTTAGAATGAATGTATTGCTCTTAAAAGAAAATTTCTATAAACAAATGTAGTTCTTTTTAACTAAAATGTAAATTTATCTAGTTATCATTTCTGTGACACTACTGAACTCGGAATTTCTTGGCTGCAGAAACCAGTTTTCACCAATCAATTATAATATTTTATGCTTAAGCCATTTCCATTCCAAACATCTCATTATTCGATTATTTTCGTTCTCCTGTATATATATATATATTTATTATTTATTTCTAATTTACTTTTCCATTTCAACTTAGTGACCTTTTTGGTTTTTATAATTATAACTATATTCAGACAAGGTTAAAATCATGCGATTCGATTATTTATTTTTCGGTCCATGAATATTGCAAAGAAATATAATACAACTGACAAGATAATAATTTTAATTTTGATATTTATCGATAACAATTTTTATTGAAAGGTTTTTTTTTAAATAAATTTAACTGACTGAAATCTTAATTTAAATTCTTTCTATTAAATATTATTATTCATATTTATAGTACCTAAATATATAAATTTCTCTACATTTTCCAAATTCTGTGTATTCTATTCTTTTCAATTACTAAATATTTTATTTTTGAATATATATCGATTTCAAGACCAATTTTTCCGTACTAACTAATATTGAATTTTCCGAGTTGACTATAAATTTAATATAATATATGAATTTTTCTATTTAATACATTTAAAATAAATAATAATTCAAATATTGAAATGTTGATGACCATAAGACATATATTCATATTACACTTAAAATTAGAAATTATTAGAAATTATTGGAAATATTGAAAATAATTTTAAAAAGACCAGTAACAAAAAAATTAAATTATATCTGTCTTTAATTCCAATTATTATTATTATTATAATTATTTTTATTATTATTATTATAATTATTATTGATATTATTAAATAGATTAAAATTTTCAAATTTCAATCTTTATAACTTAAAAATAATAATCTAAATTTTTTCATATTATTTTATTAATTATTTGTATGCTTTAATAAATATTTAACATTTTTTTATATATAGAATATGTTTAATATATATATAATATTTTGTTAACACTAGTTTTTCATTTAATATAATAATAAAACTATGGCATAATTTGCGTTTATTTATTAATATTTTGGGGGAGAGGGAGGGTAAATATCAAAAAACGATTTATTTTCTCTCTAAATGACCGCAACAGCTGTCTTGCGAGGTATAAAAATAAGTACTATTCTTATAATTGAGAACAAACGTTGTATTGACTCGGTTTATTTATTTATTTTATTTATTTATTTTTTGTTTATTTTCTTAAAAAAGAGTTTATACAAATGAAATATTAAGACACACTGCACACACAAATGGAAGTTCAGTCGTGGAAGTAAAAAAAGGACAGATCTACGACCCACAGACCGGAAGAACAGAAGTGGTGTATGTTTTGTTGTATTTAATACCCGTGTGAAAATAAGTGTACTTTTTGGAAGAAAAAAAAAACTTTGCATACGCCTATCATGAACAAAAATTTCTTAATTTTTAAGGGGAATTTAGTTTATTTTTCTAACTATCTAATAAATATATATATATATATTTATTAGATATAAAATAAAAAAAAAAATAAATCATTAAATCCTTAAGGAGACATGATTGGCAATACAAAGTTATTTTAAGGAAGAATTGTAAGAAATGGTTGAGGTATAGGTGTATGTAAAAATACTCAATTTGTTTACCTGAGGATTTGGATAAAGCATGTTTGTACCAAAACATCGATACATTCATTCTTTGATTAAAATATCTATTATATATTAAAATAATTTACTGCATTAATAGTTATAATATAAATTGAGGTACTGTACTTTTTAAAATGAGGTATATTTTTATTATAATAGGGAGAAGATCACTTTAAAAGTGTAATCTCTCAACGGTAGTTAAATATATATTTATATAAGTGTGTGTTTTTTTTTTAAATATATCTTTAAATAACTATTGTAAAATTTGTACTATGGCGGCAATGCCATCCCCAAAATGAGGGTGGACTACGATTGTTGTGAAAACGTTAGAATGCGCAAATTCACTAATCGCGTTTGGCGTAAAGAACAAATAACAAGAAAAAAGCAGGCATGAGACTTGGAAGTATTATTTTAATTGAAGATGAATTATGTGGACATGATAAAATAAAAATAGATTGTGGATGGTTATATTTAGTAACGCCTCTCTTGCCCAAAAGGAAGTTTTGAAAAATTGTATATAATAATATAAATAATAATAATTATAATAATTAGAATATTAAAAATAACTAACAATAATAATATATTATAGTCAATATATATATCAGAGGCAACTCTATCTCGTTTTTAATAAGAATAAACTATCAATTATTGTTTCTTTATTTTTTTTTAAATTAAATTTCTAAAAATAGCTATATTTTATTAAAATTTATAAAAAAAAAAAATGTGCTTATAAATGAAACCGCCTCGGTTCTTGCCGCATTTATTTATATATATTATATATAGCAAAGTAAAAGTAAATCCCTTATCAAAAATTATAATCAAGATTTGAAATTGTCGTGCGCACCAATCAAATTAATGAATAACTCCAAAAACATTTTAGTATATCTCAAGTGCATAAAGAAAAAAAAGAGACAATTATGAATAAAAAATAAATGTCTTTTTGGAAGTAACTAAGAAATGATGAGAGATATAAAAAAAAATGCGAGGTGCCACTCTCTCAAATCATCAATTAATATATATATATATAAATGCCATTTAAATAAATATATATATTTTTTTAATTAAAAAATAAAAAAAAAGAATAATAAATAATAAAAATAATATTAATAATTATTAATTAAAAGGATACAATTTTTTGGGCTAAATTTAAAAATAATCTACCGGTCTTGTATTTTTTTGTTTTATTTTTTTATTTTAATTAAAAAAAAAAAACAATTCAGTCCCGACATTAAAAAGTTAATAAATTAAACATGTCTTGATTTTTTTTTTTATTTAAATTTAGGAACGGTTTAATATATTTTATATTACTCTTATTTCCCACTGACTTTAGTAATAAAAGTCTATTCTATAATTACATAAAAATGGATATAGGAACCCGGCTAGGCAATATATTTTTTAATTTGAATACAACGTTCATTAATTTGTTCTTATTGTTATAACCGTGCTAATATAATTATATAGATCGATTCATTAACTATTTCTTTTTTTTTTTTTTATAAAATGAATTGCTTATTTTTGTTTTCAAGTCTTTCTGGAAGCAATATTCTTTATAATTCCACACACAACACTAGATAATTAAATTATCTAATATATATATATATATTTGAAATCATTTATCTAGTAATTTTTTTCATCTTTTTTTTAAAAAAAAGATAGTTCATTTATATAAAATATAGATTTCCTGTGCAACTGTCTAATTTCATCTATATAGATAGAATTAATATAGGTAATCAACTAGAAAATCCTTATCTATGTAGAAATAAAGTATATATAATTGATAAGGAGTAAACAATAATGTTGTAGCAGCATTCAAGCGGCGAATGATCTATGCATTATTTTCTATAAAAATAATCATTCCAATTATAATATAGCATTTCTTAATATAGTTATATTTTCATTGCATTACCAGTCATTAATTAATTTGAAATTGAAGTGAAAATCCTCTAGTTAAGAGGAAATTATATTTTTAAAATTTTGTTCATTTATTTTGTATATTTAAATGCGATGAATTAAAATTTTTTTTCGTATACTTTTAGAAATTCCATCTCTGATTGAGTTGGTATGTCTATGTGAGGTTTTTTTTAAAACTTTATTATTTTTTGTGGACGCCTTCGCAGTGAGGTAGGATGGAATAAGTTCAGTCAAATTTATATGTGTATAATTTTTAAAAGTGAATGTTTGTATATATATATATACATATATATGTATATATATGTATATATATATTTATTTATTTGTAAATGTGTATGTGTTTGTGTGTGTGTATTTAATTTGAGATCACAAATTTAGATGGCAAAAATTATTATTTTTTAAAAATATCATTTTTCTTCGTGTCTTTTTTTTATTTTGATTTGAAAATAAATTTGTTAGTGTTAAAAAAATTATTCTAAAAGCACTATAAAATTAAAAAAATGTAATCATCTAAATTCATAAAATCATCACTGGATGGATAAAAATAGATGATATTTTAGAAATCGATGGGTTTTTCTTTCTTTTTTTTATTTTATTTTGTTAAAATTAAAAAATTCTGATCCAAGCTTAAACTCTGATTGAAAGCGAATTCATTCTTTAGATAAAAAGTTCATTTTAATTTAAAAAAAAAAAAATCAAAAAAATGTCTTTTTAAATACATTAAAAATACTGTAACTTAGTTAACAAATAAAGGAAAAAGGAAATGAACAATCGATTTTTGCATTTCATTAGAAATATTGTCTCTTATTTTTTTTTATTTAAAAAAAATTATTTTATATGAAAATTTAAATCGATTTTTTCCTTTTATTATGATATTTCCTTTTTAATTGATTTATTTCTTATATAATAAAAATAAAAATAAGTGAGGTAGTTACTTGACTTTACAGTCGTATCAAAAGCCTTTAAGCTTAATCTGCTTTAAGAGGTTCTTCATCTGAGTAATCATCATCCTCTACGCCCGAAGACTCGAGATCGTCCACCATATCATCCTCATGTCCTACACTTCCTCTTGATTCGCTTGTATTGTTAGTTTCAACGTTGCTGGCTCCATTTCGATTCCCAGTTGATGCCTCTCCACTTGAATTGCGCTCAGTGGGCTGATCACCTGATTGCCCCGATGCCTTCATATTACTAATTGATTGTAACTTATTAGTTAAACTATAAGAATTCTCCGCAATCATTTGTAGATAGGTATCAATTAGAGCTGAACCCGTTCCACTAGCCGTCGCTGCAGCTGTTGGTGGTAATGGTGCACGATCTGCTGCCATTCTTTGGGCGAGGGTATCAATCGATGATTTTGGAGCGAGTACTGCACTAGGGCGGACTATTTTTGTAATTACAGCACCTGAATTACCAGAAGACACCAATTCTGAAAAGAAAATTATAAAAACGAATAAATAAAATGCATTAATTAACCATTTTTTTATCAAAGGGTTAAACAACGAAAGTTCTACATTTCTTGGCGGAATGCAAACAAAATAAAAGTCACCTCTAAGACCCAAACGATGTATAGATTTCATAAACATATACAAAAATAGGTACTCAAAAGTTCTTCAGAGAGAAGAAGTTTTAAAACTTTTTTATGTAGTTAAATTTCTAATATCTCACTCATCATCTATCTATCTATATATAAATATACATATAGACTACATAATGATATATAATATTTATGTAATATATATGTATTAATGTATTTATGGTAAAATGATAATTGAAAAACTTAAAATTGGAATAATTACTACTATTTTTTTTTTTTAAATTATTTAGAAATACATTATTGAAAAAAATTAATCATAGGTTCTTTAAAATAATTATCAAAAATATTTGCTTAAATTAATTAACGATTCACCAAGTATTCTTTCTTTGATATTAAATATATTTATATAAAGTTTAGAAAATAAATACATACCTGGAGGTGATAGTTCAAAACGTGAATTTGTAACAGTGAGATCTTCTGGGTCATCTCCGCCATAAATGGAGCTTCCGGCTTCGGATGGAGGTGCACCTGCCCCTACATGATTACGAATTTCTAATCGCATTTCGGGTCTTCTGGGTCCCGTTGGTGATGCACGAGCTCTTAATTCTGCTGGTGTCACCTAAAAATCATTAAATAATATATAAGTTAAACTTCGAATAGGATTTTAATAATTTTTTAAATTAAATTAATGGTGTTTTCGGTAAAAAAAAAATGATTTAATTTAATTTAATTCATCGTATTGAGGTTAGTAAGCAAAATTAATATTCTTTATATTATTTACCTTGACACCGGCTTTGGCAAGAAGTCTCGAGGCGAGTTCCGGATCGAATGGCGATGGCATTGGTAATACAGGTAAATCTTTTGTCGAGATTCCTCTGTGTTGTCGTGACATATGCGAATGAAGTGAATTCCTTGATTTTGCTACTGTTCCACATAAAACACATCGGTACCCAGGGCAGATGGTGTGTTTATCTTCTAGATGAGTTCTTAATGTGTGCGCTGAACGGTAGATTTTGCCACATTTAGGACATGGACGTGGATCCGTAGCTCTTACACGAGTCATATCCAGCCCTCGACGTGCTACTGACAACCAAACCGAAATTGTTCAAAAATCACAAAATAAAAACAAACAAAAAAATAAATAAATAAATAAATTTAAACCCAAAATTAAAAGACCAAATAAAAATAATATAATTTAATTTTTTTTTTGTTATAATTATAATACAATTATATTCTTTATATATGTGCCACTCATAAGTTTTGCTAATAATGTAATGTAATGTAATCTGCAACATATGAAGTGAATAATTAACTTGATAATCTCAATATTGCAATGCAAAATACATTTTTCTATAATCAATAACCCTGAATTTCCTTTACGCTGTGAACTTTGGGCTTCATTTTCTCAGTTTGTTTATATATGGAGTTAATCGCTTTGGCTTCTGAGTGGCACATATATATATATATATATATATATATATAAATATAAATGAAAACTGACGAAAAATTGAATTAAGTAATAATAAAAGGATAATTATTTTAGGATTTTTAGTAAAGAAATAAAAACAAAAAATATTGGTTTTATAATCATTTCATTTATTTTAACGATTTATTTTTTTTTTTATTTTATTCACTTATTATATTTATAAAATATTTCAATATTTTTTTGATAATATATATATTATATATATATTATAAAGGCGATTCATAATAGAACGCTCAGTCCAAATTCTTGTGTACAAAATTGCCTCCTATGTGTGCCGCGAGGGTTATTTTATAAGTGTGTGTGAAATGGAAAGAGAGAGAAAGAGAGAATTTAAAGGAAGTAATCGTTTTTTTATTATATATAAAATAAATGAATAGTGTATTTTTGATGAAACAAAAATCAAAATGAGAAGTGATTTAAAAAAAAAAAAAACTTTTATATGGCCAAATATTTTATGTAAAAATTATATATATTAAAATTAACTGTTAATTAAAATCTAAGAATATATTTTTGAGGAAATTTTAATGATATGATAAGCAAAATCAATATCATATATAAATTGAAGTGCATAATATTTAATTAATAAGTGATATATATATATTTATAAATAAGATATAAACAAACTGAATAGTATAAAAACAAAAAATAAATAAAATAAAATAAAATAAGTAAAAATAATAAAATAAAACATTTTAATAAAATTAAAAATAATTCAAATAATAATTACAACAATTTATTTCTTGTTGGTTTTTATCCTGAGAAACTTTTTAAGTTATTTATTTATAGAATAAGGTGGAGGGGTTTGAGTTTTTTTATAAACTAAATGCTTAAGAAATGTTCGGGAGACTAGCTTTTTGACATAGTTTAAGTAATGCAATATATTAGACTCCAAATAATGTGAATAGAGACCATTTTTCGAGTATTTTGAATAAATAAAGAATTAAAATAAATTAGACTAAATTTTCATTAATATAATTTAAAAATGATTTACTTATTCTTTTATTTCAGTTGTTTAATTGAGTTACACTGTATATATAATTTGATTCAAATTCCTCCCAATTAACTCACCCTAGATTTATTGAATTGTTAAATTATGGTTATAATCAAGTGTTTAAATTATTTAATTTTACTAAACTAACATAATCCCATAAAATGATTAATTTTTCATCAAACTATCACTAACTGAAAATTTATATTATAATCAATCGTTATTTATTTTAACTTTTTATATAATTTGAATTATGATATTTAAACAAATAAATGAATAAGTAGGAAATCATTTAACTTTATCTGTTACTCTGAGAATAGTACGCCTAGATATTAGGCAACTGATATAACTTATTTTTTTAATGAAAATCTCTTCTCACAAAATCAATTTTTGTTTCATAATATAATAATTATTTAAAAAATAACAATCCAAAAAAAAGAGATTACATTCCTTCAAAATGTTTTTTAAAACTCTACTTTAAAAATTACAAAACTTATAAGAGAAATGACATTGAATATCTTGAATATTATTTATATTTACTTTAATATATAAATTTTAATTAATTTTTTATATTTTTTTTTTAAATTCAATTGTCTTTTTTAATTTTAAAAAAGACATACAAACAACATGACATAAGAGAGCACAGCCTTACAGAGTTTTTTATTATTTAAAATAAATTAAAATTGTGTCAGAATAAATATATATAAATTGATTGAAGTTAGAAATAAAATTAAATAAAAATTTTCATTTCTTATTGTTATCCATTCCAGAAATTAGTACAAATTATAATTAAAAAAAAAGTTATCACACTATTGTAGTAGTTCAGAAAAGTTAAGATGATTTTGATACATTCTTATAACTTTTGTTATTCCCCACTTTAGCTATGGTCATTTGAATGACCAACTTGTTCATTATTTCTTTTAATGAGAACTTAAAAGAACATTTGTGTGCAATTTTTCATTTCAGAATTATACCTTTTATTATGACTAGGACATTTAAAAATTTAAGGAACTTTTTTAATATTTTTAATTTATATTATTTTTTCAAGTTTTAAAGATTATTTCTTTTTAAATAAATCTTTTGTTTGTTTTTTTTATTTCATTTCAATTTTCTTGAGAACATGTATTATTTAAATTTATGGAGTAACTAATGATGTTACAAATATTTTTATGAAATCCTCTTTTTTCTTTGATAAATTATTTATTAGCAATTTATTTTAAAAATTTATTATATATATATATATCTCAATTTTTTCTATTTCGGTTAATGAGATTTGAATCTTGATGTTACGGCGGCATTTTCAAGGGAGTTATGGAAGGAAATTTTGGATGGGTAAGGTTTGACTTATTTATCACATTCATTTAAACCAAAATCTAACTATGATACTTAGAACACAGTTTAAGTCCCGGAATCCCAAATTTTCCTTCCAAAAATCTTTTGAATATGGGCGTAAAAACTTCTAGATTTAAATCTCATTAAACTAAGTTTAAAAAAACGCTGATTAAGTAAACATAAAAACAACCACGGAAAACTAAACATACATATATATATTAAATAAATTTAAATATAAGTTCTCTCAGCACATTTTTAATTTGTTTTTTTTTATTGTTTTTATGATATTTTTTAATATTTTAAAAATTATAAAATAATTTTTAAAATTTATTTATTCAAAAAAGATCATTTAATTATATATATAAAGCAAGGAGATTTTTATAGAAAATAAATTTAATAATTATGTACTCGAAAAATAAAATAAAATATATAAGAAAAAAAAATATCTTTTGTAAGACAATTTATACAAAATCATTAAAAAAATGCAAATTTGAGCTTCATAAATAAAAATTATAGAACCGGACTGTAAGATATTATTATCTGTTAATTAATAAAAAATAAAATAAATTGGATTTAAATTAAAATTAATTATATTTAGATAATTTATATTGAAACTAAAATATTTTATTTTTTGATGTTCAAATGAGGGAGAGGCTGTTAATTTTCTAACATGACTATAATTAATTAATTAAGAAAAGAAAATCCGGTCTTTAATTTTGGAAATCTAAGTTTTAAATATATAATAAATGCATTTATTGAAAAGAACATGGAGAACTAAAGGAATCAATAAATAAAATAATAATTTAAATATTATAATGATAATTTTGAAGAAAAAAGAGAATTTCATTTGGTGATTGTGATATATCTATATATATATATATATATATATTAGTTTGGCTGAAAGAATTTTACAATAATTGGTATTGAGCTTGTGTTTTTTATTTGCAGGGCCAAACTTTTATTTATATAATTTTTATTTTTAAATAAATAACTTATAATGGATCTTCATGTTTAATCGCCGGGTGATGAAATTGTTGGAGGGGTTCCGAAGACGGCGGCGGAGCTGACGGTGGTGAAGGTTCATGGACATTATAGGACCATTTGAGTGTTTTCATTCGATCCCATTGACGGGCATGTTTCATTCGCATATGATTTCGGACACTATTTGGGTGGGTGAACGCTTTGGCACAGCTGAGCACAGGACATTGACTGGAATCCCGTGGATAATGCCGTTCCAGATGAACTCGCATGGCCGCCAATTCATTAAGCACAGTCTCGCAAAGGGGACACTCGTAGGCCCTGGAGACGTGGCCACCATGTCCGATGTCGCCTCCGCCGCCGCCTGCGAACACCACACACGAGACACACGCAAGAATGGTTTCATCAGCGTAGTGTGCCAAAGGGACGAGGCCAAGGGCTGGGCGGAGGCGAGCACCACGTCGCCGATCACGAAATTAAATTAATAAAAAATTTTTAAAAAAAAAAAAATAAAAATAAAAATAAATTACAATAATCCAAATATTTAGGCCGAAATAAAACCACACTAATTTTTTTTTTTTTTTTTTATTTTTTTTTTATTGGAGGGTGAATGAAACCATTCTTGGTGCCCGATGTGGTGGTGGTTGATTTTGTGGTGGCGAGGCAAGCGCGGCTTTGGCCCCACTCCACCCAACCCAACGCATTTTTTTTTTTTTTTGGCACACACCGAACGAATGAAATGCACACATACAGACACACACACATACACACACACAAGAAAGGGAGAGAGGGTCGAAAACAACCCAAGCAAATAACAAACCAGCAAATTCTACGATCGCTATCAATCAATCACTTATCATATTTCATTTATTACTAGTTAATAAAGTGAATGTTGTAGGTTTGTTTTTTTTTATAAGGCAGAGCTTCTGTAGTTATGAAATTGCTTTAAAAATATAATATCTAAATTTTACACTTGCCTTGAATAACTACAAATCATTTCAACAAGCTTGTGATTAAATAATATAATAATTATAAAGCACTTTGTATGTGTATAATTCAATTAATTCAATATATTATCTATATTTATAATTACAATTAGCTCTGGTTGGTTGATGTTTGGAAGCAATATTGTACGTTTTTTTTTATTTGTACTTTGTGAACTAAAGCTTCTGTAATTTATATAAAAAATTTGATAATTCAATATTTAAAAGCTCTTTAAGAAAATATTAAAAATGGCTTTAATGGAGCCTAAAAATATCTATAATCTACTATAATATACAATAGTTAACAATTTCAACAGTCTTGTCATCTGACTACCATACAATATGTCTATATAGTTTTAAAAATATTATTTAACTTATTTTCATTTGATATATATATATATATATATATATATATATATATATATACATGATAGGGTTGCAAATAAGTTTTAAAAGATTTAAAAAATAAAATGTGTTATTAATAATAAAACATAATTGGAGCAAATTAGTGTCAAATTCATATTAAACAGATTTTGGGCTTTAGTTTTCACAATGTCTGATTTTTTCCAAATACACTGTGTGGGCAGAGATGACAATAGTTAAAGTTACGAATTAACTGTAAGAATAAAATCCACATTTTAGCAATCCTTTAAAACTTACTTGTACTCCTAATATTCGAATATCGTATATATTTATATATACATTTGGATAGATAATGTTAAATTTTGCGTGCTTAGGCAAAACATTTTTTTTTTTTTTTATTTTTTTTTTTTATTATAAAATTGTATTTCACGAATATATTTTTTATAAGGAACATTATAAGTCCGTCTTCATTTCAGGAAAATAATAAAATATTCACCATGCAGTCAAAATGTTCCAAATTCAAATAAACAATCCAAACCAAAATATGGTATTTTTTTTCTTAATGAGTTATAAATATCATTTTGTAAGATCATCTTCTTTTCATTTGCGGAATCGATTTTTAGTGGTTGTAGGTTGTGGTGTAGTGTGACGAGGGTGTGTATGAGTGGAGGGGTAGGAGGAGATGGCTTGTAGCCTTCCTCCGTAGGACGCTTCTGATTTCTGTTTTGGCCTCCTAAAGAAGTTGCATGTGGGGTCGACGACGCACCCCGTGCGTCTGCAGCATGTGGGTGTTGAGATACTGGCGTGTCTTGAAGACCCTTGAGCAGACGGGACATCGCTCGGCGGTCTGGCCCGCTGGCGCATGCACGTTCGCCAGGTGTTGTTTCAGATTGCTGGGTGTACTGTAGCGGCGCCCACACACCGGACAAGCGGGCCGGCTGGCATCTGGAACGCGACGAGCTCGGTTCCGGCCCCACGAAAATCCAACAAGCCAATAGTTCACGAGGCTTTTTTTGCTTTTTTTTTTTTTTTTTTTTTGTAATGACTGTTATTTTACTTGTGAACTTGAAATATACCTAATCAATTCATTGGCCATTTCAATATTTAAAAATAAATAAATAAACCCACACACCTTTATTTAAAATAATACCCAAAAACTTAACTATTTCGAAATTTGTAACTAAAACAATAATTATTTAATTTTTTTTTTTCAATTGAAAAAAAAAATCTGCACTAAATTGGCAAAAATGTTAGTCGGGCAAAGAAAACGAAAACAAAAACAAACAAAAAAAAAGCATGCAAATTGAGTGCAGAAAATTTTTTAATTAAAAATTTCAAACTAAATCTAATACACTTGAATATATAACCCACTTTATTTTATTTAAAAAAGAAAAATGAGGAAAACAACATCACATTATAAAAATAGAAGATTTGAAATTAGTTAAGTATTAGAAAAAAAAGAGTTTAAAAAATTAATCAGTCATTTTTTTATTTTAGAAAAATATCAAAAGCAACATCTTATAATGATGTTTTAAAGATGTTGATCAGAGTTGTGATTATTATTTTTCCATTATAAAAGTGATTCAGTGTAGTCACAAGTCTTTTGCTTGTTCTTCAGATAATTCAATCATCATTTTCAAAATAATTAAAATACCAAAGTAACATTTATTTATTATACAAATTAAAATTAATATTTATTCTTTTAGAAAAAAAAATGCCCGTTTGAAGGAAGAAAATAAATAAAATTAATGTATGTGAGTTATATTAAACATAAAATAATTTCAATATAATAGAATGTGTTAAATGATTAATTAATTTCTTTCCGTTTTTATGATTACTTATTTCAAATACATTAATTGTATCTATAATTATAATGAATTGAAAAAAAAACAATTAATAATTAAATTTAATAAATTAAATATCAAATAAAAAAAAAATTAAAAATAATTAATTTAGTAATGTTGAATAATTATAAATCGTTATTTCAGTTTTCTAAAGAAAGCAAAGCTATTGTCCGAAGAAACACTCTTCTAATAAATACTCTATATATGTATATGTAATAATATATACTCTTCCAAAACATACTATCTAGATCTAGATGTATAATATATATTTAAATAAATGTCAAATATAATGGTGGTAGGTTGAGATTATCATCCTATATTATCAAAATATTATATTTAAATAATAATGATTATAAGATTAGTTTAAATTGTCTTATTTTTTTTTATTGTATTATATTTTTTTTTTAATATTTAATTTTGCAACATAATATAATGGATTTATCAAAAAATAAAATAATAAATATCCCAATGTAATAATTTTATAAGATATCATGAAAAAAAATTAATTGAATTCTAATCAGATGAGCTTCATTAAATAATAATAATAATTATAAAAAGAATAATTAGAGAATGTTTCTTATCAATATATATATATAAAGTGATAACATGATTGGAATGTGAATTATAGAAGATCTATTTTAAATATATAGATAATGAATTGATAAGAGGAGGTATGGATTTTATTATTCGTCAAAATTATATTTTATGGAGTATTTATTTAAAAAATAAATTATTTGACAGAATTTTAAGAATTAAAAGATGTAAAGAGAATGGAAAATTAAATAACTAATATAAAAACTATTATTTCAAAAGTTTCTTTAAAAGTAATTTTTGAAATAGTTATACATAATTATAAGGTATTTTAATTAATTAATTAATATGCTATAAAAACAAATTTACATACGATGCGTTCCGAAAAACTAAATTTCAAATTTATTTATCCTCATAGATCTAAAGATTTCAAGTTACGCAGTCTTATCAAAAATAAATAATAATGTATAATTATATTAAAAAAAAAAGATTTTTATTTTTAAAGGAGTATTAATTATTATTATAAAATTATCAAAATAATGAAAGATTTCATTTTAACATAATCTTAATAATTATAGGATTTGAATTTTTTTTTTTTAAATTATGACTTAAAAAGTTGACGTATATTAATTGCGAAAAATATTTGAATTCTAATTTTGTAAAAAAATTTTTAAATGATAAGATAGGACTTATTTAATAACAATATTTATTACTAATGCTAGTACCTAGAATGATAATAATAATTAAATAAAAGATAAAATAATTATTAATTATATTTAAAGATAGTAAATATGTATATGTATATATATAATGTTATATATATTCCTGTAAATTTTCAAAGAATTCTTGATTTTAAAATTTTGAAGAAAGTAAATGATAAGAAATTTGTTCTTTTCATTTTGATTAAGAATTTATTATATTAATCATTAAATTTGATCCATGTAATAATTTTTTTCTTTACATTAGTCTGTATCAGAAACTGTTAAAATAAAAATGATGAGATAAAAAATAAAATAATAATAATCAAAAAATGGAAAAAAAAAATGATGAAAATCATTTTTTTAAATAAAATTGGTATGTTACAAATCAATATTAATTTGTTTGTTTTTTTTATATATTTTTATTATATATATATTTTGTTCTTTTGTTTAATAAGATATACAAATTTAATTTAAATAAAATCCAAAATAATTTAAATATATATTTACTTATATAGTAATTAAATATTTCAAAATAATTAATAGTTTAATTTTTTATAGCTGTACTGTAAAATATAAAAATAATACTCAAAATATAATAGTGAAAATCATTATTAAATATAGTTTTTATATAAATATTAATATAGTATACAAAAAATTTTTTTAAGCGTTTGGTAATTTTTTTTTATCATTATATATTTACTTTACTTTTTTTATTTATTATAAAATAAAAATTAAATGTTTTATTTTTTTAATTAAAAACACAGCCTATAAATATAATATAGACAAAAATATTGGCTTAATAAGATATGTTCATAAAAGCTATTTTTATATTTTTGCATTTTATATGTACAATAATTTGAAAATTCACAAAAAAAGAAAAAAATTGAATTTTTTTTTATTTTTTTGCAATTGATGATTTGATTGATATATTATTATATATATTATTGAATTTATTATATATTAAATATAAAACACAAATGTGAACATTAAATTTGCATCACGGTCACTAAGTTTTTATTTAATTAATTTTTTTTTTTTTTTGTTTTAAGCTAAATCACACTAAGAGCTAAATAGGAACCCATTTCGTATCTTGAAAGAATAGTCGCAGGCAGATATTAAAAGAAACAGTAATTATTAAATAAATCGAAAAAATAATTAATAAATTTTTTTGTTAAATTTTTGGAAGATTATTTGAAAAAAATAAATAGGTGAGATGGATTTGTTTGTTCTTAAATCCTGTCTTGATGTTTTTAAACCGAAAATAAGTAGGTTATTTTTAAATAATTCTATTTTAGTATAAAAGAAAGAAAATATTTAAAAGTTAATTGATTATTTTTAAAAATAAAAAATAGTGAACCTGACTAAATGTAAAGGGTAAATGCAAATGAAAAGATAAAAAATAATTAAAAATTAATTTAAAATATTTATTTAATTTATTCATATTTTTTTTGTATGTCTTTTAAAAGTTCATAAAGAATTCAGTAGATAATATTAATAAGAATTTAGTTTCCAACATATTTCTTCATTGTTTTCGATCTCTGATTTAATTAATATATTTTTTTTATTATAAGATTTTTCTTTCAATGTGATTTTAGTATTTCATTATCAATAATTTTATATATTCCAACCACCTTGTATTAATGTTTAATTAATTATTTTAAATTTATTCCATCTATTCTTAATATATTTTTTAAAAAATATATTTTAGATATTTATACTGATAGGTAGATATCATTTGTAAACAAAGGTTATACAATATCATTGTCTCCTCTTCCTTAATGGAAGGGAAAAATACCTCAACTCATCCACAATTTTGATGTTAAATGAAAGAAAATTAAATTTTTTAACATATTAAATTAATATTTTATATATTGAAAATTATAAGAAAATTATCAATTTTTATAATTCTAGTTTATCTTTTTAATGTAAAGAACATATTTTAACATTACCATAGAAAAAAGTTTTATTAAGAATTAAAAAATTAATCGAAAATTTCATTTTTAATTTTATATTAAAATAAAAAAAAATTCTTGGTTATATGCAAATGTTTTTATTTATTAAAATACGTAATTTCGTATACGTCAATTCTGTCATTTTTCATTTGTTAATATATTTAAGAGTATTTTATTATTATGAATTTATAATTTTTATTTTTAGTTAATATATATCAATTAACATTAATTTATGAATTAATATATATATATATATAGTTGTATATTCGTATATATTAATTATTAGATATGATAATCAAATTATTATATATATTATATATTATATATATTATAATTCGGTATTTATTTAAAAAATATTAATAATTTTTTGGATTTTTTGAAAACGTTTATTTGTTTCTTGAAATAAATGCCTTTAACGACCATCTTTGTATTTTTATTATTTATTTTTTTTTTCTTTTGTCTCTACAAACTAACATTAAAAATATAGAATGAAAATTATGTTTGTTTTTTTTTGTTTGTTTTAATGTCAATATATTTTATAATTTCAACTTTTTTTTTGATAATTTGGCTCGGTGTTCAGGGCAAGTTCGCTTTATATGAACGGTTTTATTTTTATATATATAATATATATATATATATATATATAAATTCTTTATTACGTATATATATTTATATATTTATATCAAGTGTCAATCAAAATGAAATATAATTGAGATCGAATTTAGGAACTTTGAAAAACAATAGTAATATCAGGGGCGTATGAGGATTGATGTTCACAACCTTTTCAATTTACTAAAAAAAATTATTTTCAAAATTTGAATATATATTTATTTGTTTTCTTTTTTCGTCTCTCTTAATTTTTTACATCCGACTTGATTAATTCGTTTCGTTAAAAAGAGCCAGATAATTTTAATTATTTTTCTTATTAAATTAATAAATTTCATTTATTGTTAAAATACTTTATTTAATTATAATTAATTGTTATATAATAGTTAAATTTTACTTTTTTTTTAATTTTCAAAAAGGTTGTTCACTGAACAATGCTGAACAAAAAATATACGTCCTTGTTATATACTAGATCATAATAAAAAAATAAAAAAATGCAATTAATTTACCTTGCTTAATTAAAAAATATTTTAATTATTGGTAATCATGTCAATTTATGTCATTGAGAGAGTAGGTAATTACTTATATATTTATTTTTAGATGAATGATGAAACTTTTCATTTTTAAAGTAATACAAATCAAAACTATTTATAAATAAATGATTCATTTGTTCTTAGCAAAATATAATTTTTTAAATTCAAATTTTCAATATTAATATAAAATAAAAAAAAAATTATAAACCAAACATTTATAAAAAATATCCTTTTCATGATTAAACAAAATAAAAAAAGTTAAATTAATTGTAAATTTATGTTAAATTTAAAAGTATAAATATTTTTTTAAGATTTTTAGGAGTGTTTTTATTTTTCATAGTTAATGAATTATATTTCACTGGTTTATTTTAATATCAATTAATAATTATTTATTCTATTTTAATAAATATTTTTTCAATTTTTATTATGAAAGAGGTCAATAAGTAATAACATTTTGATTATTTCTTTTTTTTATTTTACTTTATGAAATTGGAGTATGAATAAACATGAAAAAATAAATAATTTTTAGGTTTTAGAGAGAATATTGTAAAATATAAAATTAATAAAAAAAAGGAAGAGCAAGGTAAAAAAATATTTATTTATTTTTTTATATAAAAACTAATACTGGGCTTCAAGAGGCTCCGATGGGGCCAAAGAACGCTGTTGTTGTGTAGTATGTTGGAGATGATGTTGTTGTTGTTGTTGTGTAAATAATCGTTTAGTTAAACTGTGTACATTACGCAAGTGTACTTGTAAATAATGTCGAGTTTTAAATTTTTTATAACAGATATGACACCGTTCCCACAATGCAAGGGGTTTTTCCACATGAACATTGTTCACATGTTGTGCAAGACCGTTTCTGTGATCAAACGTGCGCGTACAGATGGGGCATAGGAAGCGATCGATGTTGGCGGAGGTGATGTTGCCGATGCCGACCCCGCCGCACGGTCCGCCGACGCTCGCCGCAAAAAGGGCCAGCCCTGCACCGAGCGAGCGAGGCCGCCATCAGAGCCAGCGTGGCACACACGACAACATCATCCTCTTTCATGGAACAAGGCACCCAAATGAACACTCCAAAACTCCAAAAATTACTATTTTACTTTATGATTAATTTTTGTTTTCTGTTTTTGTTTCCAATTAACAAATTCATTCCAAAGAAGAAAAGATTTCAAGAAGATTTCAAATATTATAATCAAGCGCCTTGTTACATGAAATGAGGATTTTATTTAATTAATTTAATTTTTTCAGAACTTAGCCCTGAAACCTTGATTCTTAAAAAATATTGAATTTTAAATTGATTTTAATATTTAATTAATTTTTTTAAAAAGTAGATAATTAATTGATAATAAATTTGTATTTAAAAGTAATAATATTAATATTTACTTAATGATATGATAAAAAAAAAACTTAGATTTATAGTGAAAACAAAACATGACAAGATGAATGTAAAAAGGATGATTGATTTTATTTTATTATTTTTTTTTTTTTTTATTTTTTTTATTTTTTATTTAAAAAGAATAAGAAAAATAAATGTTTTATTTTTTATTATTATTATTATTATTATTAATTTTCAAGATTGCTTGAATCATTGTGGAAGAAGATTTAAATAGTAAAGTTTTTTGTTTTTTGTTTAGTTATGCATTGAATCCCGAGGCGAAGGGGGTTGTAAATTATGGTATCCTCCAACAACATGATCGGGACTTTGTGTCGTCGTTTGTCCAACAGCTGTGCTTACAGCAGGAGTGCTTGAACCGGTATTCGATGTCAAATTCCCAGATAAATGACTCAAATTGCTTGGTAAGAAATTTGTATATTTGATATCAGATGGGAAATGTGTTGTGGGGAAATTGGCCGCAGCTGCAGCGGCTACGGCCGCAGCGGCAGCTCTAGGCAAAGGCAACTGCTGAGTAGGCTGTGGAGTTACTGAATGGTGATGTAGAAAATTATGAGGATGTTGAACTGCAGCGGCTGCCGCCGCTGCTGCTGCTGCTGCGGCTGCGGCTGCCGCTGCAGAGCCCATCGGATGTGGGTTCGGTGGGGGTAGTTGAGGTGGCACCGACGATGACGGCAGCGGCGGCGGCGGCGGCAATGGTGGCGTTAACGGCATCCCTCCACCGCCATAATTGGACTTGAGTGGAGTGATTTCAAGTTGAGAAGGCATTTGTGCATTTGAAAACAATGGTCCATGGAATTGGCCATGCTGAGTAACGAGATTCTTAACCGCTCGTTGACGGATTCCATGCAATTGCAACAAATGAGTGTGCAAATATTGTTTGGTCTTGAACATTTTGCCACACAATCGGCACACCTCGCGATTCTCCGTCGACATTTGCAAATGGATATTCATGATGTGCTGTTTCAAGTTGCCGGCGTTGCTGTACTCTTTCCCGCACAACGGACACACCGGTTTGGGCTGCGTGTTGTTGGCCGCCGCTGCCGCTACAGCTGCCGCTGCGGCCGCGTTGTTTGCTGCAGTGGGTGTCGAGGCGGAGGCTCCGGACACCGCTGGCCCGGGCGTCTTGTACGCCCCTGCGATGCCCCGCCACGACTCTGGCAAACAAAAGCATCCGTCTCTCTTCTGCTTTGCCAAGTCCGAGTCAGTCTTCTAATTTTGTATTTATAATTTTTATAGCTTTATATAGACTTTCTCTATTTATTTATTTATTTATTTCTAGTAAATTATATATCTATATAGAATATATATTTATATTTAATATCTATCTATAGACATATATTTATCTATAGATATTTATAGATATATATTTATATATAGATAGATATTAAAAATATTTTTTATTTTTTTTTTAAAAACATCCTCCGAGAGATATTTTTCATCCTTATTTTTATTTTTTGAAAAGAATAAAAATTAACCCATTCCCAAAATCTTCGCCGGGCAGTTTTTTTTTTATTTTTTATTTTTGTTCTTGTATTGATAGACACAAAAATCCTTCGTTGAACAAAAGAGATGGTTTTTTTTTTGGAGTCCCAAAACCGGGGAGGAGGGGGAGGTTAGTGAGTTAATTAGACAAATTAGAAGCCTTTTTGTTTTATATTATTATTAATAAATTATTATCACGATTTTATTTTAATAATTGGGATTAGTAGATATTGGGGGTGGCATGTATAGCCAGAATAAATGTTCATAGGGGGTTAGAGGGGTGATATAATCAAATGAGGGGTTGTTGTGTCTTTTGGTGAAAGGTATATGATTAAATAAGAGAATAAGATTTTTAAAAAGTGAAATTAAAACAAATTGATAGAAAATAAAAATTAGAATAAGAAAATAACTTTTGCACTTACCAAAGTTGGCCTCCTGATTGCTGTTGTGTATTCCTGATGGTCCTGGAAGCAGTCCGGGGATACCTAAAACAAATTAGAAGACGGAATAATTAGTATTAATTTTCATTAATATTTAACTCTACAATATAATCATAATAATATTTATAATAATCAAATTTATAATCTAGTCATTTATTTTTAAATAAACTGATTTATAAGTTAATGAAGAAAGTTCAAAATAATCAATCAATTGTTCATTTTGTTTAATAATGTTTTATAATATAATAAATTAATTTAAATTTATACTAAATATGAATTTTTAAAATATTTTTTTATTTATAAATTAAAAATATTTAAATATGAAATTATAATATAAAGATCTCAGATAATCTAATTGTTATTGGAAAACAAATATTTTGTTTTTTCCTCTTGATTTATTTTTCTAATTGTTTAAAAGTAGTTTTTATAATTTAAAAATATGTTTTCCAAATTAAAAATAATATATATTTGATAGGTTTAATCAAAAATTAAAATTGATTATATTTAATTCATTTTTATTTTTCACTCAATCATTTTAAGTTGTTTTAAAAAATATAAATTATAAAATTAATTTATAAAAAACAAAAAGTGTACAAAAAAATATTTTAAAATACATTATTATGTTTGTTTTTATATGTTAGCATTATTTATACTGATAATATATTAGTAATTAAAATGAATTTATTAACATTTATTTGACTTAATTATAGAAAAGATTTAAAATTTATTCTTTAATCAATATAGGAATAAAAAAAACAAACTATTAATTAGTATGTGAGCGTAGTTGATACATCAACGTAATAAGTAATCATTTTTCCAGTTCACACTTAAAAATCAAATTAAATAATCTGATAAGTGAGAATATAATTAGTTGTTTTTTGATAATGGCCTTGGTTTATCTCTCTCTGTCTTTTCTTTTTCATTTGTCTATAAAAATATTTATAAAGGTTTTTCCTTAATAAATAAAAAAAAATAATATTATTCTGTCCCTTGCCTTGCAATCCAAGCAGAGCTGCAGGGAAGGTGGGTGTTCGTGGAGTATCAAGTCCACCTGCTCCACCTAATCCAGTTCCATTTCCATGGTGAAGATGATGTGATGTTCCTGAATCGTCTAGTGGACTTGAGCCATATTCATTCGGTTCAGATTTGGGAACTAAATCACCACTACCGGCGCCACCACTTCCACCACCTGCACCGCCATCGGTATCACTTGAATTGCTATCCTCTCCAGTCGATTGGGCTTGTAGTGAAGAATCTGATGCGCCTTTCATCTAAAATAAAAATAAAATAAAAAAGAACGATTAAAAGAGAAATAATAACTCAAATTTAATTTAAATTATTTAAATTTAACAAATAAAATAAATATAATAATATAAATTTAATTTAATTTAAAATTTTCCATTTTAAAAATACTATAATATTAATAATTAAAATTATTTGTATAATTTGTTTTGAAATATTAATAATTAGTTTTAATAAATTTATGAATTATTATTATTAATTTAATTCAACTTCCATATAAAATTACGCCAAAATTTATTAAAATATTTCAATATGTGTAAGTGTTTAGAAATGTAAAAATATATAATCCACAATTGTGTCAGATAATGAAGAATATAATCATTAAAAATAAATTTAATACTAGTCGCGTCGCATTAATTATAATTCGGATTTTATCTACTAGACTGAATTAATTTTTAAACTCTCATACAAAATTACAAACTAATTCTAAAACATTATTTTTATTATTATTATATTTCTAATCCAATTTTGATTTGAATTTTTCACAAAATAAACTATACAAAAGAGAGAGTTGTACTATATAAAATATACCTAATAGTGTAAACACATAATCTCAGAATATTTAAAAAAAATCAATTTAAGTTCATATAATAATTAAACATGTAATAACAATTCCAATATTGATAATAATAATAATAATATTAATAATAATCTGATATTAATATTCCAAGAAATCTTACTGATAAAAGAAAAATTATTATAGTAATTAGATTATTAATGATAATTTATAAAATGTCTAATAGATTTAATTACAAAAATATTAAGATGAAATGATAAAAAGAAAAAAAAATCTTATCATTAGATTTGTATGAAAAATTTGCTTATTATTATATTTAATTTTTTTATATTGAATTATATTGCTCTAAATTAAGTTATCAAAAAATATATATATACCTATATTATATTTAATTTTTTATAAAAGAACAAGTTAATCTTTTAATGAATTTAATAAGAATAATATTAATAATATTAATAATAAAATAGAATAAAAACATTTTCAGTAAGCGATTTAAGTATTTGATAATTATTTACAAATATCATATCAGTTTAAATAATTCATAATTCATATAAAAATTATATATAAATATTAAATTTTTATTTTATACTCTCTGATAATAGTATTATATAAAAAAATATAATTGAGAATTAAGTTTATATTATTTATTTATTTAATCTATTTAATTTCAAAGGGTACAATAGATCAATTGGTTTTATTTACGTATTTATTAACTTTGATATTTTTTTGTAATGTAATATTCAAATTTTGCCTATTTTTACTTTTTGCAAACTACAAATTTTATTCTATAAAAAATATTTTTTTTCTGAAATTAAAATTTCCATATTATCAAAAATTAAAAAAAAATGTCTTTCAAATAATATAAATATTAAATAATTAAAATTAAAATAAAATAATATTAATAATAATAATGAATAGAGTGGAGTGTGTGGTTTTGATATCATTTAATATTATTTGATTATATTTTATAATATTTATTAATCGATTTTCATTTGAACCTGGTGTGAGGCGTTTCCAGTATGAATGGTGGGTCCTCCACCTTCCAATGCTTGACTTAAAAGTGTTTCTCGCATAAGTTGTTCACTTCCGCTACCCGATGTATGATGATTAGAAGTAGATCCAGGTGGTCCACCACCAGCCGATGATGCCGGTGACGGTGAGAAACAATGTTCAGCTGAGGAGGCATTAGCTCTTATACGTTTCGGTGGCGGAGAAACAGGATCTTCATATGAGTCTTTAATATCGGAATTCCCTCCATGAGACCAAGGTAAAGCATTCGAAGCCTAAAAACAAACAACATACCAATGAAATAGTAATTAAAAATCAAATAATTAAATAAAAAAGATAGTATATGTATTTGAAAAAAAAAATGTCTAATTTTACACATCAAAGTGTTAATATATTATTATCTTATATAATACCTTTTATCTATAAAGTCTATTTCATATCATTTAATTAATAATTCAAAAAATTAAAAAAAAAATGGAATTTTTACATTAAAAATCATAAATCATGGTAAGTGTAATAATTTTTTAAAATAGTTAAATTTATAATAAAATTAATAATAATAGTTTATTATTGGATTGTTTTAATTTATTAATTTAAAAAAGATTTTATCATAAAACAATTATATTATTAAAAAATTATATTTTTTCATAAAAAATAAATTACATATATTTAAAATTTAATTTCTTATTAAAGCTTATTGAATTATTAATTATTATTTTTTTTAAATTTTATTTGCTACCTAGATTAAAGTGTGACCTAGCATTTTATATTTATATTTATATTAAAAATTCCATAATTCAAAATAAAATAAAAATTTTAAAATTGTTTTTTGATAAATGAAGATAAAAAATTGAGTAAGTAATATATTTATTTTTCAGATTCCAAAAAAAAAAAAAAATTAAGCAATGTGCTTAAAAAAAAATTAATTAAAAAGCTGAACAATTTCAAAGTTCGTATTAATTAATAATTAATAGTATGAATTGTATATTAATTTTTATCTTAGATAATATGTCTATTATCAATATTTCGATTTCTTCAACTTATACGTCTTTTTGCTTATTATTATTTAATAAAATAAAAGAAGCAAAAAATATTAAAATTTATCAGTTACTGTTCTTTTATAATCATTTAGTTTACTAAAATCTACACCTATTTTAATTAAAGAAAAAATTTATAATTAAATTAAATATTTATCTAAGATATTAAATAAATACTTAAATATATAATTCAAATAAATAAAAGTATATGTCTTCTTAAGTTATTTTAAGACAACAAGAGCTTTCCATTTAAATTTGAAATATCTCAAAATAATTATTTAAAATTATCCTTTTATATTTATAATGTCCTGTCATTATAATTATCTAAAAAAATTAAATAAATTAAAATATTTGTTGAATAAATTAATAGCTTTATTTTATCATTTTAATTATACTATATTATAAAATTAGTTATTGGTATTATTTATTCTTATAATAGTTTTTTAAAAGCGAGAGTAAGAGTTTAATTTTAATTATTTTTTCTTAATATCTATATGAAGATTTTAAATACAAAATATTAATTATTAAAATCAATAAAGTGCATATAACTAATAAAGTCAAATCAACAAATAATTTATTATTACGACATTAGAAATATTAAATTTCAAAATTTGTTTTTGGGGTTTGTTGTCATATTTTAGAATATTTTTTATTAAATGAATTTCATGTTAAATTTTACCATTTTAACTAATTATTATTAACTATATTTTATTATATATATAAATATAGATTAAATAATTTTAATAGAAATATTTTGATTATTTTATTATTATTGTTCAATTATCAAAGTTGAAGTGATAGGATAATAAAAAATTAAAATTTTTTTAAATATTATCATAATATTTATAATCAAATATTTATTTATTCAAATAGATATAGATAAAATGAAATGGAATAATTATTATCTACGTATTGTATATATAATTTTGTTTAAATATACATTATATATATTACATACAATCCAATATATTTGTATATATATATAGAATAATAATGGTTATTTTATTTAATGAAGAGGAGAAAGGGTTTTGTCTATCTCTAAAACTAAATGGATTAAATAGATAAATTGTTGGGAATTAATTAGTTAGTTAATTGAATACTTGCACATATATTCATTACTTACATTATGACGTTTATGGTGCGAATGTGAATCACGGCCACTGCTTGTTGGAACGTCAGCTAAACCTCGTACTTGTAACATTTGTGCTGTTTTTAAAAAATCAGACAATTGATCTTGGCCAATATGAACTTCGCCATTATACATAAACCTTAATAATGATTCCATATCTTTCTCCTTTACATCTCGTAGTATTACAATTGGATGTTGACATGGATTTGCCTAAATATTATAAACAAATTAAAAACAGATTTATAAATTAGAATATAAAATTTTATTGATATTTTAGATGGAAATAAATCTAAACATTACATTTTAAAAATAAAACTAAATAATTTATTTATTTCTAATTTATGCAATTTTTTTTTCCAATGATTGTTTTTATTCTAGAATATATATGTATATATGTATATTCTTTAAAATTACTAATTCTAAAATATTTTTTAACTTTTTTTTTTATTCTTGCAAATTGTCCATTCAATTATTCTTATAGAAAAAAGAGATAATCTTATATATATTTAGTATGATAAAAATCCTAAATATCTAGTGATTGTTCATATGATGCCATCTTCCCCATTGTTGTAAAAAGTCTATATTTTAAAACTATTTTTATAGTATTTATTTTAACACTATTTATAATTAAAATAATTTAATAAGGACAGTATTTTCTGTAACAATTAATATTATTTGTTATATATTTGATAATACCAATTACATAAGAATATTCATTATTTGAAATTGAGAAAAATTTATAAAAGAAATATTTAATGTTAATTTTTATTAATTTCATGATCGCGCCCCCTAGGTTGGAAAACACTGACTTAAGAGATACTCATTTTTCAAAACCTCTCATGTATACTTTTCATCTTTTCTTTAAAAAAAAATCTTTACTAGATATTAATTGAAAATTTAGATCATTTTTTTTATTTTTATTATTATTAACCTTTAATAAACGTCGAAAATAGGGGCTGCATGCTGAGAGCACCACTTTATGGGCGGTGAATGAGCAACCATCACATGCCAATGTTACATCCACAAAATCCTCTTCATCTCTTAAATGTCGAAATGAGGATAGGATAGATGCATGGAAATCATTCCATCGTAGACTATATTGTTGCTCGGAGCCTAAATCCGAATTATTTGCGGCACCTGTGCCACCAGTGCCGTTACCAGTTCCACCGCTACCGTCACCCATATTGGATGATGTTGATGTAATGATGGATTTCTTGGATTGGAGTTCCTTTGTGTCAGGAATTGGTAGTGCTGCTGGTTCGCGATCGTAATGCGCGATAATGTTTTTCCCCTCTATGCGGCGTGCGAAGACGAGGGGCGCGGCGCCAAGCGCGACCGCGCATAGGCCCCTGCAAAATACAAACGGCTCAGATGGGGTGAAAATTTTTAAGGGATAGGAGTAGATACTTATATTTTAAAGGAATATATAGTTAGCATTGATAATTATTGAAATCAGTCATTAGCCAATCCTTCTCGTTTAATCAACAAAGATTTAAGAATCTATAATCAATTTAATTTTAATCTTTAATGATTAGAAACTAATTTAATACATTTTTTTAATTAAATTCAAAAGAGTAGAGGAGTGGAGAGATAATTCAGAAAATAGATGAAGAGACGTAAAAAGGTAGTTATGGGGGGTTATGGGCTAGAAAAAGATATTAAGACAGACATAAAGAGAAAATATATAAATTATATATAATAAGTATTTCTCTAATATTTATATTAAAAAAAAGGAAAAAATTGTTTTAATATATTTGAGTGTTTATTTTTTTATAAAGTATCATTAGAAAATCGTGATTCTTCTGACCGCGATTTTTAGACTGTTTTGAAAAATGATATCTTTTGAAAAATATGTATATAGCCTAAGTATAATTGACAAAATTGATATAATTGCTAAGGAATAGTAATCATTTTAAAGATAATTAATCAAGCAATTTGGGCGTAACCGTGAATAAGAATAATCAACATTCATTATTCTTCTTTGCATTTCATGGCCCACCTTTTTCTTTACTAGAAGAAATAAGACAGACGCATTTTTAAAACAGAAGTACATTCATGTGACCTAAATACTAAATGATAGTGGCAATTAATTAATAAAAATTACATACCTAGTTAATTATCACGTTTGAATATTCATTAGTGGATTAAAAATTTAAAAAAAAAAAAGATTTTTTCAATTTTAGAGCAAAGTAGGATAGAATTGTTTATACAAATTAACAATATATTGTGGTTCTTTTAAAATCAATATTTTATTTTGATATTTATGTAAAAGATTTAAAATTAATTTATTTCTATATATGCGAGATTTAATTATAATATTCTATAATATTTAATTAATTGATATTTTATATAATCAGTATATCAATAAACTTTATTATAAATAAATTAAAAATTAATTGAAATAATAATTCTCTAATTATATATTTCATATAAATAAAATATAGGAGTTAAATTTCAATATTTGGAGTAATACATGAAAATAATTTTCCTTATTTTTATAATCATATTTTAAGTTGAATACTAAATTATTCTATTTATATAAAAACAATAAGAGATTAATTGATCAATGTCAAAGTAAGTGAAGGATATTTTGTGTGAATCGTTAGGGTCGAAATATTCAAATAGAAAAGTTACAAATTAAATGAATAGACATTAACCGGGCATGTCGTAACGGATTTTTTTTTTATTTGTGTAGGATGACAAAAGGGCTTAATAAACCGATACATTACACTATTCAGAGAAAGAAAAACTCAAGTTTTATATATATATATATATATATATATATATATTCTATTAATTATAATTAAATTAAATATAAATTCATAATTATATATGAATAATTTTAAATTTAAATAAAATATTATAAGTAAATATATAAAACAAAAAAATAAAATAAAAAACACTTAATTTTGAAACGCTTAGGAAATAAAAAAGTTATTACTTAATATTGACATGTCAGTTTTAAAAAACTATCAAATAAAATTCATTTCATATAAATTTTTAAAAATTCATATAATTTATTAAAATAAACATATTCACACAATTTTATAATTTGAGAAATGAGAGACTTAGATCTATTGAATTTATACACTTATAAAATTATTCTAACTTATGATTACAATCTATTTGATTACAAAAGGTGATTTTTGTAAATTTTTATATTAAATAATGTATTAGTTAAGTAGGAGTAATTAAAAAAAAGTGAATTTATTTTTTAATTCCAAAGTGTTTTTATATATGAATAGATTTTAAAATTTAGAAATTGAACTATATACATACATATATATATATGCACATTATGTATAAATATAATATAAATATAAATATTAAAATGATGGAATTTTATAAAATTTAATTTTGTATTGGGCCTAAATATGATGTAAGCTCTCACATACCAATATCTACTTTCAATAGGAATAAAGAGAATATTTTTTGGAAAATGTCCCTAGGTGATTGCATTATTGAAAGGAAAGTTCAATAGATATTTTTCTCAAGCAACATAAAGTGATGAGGGTGTAGTGTAACAATAACAGACATTACAATTAAAGAATGTTCATACTCTATTGTCCTTGTTGTGTTTATTGAAAAAAATTTCTGCAAACAATTCTAATACAAAAATATTTAACAAAAATAACTTTTTAAATTGACAATTTCGAACTATTTTCTAATATTAGATTAAATTATTAAAGAATCAAATTTATTTCAATTATATAAAATACACTTGAAACCAATGTTTCCAAAAAAATTTTACAAAATTAATTCTGAAAATCAAAACTTGCAAATATCATTTAGAATATTTATATTATTTCAAAGTTTAATTTTAAATAGCTATTAATTTTTTTTTTTTACGCAAATTATATTGAAATTGAAATATTTAAATTTTAATACTACAAGATTTATTTATTAGAAAAATCTCTTATTTTTCAATATATAGTTTAGACATTAGAATTTTTTTTTAATCACGGAAAATTTAGTGATTAATTTTTTTATCTAATTTTCTTAAATACTTTGCCATTAAACTACTTATTTTTGAAAAATAAATTAAAATATGATAATATTTATTCAGACTAAATAAATAGTAAAATTAATTGTAAATATAGAATTTGAATGATTGGTAATTGCCTCTTTTTTCGACCACAATTCAGTAAATGTTTATAAGGACTGAACAAATAATACATTCAGGGTGGTCTAAAATTCCATAAATTTTATCAATTGTAACAACCTTCAAACAAAAAAATAAAAATTAAAAAAATAAATTTTTAAATTACAAGAATAATATTTTTAAATATTTTTAAATAATAATAAATAAAATTTTAAAATTTTAAGAGAAATATAAAAATATATATATAGTATAATATTAATAGAGATGAAAAAAATTTCAGTTTTTCGATCACGTCTTATTTGTAGATCGAGGTAGAGAAAGGGAGAGAAAGATCAATGTAGAGATGCAGGTATATATATATATATATATATATATATATACCTGCATATATATATATATATATATATATACCTGCATATATATATATATATAAGGTCAAAAGATATTTTCTACCCCCTGTAAATAGGTGGAAAGTAACCGATCGATCTTTTCAAAAGCGGTTTTGCTCTCATCTCCTTTGACAGAGTTGAGAGAATATGAAAGAGGGAAAAAAAACTTCTCTAAATAAATATTTAAGAGATTTATTTTGATAATATAATCATCAAAAAATTTATTCAAAAATATTTGATCAGTCTAAATAATTGTAATAATAAAGTCTTTGAAAAAAATGTCTATTTTTATAGATTCTCTATCAATAATCATTGTATATCCTTTTTTTGTGATTACATTTATATAAATTGAGGTTTATTTTTTACCAAAAATATTCTAAAAATAAAATCAATTCAATCAAAATACTTTATTATAAAATAATTAAATTAATTTTCATTTAATAAAACAAAATATATGATAAATTAACAAAAAAAAAAAAAAAAAAAATAAAATGATGTAAATCTTGTAATTATTATAAAAATTATTTTTTGTTTAGTTTTAATTACAAAAATTATGTATATGCTTAAAATATATATTTAGTATCAATGATCATCAAAATACATAGAACAATTCACCTCTGTATTGTATTTTATAATTTATGTGTTTTATTTTTATTTAAAATGTCAAAATGGATATTTTTTTTTAATTCGAGTTGTATTTTACCCCGTATGTCCGCCACACGCAAAACATGTTCCCTCTCACATGACAGATTGACGCGTTTTGTAGCTTTTGTAGCCGAAACTCCAGTTGTTCAACGTTCGTCCGGTGATTACAATGTCACCTATCATCTCAATAACTACGACACAATATCAATTTATTTTTTAGAAAATTATTTATTCACATTTGGCATATCTTATGAGAAAAAAATTAATTTAATTAATAATTAATTTTTTCTTTGCACTTTAATTTAAAATTTTCATTGAAATCTTTTATCTCAAGTTAGTCATGTGCTTTATTAATTATTTTTGATAACATCATAAAAAATTACATTAAAAGATAGATTATGTAGAATGAAATATTTACTTATTTAATCAATTATTTTAAATAAATTTTACATTTTTATTTACAATTTACAAGATATAGTCATTTGACAAAAATCATTTTTTTTGCAGAAAAATTGTCACTTTTACACTTTTATTTTAGTGTCATGAATGTTAAATATTTGTGTATTCTAAATACATATTAGAAATGATAAAAGGAATTGCAATGATTCAGAAAAATGCTCGTTTCTATGTAAACTCGTATAAGAATTTAAATCATTTTATTATATCAATTATCCTTAAATAATCACAAATCACGATTATAATATATTTTTCTTATCTGACAAGTTCGCGAAATTAGTTTCTAAAGAAAATTTACTTTAAAAAGAGCTAATATAAGTAAATGTTTATTTATTTATTTTTTTACTTTTATTTAAATAATTTAAAAAAATAATAAAATAATAATTATTTATAGGTATAGATACGTTCTGAGAGAATTTATTTAATATTATATTAATAAATCCATTATTTATTATATTAATTTTTTCCTTTTCCTGTTTGAAAATATATAATCTCTCAAGGACAACTTTAAAATAACAAGAAAAAAAAATTATTAAAGAACAATTTCTTTTAAAATGTAAATGACAAAATTATCATTTGTGATTAAGATCACAGACAACCACACACTCTATTATGAGAAAAAGTGGGAAAAAATTAAATATCCAAGTAAAACAAATATTTTTTGTTTTGTTTATATTTTAAATTCAATTAGAAATATTAATATATTTATTTATTTGTTTAATTTTCTTTCAGAAATTCATACTTAATTAAGTATTGGTATTGGTATTGGTTTACTTTAATGTGTTTTTAAGATTATTATTTATAATTTTTTCTTCTTATTATTTAATATGGAAATCATCCTTTTCATTCTTCATTTAATATTAAACAAATTTGAATCTCTTTTGAATGAAGACTTAGGAGGAATTTTACAGAAATATCATATTTTGTAAATGTTTTCCCCATAAACATTTCACTAATTATTTTTTGATTGGCACCTTCTTAATTTTGATAATTCTTATATTTGTAACATAAATTAGGTGATCCTTTGGATCATTCTATTATTTATATTTAATTAAAATATCATAAATGAAAGAGTGAAGTCAATAATTATTTGTTAAATTTTCTATTATTGATATAATATTTATTCATGATGTATTTAATTGAAATGAGTTATTTGATGATACACGTTCATCATAGAATGTTTGTTCACATTTGGAATATATGTTTATTTATTAATTTTAGAGATATATGTATTACTCTGATATTATACGATATTAATAAAAAGCAACGAAATTAATATTATCTTAACACTTGTACTAAAATAATACAGTACTTACCTGAAAAAAAATCACCGAATAACCTCTCAATATTTTAAAAAATGTTTACTTTATAAACTGAATATTTTTATTTAAGGATATTGTGCTTCTCTGACTAGAAATATTAATTATTACAATAATCCACCATTTTACTATTCTTAGTAAATAATTGTAGAGGATCAATCAATATTAAAAAAAAACTCAGAAATTATTTTGAATCAGAATGTAGGTAAAGGCGAGACACAATCTGTACAGATAACCTGTGTGACAATGAATACATATCAATTTTAAATATCTCCAAAATTATTATAAACAGACAATTTTCATTTCCAAATATTTAAAAAAGTTATTTTAATTAAATTAATGTTTGTTAAATATTATAGTAGAAATAAGATTTAATGTTTCTTTAATTATCATATAAATATCAATAAATGAAATAAAAATGATGTTTTCAAAAAATTAAATATATATATATTCCGAAAACTCCATGAATCATTGTAATGTTTTGATTTGGATATTTATTCGCACTTGTTATTAATTTGCTTTAATTAACAGGTAATCATTTAATAAGATTATAAACAGGTCGGTCGATTGATTGATTCTTCATTTAAAATCCCTTTTTTATGTAAATTTGGACAGATTTAAAGATCGGTAAAATATACAAACATATATACTTAAGTATATACCTACTTAAAATTATTACTTTTATAATTAGGATGAGATTAAATATTTCTTTATTTTATTTTTCATTTTGAAAGCATTTCATTGAACCTATTTTGTATTAATAATCTATTCCTATTTTTACTAAGGATATAATAGTGTTAATTTCTTTATGAAATTCATTCACTTCTTAGATCATTATATAAATAAATATATTTTTGAGATATTAAATTTATATTATAATAATTAAGGTATTGACCTATTTTGGACGGCCGATTATTTTATCTTCAAATACTTAAAGAAAGTGAATAATCTAAACTTTTTCTTCAAGAGTTTGAAAACACAACTTGATTGATTTACTCGAAACATTGTTTAAAATAAATAAATAATTGTCTTTTAATTTTTTTTTCTCATGATATTCCTTTTCGTTAATATATATATTGAATTTTTCTTATTATATTTAAATATAAAATCCTTAAATATATATTTTTTACTAACATTTTATTATGAAATTAAACTGTTTTTATATATTAATATTATTTAGTAGTAAAAATTAAAGTAATTTATACTTAATGTTATATATATCTATATCTATAGATATAGATATAGATATATATGTATAATGAAAATATAATATTATTAAAAAAATTAAAAAGTATAGAAAATAAGATTTATATGAGACAATTTATTTATTTTAATATAATTATTTGATTAATCCATTCTTAGAAAGAATAAACCATTTTTAAAATTTATTTTGTCATATTTTTAAATATAGTTACGTTAAAAAATTTTTTATTAACAATATAGTATTTTCTTCTCTTGAATATCAAACACATATATCAAAATTAATTATAAATTATAAAAAGTTTGTTCATTGATTTATTAAAATCTGTATAAACCAGAAATAATAATTATATATTAAACAAATCCCAAATTTAATAAGTTTTTGTATTATGTTAAAATTTTCTATATTATTATTAAAATTATAAACATCATATATTTTTTTTAATATTTAGACACTATTTCCGAATTAATTTATTTATATAATATATATAAATTATAAATATATTTTATATATATGATCTGGTTTGATGTTTCCTGTATTCAAAATTTAAATTTTTAAAAGTATTTTATATATAATTTATTAAAATTATTTATTTATCTATCAAAAATCGATATATATTTTGTATTTTCGTAATTAAAACAGATTCGAAAAATAAAGTGTTATTGTTTTTAACTTTAAGATTAATAATTACAATTTCTAATATATATACGTATATATATATATTTATATTTAATAATATAAGAATTTATTTAATACTATTATTATTATTATTATTAAATAGAATATAGTGATTGTCAAAAATACTGAATTAAGCAAATGTCAATATGAATAATTAATAATATTTTATCTTTTTTTTAGAGAAATTTTTGACTGTGAATAAATATTTATTTATTTTTTTTTTAAGTAATAATTTTAAAATTTCTAATAAATGCGAAATTTCCTTTCTATTGATTTTGAAGCAAAATGTTAAGAGAGAAAGAGAGAGAGAGAGTGACGAGCTATGTGTTTGTGTTGGGTGAGAGGTGGAGGGGGGAATAAAAAGGGGGTGCGCGGGTGGAAAGGAGAGGGATGAAGTAAATTGAACACCCTTTTCCTCTTAGAAATGTTACAATTAGTAAAGGGCGTGCCCTTTATGAACGATGGTCAACGCCTTTCAAAATAAGATGTTTATAATCGATATATTTTTTTCATTTAGATTGATATATATATATATATAAATAAAATACAAAATAAATTAAATAAATAAATTCTTTTTTGTTTGAATTAGAATATGAAGATAATTAATTTATAAGATGAATTATGGGGGATGAATTTTGTTATTTTTTGGCGGCCATTTGTCGATTGAATCTGGACACAATCGATTCACCTGTCTACTTAATCTTGCCCCTTTGAAGATGATGAAAGAGGAGGGTGTGCGGATGGGGGAGTCCTCGGGGAGGGTACGGAAAGCGACACTTTTATTTCATCTTTTATGTTTTTTTTTTTTTCTTTTTGGCTTTTTTTATTTTTGGCTCCATTAAATGGTATTGACAATACGGAGAGCGCCGGGTCAAGTTAAATTTAGTGAACGAAATTAATTAGATGGCGGTTTAGTCTCCAATTTGTATGGATGAAGTATGGATGGATGGATGGATTGGGGATGGAGGAGAGGAGTTTACAAATGAACGATTGCGACCAAAGGAGGGTGGCTATGTTTTCAAACTTTGCGAAAAAGACGCCTTCTTTAGGATCAGGACGATTGCACAACACCACCAACCAATCAATAGCGGTTTTCGGATAAATCACTTGAATTTCTTGCGCAGGGATGGGCAATTGGGGTTGCGGTGCGCGGATTAAGCAGCCCTTGTATTGATTTCCTCATCATTGAGAAAATGTCATTTTTTCCCTTATTATTATTATTTTTTTTTTTAATCAATATTAAAAAATAAACCAAAAAAAAAAAAAATAAAATAAAATAAAGAGAGTAAACAAGACGGAGAGGGAAAGAGATAGAAAGAGAGTGGGTGAGTGTTGTGAAGATGAAGCTATACATATAATAATATTAAGATAGATACCTTGTGGGGCGAAATGCATTGTAAACGATGTGACGTGATAACCGAAGAAATTTTTCTTTTTTATTTTATTTTATTATTTGTACACACCACATATACACATGGAATAATTATTAAAAAAATTCTTCACGTTCACTCGAGACACTTGGAGATAAAAACACACGAGAACACTTGATTTTATTTATTTATTATTATTATTATTATTATTATTATTAATTAAAAAAAAGAATAATATTTTTTTCTTTTAGAAAAAAAAAATAATATGTATTTATAAAAAAATAATTAAATTCTTGTTAATTTTGAAAAATGAAAATAAAAAATAAGGTACATATCCTGTACGTATGTATAGTGCGTCAGATTTTGTTTAAGCGCAGCGAAAGCCAAGTGGCGCGAGCAGGCAGCCAGCAACTGGGGGGAATGGCAGCAGCAGCAATAGAGTGCCAGCCACCAGGAACACCCTCCTCCCCACTCCTCCGTATCCCCTCTCTCACTCTCTTTTTCTCCTCCCCACTCTAATACCAATGAATCCCCACTACCCGAGCGATGGAGGGCACAACTTGCCCTCCCCCCTCCCTTCAACCCTGCGCAGCGCTACAAAAAAAAAGAAAAAAAAAAAAAACAACCAAAAAGTACTCCTCCGGAGGCTTTGCACGGCTATCGATTGCTGTCGCGCGCTTAAAGCCTCCAGCACCAATCGATCTCTCCCTCTCCCATCACACTCCCCCGTCTATCATCTCTCTCACCTACTACATCTACCCCACTCTAAGAAAATCTCCCCCTTACTCTCCCTCCTTCACATCCATTCTCCATAGTATGCCCCTCCATCCGCACTTTACAAGATTATTTTTTAATAACGCCGGTGTTTCGACCTTCATCAAACAATTCACATCCCAAAGATCTCTCAATTGAAAAGAAAAGAAGCAAAAACAACACCTACAAAAAAAAAATACTAAACACTTGCTAACAACTCCACACCACCTTTTTCGTTCTTAATCAAAAATTAAATATCAATAAATTTCATTAATTAATAGAAATTAATTTATAATGATTATTCTCTTAAACGGAAGAAAACCATCCTTCATCATTCAATCTTACAACTTCCAAGAAAAGATACACCTAATCAAAAAAAAAAGAGATTTATATTGTCTCTATCCAAATTGTGCTTAACGCGATCTGTAAACCCCCAAATAACAATTTTATTTAATTTCTTCAAATCAAATAATGAAATAATATTTACTATCTCTTACACTAAATATATATTTATACAATTTTGGATTCTTTTAAATTTAAAAGATAAAAAAATTAAAAATAAAAGGTTAAATAAACTCTATGAAAGGAATTAGGAGAGGTTGGAAATTAAATGAGGAGGCTAAGGATAAGTGTTGGCTGCAAGTGAGTTCAATAGCGCCATAAAGAATTTAATATTAAAATGTCTTAGTTGCATAAACTCCAGGCGTTTGTTTCAATATCAAAATAAATGTACTACTAATTTTTATGTTGGATTTGTAAAATATATAATTTTTATTATTTATCAATTAGAATTTTTATATAATTACAAAATTCTAAATTCTTTGAAATAAAATTGAAAATAAATAAAAGAGAAAAATTAATTAATATATATTTTTTCTTTTTTGGAAAGATTAAAATATATTTTAAATATCAGATTAAATTGAAATAAGTCTCTCTCAAGGAAGTTACAGTGTACTTTTTATTTATTTATCTAACTAACTAATACAAGTTATTCTCGTATAATGAATATATTTAGAGAGAATTATAATTGTTAAAACCTAATTTTATAACATAAACATAAAACATTATTTAATTAGTATAAAAAATTAATGAATTTGAAATCGTTTTTAATATCTATACTTAGTTAATAGATTTATATTATATTACATTGAAATTTAAAAGTATGTGTTGTTTTACTTTAATAAAATTTTTGGATTTAATCTTTTAAAAAAATGACTATATTTTTTGTTAATTAAATTAAATAAATGAAATCAGAATTGTTTTTTTCACCTTTATAACTTTTATCCAATAATAACAGAATCTCTTTAAGAGAATATTTGTAGCAATTTTTTTCAATTTATTCATAATTAAGAATTAATTATTAATTTCACTATCTGATTTGAAATCATTAAAACAAATATAATTTAATTTAATAAGAAATAACAGAATATATACTTATTAAATAAAGTATAAAACATAAAATTATACTCAGGCATATTCCTCTAATCGCCAATTAGTAGTTAAAATCAGGTATTTCCTAACCTCTCCATCATATCTTATTTTATATATAAATATATTTAATTATACATATATTAGATAGATATAAGTTAAATGATGAGCGATGTACGATAAGCATAATACATTTTGTAAATTGTATTGGTTAGAGCAGTGGTTCTTAAACTGTGGTCCGCGGACCCCTGGGGGTCCGCGAAGCCTTTACTGGGGGTCCGCGGTCCTCGGAAAAAAATCATCGTAAAAATATATACATATATAAATATTTAAAGTTCATTGTGTAACTATATCCTCCTAGAGAATTACGGCTATAATTTAATACTATTAATAATACTATTTTATTTTATTAAATTGATAATTATGTCAATTAATTTTTTGTGAATAAATAAACATATATAAAAAACTATATATAAAATTTGAATTTTCATCCATTCATTCATTTAAAATCATTTTTCGATTGTTCCTTTAAAATAACCCCTCTTAGGGGCTCGGAAGGGGAGGCATATAAGGGAATTTTCTTTCACTTTGTTATTGGGGAAAACCAGGGGAGGGGACAGTCTTACCCGGAAAAACCCAAATTGTCAGCGTCCACTCTGGGGTTTTAAACAGTTTTAAAGCAAATGTTAATTATAAGTTCATTTCTCAACGAGTTGTATCTTTAAATTATTTTTATTAATGTTAATTATAAGTTCATTTCTCAACGAGTTGTATCTTTAAATTATTTTTATTAATTTAATTAATTATAATTAAATTATAGCTAATAATAGTTTATTATAGCTAATAATTTTTTTTAATTTTTAGTGTAATTTGCATGATCATTATTTTATAAAAACACTAAACACATTTTGCAATTTCCCAGAAAGGCTGTTTTTGAGAGTAAGTATAAGTTAGTTTTATGAATAAAAAATATTTATTTTAATAATATTTTAGAATCAAATTACGAAATTAATAATATTTTAGAATCAAATTACGAAATATATTTATTATATAAATTAATATTCATTTAAAATGATATTAAATCATTTATTTAAAATGATTTAAAACATTTATTAAAATGATTTAAAACATTCATTTAAAATGATATTAAAACATTCATTTAAAATCATATTAAAACATAGCTAGTAAATAATAATTCGTTATATTTATATTATATTTATATTATATTTATATTATTGTAGTTCAATGTTAATAAATTACTCCATAAAATGGATCGTTGGCTACAAACTGGTTCAACACAGAAACGGAAAGAATCAGATGATGAGGCATCAACAGCAAACTCTACCAAGAAACGCAAAACTAGAAAATATTCGGATGATTATTTATCATTTGGATTTACTTATATTTGCAACAATGATGTGGAAAGACCAGTCTGCGTTCTATGTCAGGAAAGTTTATCCAATGAAAGTATGAAACCTGCTAATCTCAGACGTCATTTACAAACAAAGCACAGCGAGCATGTTAGTAAGTCTATCGAATTTTTTAAAATGAAAAAAGAAGAACTTAATTCAAGTCAGAAATTGATGGTAAAGACGGGATCTGGTGGTATGAGTAAGAAAGCAGTAATGGCATCATATGAAGTAGCTCTACTTATTGCTAAAGCAGGAAAGCCGCATAATATAGCAGAGCAATTAATTCTTCCTGCTACAAAAGTAATTACAAATATAATGTTAGGAACTAAAGCAGCAAACGATATAAATTTGATTTCATTATCAAATGATACGGTTAAGAATAGGATTGAAGACATGTCATGTAATATAAAAGAAGAATTAATATCGAGAGTGCGCAAAAGTCACTATTACTCATTACAATTGGATGAAAGTACTGATGTCACTAATAATGCCAATTTGTTAGCTTTCATTAGATATGAGTTTGAAAATCAAATACAAGAAGATGTATTGTTTTGTGATTCACTACCTTCACGAACGACAGCTAATGACATATTTAACAGTTTGAATAATTTTATAACCGAAAATGAAATAGAGTGGCCAAAATGTGTTGGAATTTGCACTGATGGTGCTCGTGCAATGTCAGGTACAAGAACTGGATTGATTGCTCTTATTAAAAATGTTGCGCCTCAGGTTGTTTGGAATCATTGCTGCATTCACAGAGAATCATTAGCAGCCAAAAATATGTCACCAGATTTGAAAAGAACATTAGACGAAGTAGTTAAAATTGTCAATTTCATTAAGGCTCGTCCACTTAATTCCAGAGTTTTTAAAATTTTGTGTGAGGAAATGGGTAGTCAACATACACATTTATTATTACATACAGATGTACGTTGGTTGTCCCGCGGGAAAGTACTCATTCGCCTTTTTGAGCTTCGAGATGAAATACGATTGTTTTTAATAGATGCGCATTTTGAACTGACCGAATGTTTCAATGATTTTATCTGGTTAGCTAAGGTG